>JAJTUV010001591.1:0-497884 GCA_021653895.1 Mastomys natalensis | reverse complement strand
ACAACTATCTCTTGCTCAACTGCAAACACCTAAACAGTGAGCTTAGCTGGGTGGAATCCTGTCTTGAGGTCCTGGAAGTCTGTTTAATATCTCTTACACAGGATTTAGCTTGATTCCACTTCCTGGAGATCCTTTACTCTTGAACAAGACATTTTTTATTTTTCCTTTCTAAACTTGTACTCTTGATCTAAATGCTCTTCAAAAGAGTGAACAACAGGGCAAAGTATATGCTAGGCTTTTTTGAGACCTCCCTCCTCAATACAACCAATTGAATCTCTTTACCTTATCCTCAGACCCTCTTCAGACGAGGTGAAAGGCATTCACATTCCTCACCAAAACATAAGAATGATCTCCAGCAACATACTAAACTTTTTCTCTTCTGAAACTTCTTGACCCAGGCCCTCAAAGTACTAAATCACCCTCAGTACAACTGTCTTCTATGCTTCTACTAGAATGGCCCATTAAGCCCCACTTTTAAAGTATTCTGCTGTTTTCCAAAATGCCAAAATCCACTTTCCTCCAAACAAAAGCATAGCAAGGCCTATCACAGCAATATCTCAGTTCCTGGTACCAACTTGTGTCTTAGAGTTTCCATTGCTGTGAAGAGACACCATAACCAAGACAACTCTTATAAAGGACAACATTTAGTTGGGGCTGGCTTGCAGCTTTCAAGGTTCAGTCCATTTTCATCATGGTGAGAAGCATGGTGCTGAAGGAGTGGAAAGTTTAATTTGAAGGCAGTCAAGAGACTGTCACTTCTGTAAGTAGCCAGGAGGAGACTGGATTCCACACTAGGTGGAACCTGAGCA
The DNA here is from genome assembly GCA_021653895.1 of Mastomys natalensis. Lineage (NCBI taxonomy): Eukaryota > Metazoa > Chordata > Mammalia > Rodentia > Muridae > Mastomys > Mastomys natalensis. The sequence continues at coordinate 497,075 of JAJTUV010001591.1, read as the reverse complement.
TACAAGGACTCAAAGCCCACCTACATGTGACACACTTCTTCTAACAAGGCCACACCTTCTCCAATCGGGCCACACTTCCTAATAGTGCCACTCCCTATGGCCAAGTATGCAAACTACCACAAACCCAAATCCTCCTTCCTCTGCCTTAGCCTCAGGAATGTTGACCCATCACCCCTGGTTTGATCTTGCTTGTAGATTTTTGCATTTTTCAGTTTGTGAGATACTCCCATACCAAAATCTGTCTCCTCCTTTTCTTAAGTAACTCCAGTTGGTTTTGTTATCCAGATCAGGGTCCCAGTAAAGACTGTTCTTATCTGAGTCCTTTGAGGGTGGGCTTCTGCTGAGCATCCTGTTTGTGTTGACTGCTTCCATCTCTGTGCTCACATGGTGACACCCTCCTGAGGTTCTTGGCATTTCCAGCTCTCTTCACAGCTTCTAAGCTGGATCTTCAGCCTCTGCTGCTTAACTCCAGCTTCCTAAACTTCAGGTGACAATCCCATCACATATTGACAGCAAGAGTTGCAAAAACATAGCAAGAGAAAAAGGTTTCTGAATAGACAATGATCAAATATATATTGAAAATCACTGTACAGTGACAAAACATTCAGAATCAACTGTGTTGTGAACCCCAGGTGTTTCTGTCAGTGTGCACTTGTGTTGTGCTGCATGTGGCTTCACTATACCTCATTCTGAATAACAGCATCTCCATTTTACACAATAAGACAGACAAACAAGCAGAACCTGCCCTAGAACAGCTTGTCCAGAGTCAAGAGCATTGTATGTTAAGAGTAAGTGCTCTGGGGATGCTGTCGCACGTCTTTAATCCCAGCACTTGGGAGGCAGAGGCAGGTAGATCTCTGTGGATTCGAGGCTAGCCTTGTCTACAAGGCTAGTCTAAGATAGCCCAGGCTACACAGAGAAACTCTGTTTCAAAAAAAGAAAGAAAGAAGAAAGAAGGAAGGAAGGAAGGGAAGGAAGGAAGGAAGGAAAGGAAGGAAAGAAAAAGAAGAAAGAAAAGAAGAAAGAAAAGAAAGGAAAAGAAAAAAAAGAGTTGCAGTGTTTTAACCACATGCACATTACTCTTATGGAAACATAACAGTTTAATTAAAGAGTGCAGAGTCTTTTAATATTTCCCCACTGTCATTCTTCAACTGTAAAATTAAACTAGTTAATCTTTCAGTCTTTAGGTTTTGTAGTATTAGAATGTTTGATTTTAAAACTTACTACTTGAGTGGCTTGACTTGAGTTTTGTTTGTTTTATTTATTTTAAAGAAATGTTTAATGAATTTTGGCTTGGAATTAAGGTATAATTGTAGCCACCTGCAGCCATGGATCAACTGGGTTCACCTGAAAGGGGGGCTGGGAATGAAAGGGGGATAGGGGGGCGAGAAAAGATGAAGCCAAGACAAGTATTCTGATCAAGGCTCAAAGTTCAGCTTTCAATTTAAAGGGGAAGCCCCACACTGAACCCCTTGTTGTTTCAACTGGAGATGGATGGGGGGAACCCATCCTTGGTCATGGCCAGAGATAAGTGGAGGAAGAGATACGTGGAGGAACCCATCCTTTGTCACAGCTGGAGATGTCTTAAGGCAAGCTCACCGGGCAATCTATAGTTCCTGTAGCAGGCTGTATGTCCCCAAGGTAGGTAACTCTACCTAAGTCCTATTATTTTTGGTCTATTGTGGTAAACAAGGTCTTTCAGGCTTGCTCAAGGCTGGGGGGAAGGGCACAATTCCCCCTTTTTAGTTTTTTAAAGATGAGCAGTAACAGCAGCTGGACAGGCACAAGATTTCATCCCTCTAGGGTAAAGAGTGGCCAGGCAACCACGCTGGCTTAGGTTGGCGTCTATATTGCTCCTTATTACCGTAATCGAGGAAAAATACATAGCATTATTATTGATGTATGCCTCTGTTTAGGTCTATAGGAACTCAAGAACACTCTTACCCGTCTTTGACTAACCAGCCACCATTGGGCACTCTTTCCCATACAGACCAAAGCCACATTCAGACCAAAGAACCTGTGGGCATGCACTCGATGCAATTCTTCACAGGATGTATAACTGCCATGGTGAATAGTTGAGCTTGCTGAGAGTGATCCTGCATGAAGGCAATCAATCTACTTAAAATAAAAGGTTCAAAGATTAAAAGCAACAGGATTATCAAGCAATGTAGAAAATAAGGTTGAAAGCAGAAATGTCCCAGTATCTAATCCAACTGCTGGTTGACAGGGATTAGATACAAGGTCTGGCCACCAGGTATATACTGGATGGCTTTAAGTATTGATGGAGACTACATGACAACTTAAATCAGCTGACTGATAAGGATTTTGAGCCATCTTCATCATCAGAATCATAATTATTAGGCTCAAGATCTGTGTCCACTTGACAGACCAATCTTGCAGGCAGCCATCGAGCTCCATTTTCTTTTTCTGAAAAAATACAGACCGAGCCACAACCCCAAATTAAAACAGGGTTGGGACCATTCCATATATTAGTTAGGGAATCTCTCCATTTGACCCTGGCAAATGAGCTGGAAGTGACTGGATGCCAGTAGTGATCTGCTGCAGACTACCTTTAGCATCAGTTTGCAAGAAATTTAAAACAAATAAGACAAGAGAGGGATTTCTCAAAAATGATTAGATCAACTATTCCTATTTACCCTGCCCCCATCTTCCTTGGACTGAAGCCTGGACTCCTCAGTTTGGTTCTAAATCCTTCATTTGTTGCCCTTTCCTCACCAACCTCAGTGCCTCAGCTCTTAGCTCAATGGAAATTGCTCCTGAGTTCCTCTAAAATACAGGCCTTTCCCATCTTATCTTCACATGCTGTCCCTACTTTTACCACTCCTCTTCTCCTTCTCAATTTTGGGGAAAAAGATGTGTATGTGTATGTGTATGTGTATGTGTATGTGTAGTGTATGTGTATGTGTATGTGTATGATGTGTATGTGTATGTGTCTGATGTGCATGCATGCAGGAGTTCTGGACATAGAAGGAAGTGTTGGATGCCTGGCTGTGAGCCACATTGCGAGGATCCTGGAAACTGAACCTGGGTCCTCTACATGGGCTGTAATGGTGCTAAACCACTGAGCTGTTTCTCCAGCCCCTCTTTTTTATTCTTAAAACTATAATATTTTATTATCACTGTTAGGTATCATTGTCATTATCATCTTCTTTGTCATTATCCCCAAGAACACTTGTGTGCATGTGTGGAGGTCAGAGGTCCGTCTTGCTCGGGGATCTCCTCATTCTCACCTAGGTCTCACCTGAGGAGTGGAAATCTCTTGTCATTCCCACCCTAATTTGCCAAGCACTCTACTCTGCTGCATGAATTGGTCATTTACTTATCTGCCTCTCACTAATCACCAGGTTAACTAGGGAGGTGGCCATATTTTTGTTCCTGAACAGAGCCTTGCACATGGTGAGATCACTATCTGCTGGATGAATAAATGAACAGAGAGGCACTCGTGTTCTTCTGTATGGATGAAGACAGTTTAGAAACAGGGCAGAGGAGGTGACCAGAATAAAGAATAAACAAAGGATTGGGGAGATGGCTCAGTGGGTAACAATGCTTGCTGTACACGCATAAACAGATGAGTTCTCACCTCCAGAACCTATGTAAAAAGTCAGCTGGGGCCTGCAGCCCAAAGCTGAAGGAGGCAGAGACAGGAGGCTTGCTAGGACTTGCTACCACCAGCCTAGCTCCAGGATCAGTGTGGGGGATGGGAAGATAGGTGGAGGATGGTAAAGCAGGACACTTGAGCTCCTCCCCTGGCCTCTGGGTCCATCCATCCACATCCATACACTGGTGCATACACCACACACATATACACACAGCCAGATAAAACAATCAGGAGCAAATATTGGGGAGATCACATTTTAAACAAAATTTTAGTTTTAAATTTGTCAGTGAGGGTATCCTTTGATGAATTTCATTCCCCATCTTCATACTGAATCTGGGAAAGCTTGCTTACAGGCTGAGCATACGTAAGCTCCATTCAGCCTTCAGTCACAGTGCTTGTTATTTCCTTCCTGGCTCCTCCAGGCTCTTTCTCCTTCGGCTTCTACAATATTCTGAGTCAGTGCTATGTGCAAACTGTAACTCAACTGTGTTCTGTTTGCTGTTATTGGGGTTTGAAAAAACCAAATCTCAATCAGTCATAATACTCCAGCAAAGCAGGATCTTTATTTGAATTAGGCAGCAAAAACTGACAGTCAGGACACCAGCACAGACTCGGGAGTTGACAGTCTTTGAACATTCATCTTAGTAAGTATTTGAGCAGATGAAAAAATTTTATTGTATTCAGATCACTGCTGTTCAGTCAGGGTCATAGACAGACTCGGGGGCCAAACTGTAACACTGAAAAGAAATTGCATGACATTTTTAAAGGATGAGACCTCAAAGCAAGGGGGAACGGGTGGGCTGTAGCATTGTCCAACTATATTTTGACACAAGGGGTTGAAAAAGAGTAAAGGTTGGTGGCTCAGCTTCATCTGGGCCACCTGGTTTCAAGATCCTTGACTTTTTCGGTCAGACTTGGAACTCAGAATAATAAGGGAACAAAGGAGTATGCAAGCTGGACATAGTCAATTAAGTCATGACAGTGTGGAGAGCTTTTGGGGATAATTCTAGAAACTTGGCAAGAATTTGACATTGGGCCAGAACAAGGAAGTAAGCTCAGACAGGAATTTGACTTTGGGCTAGAATAGAAAAGCAGGCTCAGATAAGAATATTTACATTTGGGTTAATACAAAGCTCAAGGTAAATTCAGCAGAGGAATGTGTGGCACTACTTTTATCTTGGACATCCTGTTAAGCCCCTAGAAACAGTGGTCACAGGACTTTGTTTATTGCCTTGTTTGTTCCTCGACCTAGAACTGAGCTTATTATTTGCATGTACTTTAAATGGTATAAAAGCAAACTGGGAAAAAATAAACTCACTTCAGCCTCAGCACTGGCTGGAGTCATATTATAATGTCTAATCGTCTTTTTCTTTTCAATCCTCCCTCCCCTGAGACCCTATTGACTGACTGAGCTGGCTCAGTATTGGCAATACATCTATGACCTATGAACATTGGTGTAGATAATGGGCAATGTGTGTGTGTGTGTGTGTGTGTGTGTGCGCGCGCGCGTAATTGAGAAGACAACTTTAAAGAGTCAGTTCACTCTGCCTTCATGAGGGTTCCAGAGATCAAACTCAGGTTACCATGCATGTATAATAAACATTTTTACCCACTGAGCCATTTTTTGCCTGTTCCCATCCCCTAATACGTTTACATGTAATTATACCAGCATTCAATCAATAAAAGGCCACTATGACATGTAACAAAGGGTTTGTTTGTCTGTTTGTTTCTTTGTTGTTTGTTTGTTTTTGTGACAGGGTCTCTGGGTATCCCAGACTGGCTTCAGTTTTGCTGTGCAGTTGACAACAACCTTTACTTCTGGTCTTCCTGCCTTTCCCTACCAGATGCTGGGATTATAGATGCGAAATACTGCATGGGTAGGGTGTTAGTATTCTGTCTAAACTCCATCTCCACAGTTACCTGGCAACAGCCAGGTAGGCCTGCCCACTATAAAAGGGCTGCTTGCCCTCCCTCTGTCTCTTGCTCTCTTACTCCCTTGCCTGTAGCTTCTCTTTCTGTCCCCCTCCCCCTTCCCCCTCTCTCCATGTGGTCACGACCGGCCTCTACCTCTCTCTCTCTCTCTCTCTCTCTCTCTCTCTCCCCACCATTTTCTCCCGTCTCTCTCCCCACCTTTGCCCTCCACCCCGAATAACCCCCCTCTCTTAGTGGAACCGTCTGGTCTGGTGTTGTCTGTCGAAGCTGCTGTGCCGAAATCTAACATAGGGTTTATGGAAGCTGCCAGCTAGTCTGGCATACACAGAGAAAAATCAAGGGGTCTTGAATCAAAAGAAGTAAGAGGTGAGGCCTGACACAGGATTATTCTCTGATCCCACATGTATACTGTGTACATGGGTACCCACATTCTCTTTCACACACACACACATATGCACACACAAAGATAAAAAACTAATGAAAAGGACAACATTCATTTGGATATTTAATATTTTGTTTCCTTATGGAAGGAACAAATTGGGTTTTATTATTTTGTGGTTATTTCTTGTATTAGTATTTTCATCCTTTTTTCTCTCTGGTTCTCAAGTTTCCAGACACTTCATTCCATTATGTTCTTGCTGTTATTATTTCTTGAGATAAGGCTGTGCTATGGAGCCTGGGCTAACCTTGAACTGTAATGTAAGCTGGCCTCAAACATAAAGTAATACTCCTGCCTCCGAATCCTGAGTCCTAAAGTTACAAGACTATGCTATCACATCAGCCTTTGGGCCTTTCATAAAACTAAGCCAGCCCGAGTGCTCTACAAGCACATGGCCCATCAGCTTCCTCAGCTCATATACTCAGAAAGGCTTTCTTAGGAAATCTGTTCATGCTGCACCACAGAACACCACAGGCTGAGTAGTTCATAAACAACAGGACTTTCTCTCTCCCAGAAATCTGACAGTACAAGGTGTCTGGTTCCTGAGTGTTAGTGTGTGCTGAGGGCACCTTCTTTCATGGTAGTCCTGTCGCGTCGGGGTGCCTACCTCAGTCCTGACTGAAGGACCCCTGTCCTATGTTATACTTGGTCAGGATGCCAACATGGAATTTGCAGAGGGTGGACAGAAGAAGCACAAACCTTCTATATATAGTACTTAACAATCTACAAAGAATTCTGGATAGTTCCAATCCAACTGCTGCCAAAATATCCTGTGGGCATAGAACCTCCCACATTGCATCTGCCAATCTGATCCTGGTCTCTGAGTTTTCAATGCATGAACAAAGCCCAGAGGCTTCTGGTCTCTGCCAGGAGTCCTAGCATATCTGCCTGCTTGATTTCTTTAATTCTGCTGACATGTATGGAACATGAAAGTGAGTGTATTAATGTTTCCACATGTCCAGGTCAGCTGTGCTAAGTGCTTGACCATTTTCCCAACTCTTCTCTTCTTGTAAAACTGAAGACTCATATTCACCACAGAGAATGCCCTTGCTCCTTGCAATCTGTGCAAACACTGTTTTATTTTCTATTTCTGTGAACTCGGTTACTCAGATGTTTCACCAGGGAGAATTTAACATCATTGGCCATTCCCTTTCGGCATGTTTCATTTAGCATAATTTCCACAATGTTCATCTATTTGAGTAGTGTATATCAGAATTTTCTTCCTTTTCTCCTTTTAAAATCTGGATAATATTCCATTTATACAACTATAACATTCCATTTATACATTTACAATCATAAACAAATACTTGTTTCATCCAGTTTTTGTTGTTGTAATACTTATATGCCCATGGGTACACAGCTATCTCCTCTGGACCTTATGCTTAATTTCAGAGCTTTTGGATATATAGAATTGCTGGACTATGTGGCAATTCTGTTTTCAAGTTTTGTAGAATTTGTGTATGGTTTCCATAGAAACCATATCATTTTTGGGTCCCTTTGATGCTGGTTCTGTGGCCATTTGCTCCACAATCATCTTCAGTGTACCACCCACCAGTGAGCTTAGCACTTGGATTCAGGCTACTCAAATGATTCGTTTCCTGTATATTCACGGTCTTAGTTACTGCTGTTGCTGTGACAAAATACCCTTACCAAAAACAAACGAACAAACAAAAACAAAACAAAAGCAAAAAACCAACAACAACAAAAGGAAAAACAACAACTTAAGGGAAGAAAAGTTTATTTATCCTGAGGCAGTTCTAGCAGACAGTGCCACAAAATAAGGAAACCATGACAACACAACCTTGAGGCAGCTGGGCACTTGTAAGGAGGCTGTGAGAAGCCAGTACTCAGCTAGCCTGTTCTCCTCCTTTTTTTTTTTCAATGAAGAATCCAGGAAATGGCGCTGCCTTAAGTGAGTCTTTCCACCTCAGTTAACCTAAGCAAAGTAAGCCTTCACAGGCTCACTCCAAGGCCAACCTAACCTAAACAATCTTTTACAGCTGTGCCAGGAGCTTGTCTCCCAGGTAATTCCTGATTCTGTGGATCAAATGTAACTATCGTAGTCACCGTTTCTATCTCAGAAAAGTGCCCCAAGAAGAGGTTTTGTTGTACTGTTGTACTTCCCAAGTCTCTGGAACAATACTGAACACAAGTAGAAATCCAATTAAAACGGCATTCTCAGCCTTCCTAATGCTGCAACTCTTTAATACAACTCTTCATATTGTAGTGACCCCCAATCATGACTATTTTTGTTGCTATTTCATAACTGTAATGTTGCTACCATTATGAATCATAATGTAAATATCTGTGTTTTCTGATGGTCTCAGGTGACCCATGTGAAAGGATAGTTCAATACCCATCTCCCTCACCCCCACACACAAAATGAGGTCACACCCTACATTTTGAGAGTTGCTGAATTAGGAGCTTGCTTTACGATCTGCTCCTGGTCTGTGTGACTCTGGCCACGGTGGATTCGTCATGACTCCTCACACACATCCCTGGCTGTCCTGGAACTTGCTCTGTAGACCAGGCTGGTCTCTTCTATCTCCAGAGTGCTGGGATTAAATGCATGTGCTTCCACCACCCATACCACCCAGCTGGGCAAACTTGACTCTTGATTAAAAAGCTGTGCTTGGAAGAAAGACCACACTGAGTCAGGAAGTGCAAGTGGCTTCTATTCTAACTCAGGCAAGGGCTCTGTCTTTTCTGCATTGACGGGGTCCAACCTCACAATCTTTTTTAATTGGCTAGTTTGAAGAGAATTGACACAAGAGAAATGGAGGGAAGCAAATCTTTCTGCCCCAAGGAGGGCCACTCCCCCCCAGGAGGGCCACTGCCCCAAGGCGGGCCATCATCCCAAGGAAGGCCACCATCCCAAGGAGGGCCACCGTCCTAAGGAGGACCACTGCTCCAGGCCATCAAATTCCTAAAACAGAGCAATGGGCCTTTTTATCATCCAAACAACTCTATCAGATGAAATTTTGTAGCAGAAAACAAAGATTGTTGGAAGTTTCAGTCAAATCTGGTGGCGAAAAACAAACAAAAAACTAGAAAGCAAACTAGTTTTTTCAATAGGGGGTAGGGCAGTGTGTAGGGGGAGGGTAGGCAGGCATTTCCATTCCAGGTCTGCCAGTACCTGTCTGTAAAATTGAAGAGATACGGAGTGACATGTGGGGGAAGGATTTCTTGTGTACAGACCCCCACCCCTCCACCCTGCCACCTTCCCACCCACCCCCACACTCATTGTAAACTAACTGTCTTTCTGTTTTGTTGGATTCGTTTTAAGGAACACAACACTGGGTATCAGAAAGGTGCGGGGAGGCACAGTTAACAAGCCAGGACTAGGGAACACAAAGGAGAATCCTGCCGCCTGCGCTCAGGCTACAGAGAAGTGGATGCTGCCCTGCCCCAGTTCTGACACAGCTGACCCGACACAAAGACTGGCTAAGAGTGCTGGAGAAACCTACTGGGATTGTCTATAGCAAGGAGAATGCTGCCCTTGCTCCTGCTGCCTGGAGTCTCCCTCTAGTGCCCTGACTGGCAGAGCTTTTCAGAGCTCTGTAGCAGAGGCCCAGCTGCAGCATGCTGACAGAGGTTAGTGCTAAGAGTCAATAGCTTAATAACTAGCTCATCAAGCACTCGTGCAATCACACATTAATATGGTCTGTCTTGTTCACTGGGATGCCTCTGTGCTTAGAAAGTTTCCTGGTATAAAGCACAAACGATAAACATTTGCGGATGGAGGTGGGAAAAGGATGAGCTACACTAGCTGCTCTCCAGTCTGCATTCAAAGGCAAAAAGTCCAAAATAACTCTGGTTGTCCTGCCAGAATTTAAGCGCATTCCTGGCTCTATTTATACTTCTCCCAGTTGCCTCTTGGCGGGGCTGTAGGAGGTAGCATAGGTAGCCTAGGGTTTCGAGAAATGCAAGTCCAGTGAAAATTCCCAGCCTCACTAAGAGTTGAGAGCCTTGGACAAATTACTCAGTATCAAAGGCTTGTTTCCCTCATCTACAAAATACGGGGGGATGATGTTGTGGGGCTTAAATAATGCAATCCTATGGGGCATGCGGTCCTCACAGCCTCCCACCCGCAACCCTGAGGGATGGCCCGTGAAGAGCCTGCCGAGGTTTCCCAGCGCTGACCGTGGTCCAAGCCATGGATTGGCCCACGGCTGCCAGGCAGACCAAAGGTTGGAGAAACTAGGCAGGCTAGGCATGGCACCAGGCAGGCAGGCTAGAGTCCAAGCTCTGCAGTCCAGGAGGGTCCTAAGAATTGCACTGGAGTTTCCTAACCGCCCTATTTCAAATTTCCTAATAGTGGAGTTTCAAACCCAGCTACCTCCCGCCTAGCACAAACGAGGGTGTGGTTTGGGCTCACATTCACACCGAAACAAAAGAAAACAAGGAGAGCACACACACACACACACACACACACACACACACACACACACACACACACAGACACACACACACACACACACCGCGGCCTCGCCCAACTCCGGACATTTTCCCAGGCACCCGGTGCAGCCGAGCTACGGGCACGCCCTATGGCTGCTGCACTTCCCAGAGCCAGGGTGCAGCCGCCCCCAAGGTCGGGTCTCAAGGGGCTCCAAGGACCGAGCCCCCGGGTGAGCTGGCCGGATTGCCTTGCCGGGCTGGGTCGGACCCTCAGTTGCAGTCGGATCCTGGCCCAAGGCATGTGGCTGGAATCCTGGAAATGTCGCTGCGGGGAAGCATCTGACAGGCCTCCGGGTGGCAAGAGGAGTCAAACCTTTTTCGGGTGATTTTACACAAAATTCTCCCTACACCAAGAGCTGCAGCCCTGGGAAGTGGAAGCCCAAGGAATGAGAAGGGAGCTTCTAGCTCCTTCTCCAGGCCGCCTTCGTCATGTCCACTCCCGATGTGCTGCGGGCGAAGCGGACAATTGCCAGTTCCTGTTCCGAAGACCCCTTCTTTGTGTCTGTGGAAGTTCCTTCCTCGGTTGCGAACCATCTATGCCACTCGAGAGGGTCTTTCCAGCTATATTGTCGCCACCTCGCGGCAGGATGAGGTGACCACATTGGTCCTTCGTCCCCTAAGCCCTTTGCTCTCTTCGGAAGCCTACTTTTCTTTCTTTCTCCAACCAGCTATGGACTGGAACTTTATAATCCTGTTCTCTGGGCTTAGAATGTGAACTGGAATATCTGTCCCCTCCTCTCTGTTACACTGCTTGCCTCTTAAAGAGAAATGGAGCAAGTGCCAGTTGGAGAGCAGGAGTCACCAAATTGGCAAACCTTTGGCGGCTCCATGTGAGGCACGTCAATCCCCCACCAATTTCCCATGAGACAAACTAATGATTAAGAAGACAGACGCACTCTGTCTTGTTCCTACTGGTTAGTGATGCTATTATACTTGATGAGTATTATTAAAGGATCCCTGTCATTAAAGACTCCCTGTTATTATTGTTATTATTATTATTTAGCATTTATAATGTATTCCTTATTTTCAAAGCACGCTGACTATTATCTCCCTGGACTTTCCAAATAAAACAGAGCGGCAGACAGGTGACAACTTCACAAAATAGGGAAACTGAGGCACTGTAATTAGTGCAGAGTTCTTGGATTTATGAGTCAACAGTAGTCGTTTCTCCCGTCTGATTATTGCCTTACTCTGAACTCACGGATTCCAGTAAATGGTAAGCCTGACTTGGGAAACTAGTTTCTCACACTCATTTTTACGACCCACTTGTAATCACATTAGAAACCCAGTCAGGGAAGTTTCCAAACTTATGAGTCATTACTTCAGACTCATTACTGGGCACCTGGGTCATGTTAATTGGATTTTATTTTACAAGTCAAATTACTGTTATTGTTACTTAGTATTTATAATGTATTCTGCTAAAATGTATATAAGCAATCCTAGTCTTTAAAAAGTAGGAGGCTGTAACATCAGTAAAATGGATATATTTTGATCTAGAGGACAAGCAGCTTTCAATTGTTTATTACCACAGGCATTAAGAAAAAATTAACTATATTATATATACTTAGATACTGCTGTCTTGAAACTCACTCTGTGGACTCAGAGATCCGCCTGCCTCTATCTTCTGAGTGCTGAGATTAAAGGTACAGGCCACCACCACCTAACTGTGATTATATTCTTTTAATTGCTAAGGCCTCTCAGCCTCTCAGAGACAAGAGAGTTCCCAAGGTTTGTATCTATTTTTAAAAAATGTTGGAGCTGGAGAGATGGCTCAGAGGTTAAGAACACTGACTACTCTTCCAGAGGTCCTGAGTTCAATTCCCAGAAACCACATGGTAACTCAAAACCATCTGTAATGGAATCTGATGCCCTCTTCTGGAGTGTCTGAAGACAACTAAAGTGTACTCATATGCATAAAATAAATAAATGTATCTTTTAAAAAAATCTTCAGCCAGGCAGTGGTGGCACATGCCTTTAATCCCAGCACTTGGGAGGCAGAGGAAGGCGGATTTCTGAGTTCGAGGCTAGCCTGGTCTACAGAGTGAGTTCGGGGGGGGGGGGAGGAACCAACCCATCTTCAGTCTTAACAAGAGTCACTCAGTCCTGGTACTTCGTAGCTGAGTCCCTTTCATAACTGTGTTTTCACTCCCAAGGTAGTAACAACATATGGTCATTTCAAATGTTGTATCAATATCCAAAGATTTATACCAATGTTCTATCTTCACAGAAAGCAGCTGTGTCACGCGCTCCATCTCCTTCCTTCTGTAAGATAAATGACCCAACCCGAGGGCCTTGGTTATTTGTGGGTTCCAGAGGCGGACCGACACTGCCACCTAAAAAAAGGGGGACATGGCCAAGAAAGAAGAGACGAAAGACCTGCATGGAACTTTGTCAAGGCTTCACTTTAATGGGGAGCAATTTTCAATATATAGTCTTGGGAAGGGGGAAGGAAGGACAAAGGTCTTCTGGAAGAGCAATTCGTGTTCTTAATTGCTGAGCCATCTCTCCAGCCCCCAGGAAATGCCAGATGTTCTTTAAGTTTACTGAGACCTGAGATCTGAGCCTATCTTTTTAACCTGGTACTGATTAACAGCAGGTGACTCTCTGAGGCTCCTCTTGAAACAATGGGCAGTTTCCTGGGCTTATCTCTTGACAGAGCAAGAGAATCTTCTTCGGTCGAAGGTCAGGTTTTTCCCAGAGGAGGCAGTTCCTCATAAAAGCAGTTTACAATTTTCATAAGCTGGGATGGTGGTCCAGGGTCCCCAACAGACAAAGAATCCAGCATTATGGAAGTCTCCAGTGCACAGCTTTGGGCAGTCAGATTTGAAGAGTTGAGAAGTTTGTCTGTCCATCCTGCTATTTGGATGCACTTGATCCCAGCCACACAGGAATCTCTCAGACAACCTTTCTTAGTTTTTCTTTTTACCCATTTCTCACCTCAAATAGCAAATTCCTAAAGGCACAATTTCAAACAAGTTGCTCATTGGTTTAGGGGACCTGGGTCAACTTTCCCAACTTCCCTTGTGCCCATGCATTCATTCATTCATTCATTCATAGGAAATGCATATGTTCTGCATCAATATGCTGTATATTAATAATAGCTCCTTCTGCAGTAAGTTGTGGCAAGCTCATTCCTACACAACAAAGCTTCATAGTTCATTCTTGTTTTCCTTACTCTGTAGTGAGGAAACTGAAGCTCCCAGAAGATGCCTAACATAGTACAAGTAGAGGGGAATCTGGGAAAGTGTGTAAGGCTGCAACTCCCAGCTACTCAGAGATTCGAAGGCTCCATCATCTTCCTGCACCTTTACCATGTAAACATAAGACTCGAGGGTGTGGCAGGAAAATATGAACTGAAGGGTTAGTGTAGTAGATTTGGTTGGATTACTAAATTTATTCTTAAACAAAGCATTGTATAAATACAATCTTACATTGATAGAAATCTTTATAACTGATTCAAAATTGAAGTTATAATTTCTTACATTGGTACAGAATTTGTATATTGATACTGGTTTAAGGTTTTTATTGATATAAATCTTTGTATATTGATACAACATTTGAAATGAATATAGTTACTCTTAGATAGGCATTGTGCCTATGCAACTCATTAAAGAATAGAAACTTTGACCCAGTCCTTGTAATAGCTGCCATTACAAACTGTTTAGGATGATTAAGTAACACGAGTTAAGGGCCAGATAGTAAACTCATGGTTGTGTTAGATTCTGATTTAATTATAATAACTCGTTTTCAATATTATTCAAATAGAAATAGCTAAAAGTGATCAAGGTTTAGCAGTTCAGATAGATAGATAGATAGATAGATAGATAGATAGATAGATAGATGGATGGATGGATGGATGGATAGATAGATAGATAGAGATAGAGATAGAGATAGAGATAGAGATAGAGATAGAGATAGAGATAGAGATAGAGATAGAGATGTAGATATAGGTATTCTTCAAAAACATCAGAAGTCCACAGAATATGGCATTTGTAATAGTTTCATTATTATTAGAACTTTAACTAATAGACATGTCAGCTCCTGACAATACCCTCATCATGGTTCAAAGAAGATATTGAGCATCATAACTGCTATATAGAGTTGCTCCAATTGTGGCAAGGTAGCCACTGGGCAAGATTTGCCCTAATTTATCTACAGACAAAAATACTGTCCAGGAAAGGACACAAGATGCAGGATAATCAACAACTTAGCTCTGCCAAGACAGAGTAAACTAGTCCTTCGTAATAATTCCTGCTTCATGTAAGTTCTGTCAGATGGTAATAGGCCAGAAGACTGACGACAGATGCTCGAAATATGGGCCCAGGTAGTCAGCTGTCTCTGCAAATTGGTTATGTTTTGAAAGCTATGTTTTTGTGCTTCCACTATATTCAGGTAATATTTAATACATTCTCAGATCCTTGACGGGATTAAAGACTAGTTATAGTCTTATAATTAAACTTAAGTTATTTAACTTTGAGGAGGAGGATGTAGATTTGAAAAGATGGTTTTTGGATGATAATACAAGTTAAAATCAAAACATAATTCAGGTATAAAATTGTAAACTCTTTAAGTGAAGATAGATGTTACAGTAATGTACCTAAATTGACAAAATTGATAGAGTAGATGCTATTAATATATATCATACCTTATAGTTTACGTAACTGTTATTACTATGTTCAATGTTTACCTGAGAGAAAAGGCCTTTTTAACATACGAAATGTTGTGGATTTGGTTGATTGCTTATATTATGTTAATTGGGTTCCCAAATTACATGGGAATTTTCACATTTGCATGTAAGATGCTGTGGGTCCTTGCCCCCAGTTGGCTCTAGTTGGTAAATAAAGCTTTTGGCTGCTAATGGTTGGGCAGGAAGACATAGGCAGGACTTTAGATTTCCATAGCAAGAGAACCATGGGAAGAAGAAGGATTTTAGAATCAACATGCCAGGGAAGCAGAAAGATCAGGCCTGAGAGCTGGAGAAGCAAGAGTGTATAGCCATGTAAGACTAGGGAAGAGCAGCCCCAGGGCCTCCTTGATTGGTCAGGGTAGCAAAGATGGAATACAGATTTTCAGTAAGTAATAGTTCAGGAGTATCAGAGGGGAGGTGTTAGTAATATGGAAGTTTGGGAGTGGCCCAGCTATTGAGCTGCTTAGGACATATTAAAAATAAGGCTACGTGTGTGTCTTTCATTCAAGAATCCACAGCATTGGGGCGGTAGCAGGAAGCGCACATGCACCCACCGGGAGTTAAGAGTCAGTTAACTTTACTACAGGTACAGGTCAGTTGTAATGCAAAGGACAAATTACCTGAGAATAGGGAAAAGGTTTATATGCACAGCCAGCATGGACTGGAGCTATAGATCCACACCGTTTGAGATTCTCCTTCCTACAGGGTGCCTTGCTCAGGTGAACCATGAGCCTTTGAACTCCATTGGTCTCAGAACGATCAAACTGGATGGAAAGAGTGACAGACCAGCAAAAGTTCAGGATTCCCCAAGCTCTTTCAGACTCCTTCAACTTTGCAGCCAATGGGGATGGCTAGGAAAAGGCAGCTTTTATCAAATGCAAGGAGAGCCCTCTCCCAAGTAGTAGGTAGTCCTAGTCCATTCCAGATGTGTGAGGCACAACAACATCACAAAAAGACTTTTCAGGCTGGTATAATGTTCTCTAAACAAAAAAAGAATGATAAAATAAAGAGCAAGAGATGTCCCACTTGACCATGAGAAGACACTGATACAAGACTGGTAGACAATGAATAGGTGCTTTGAGTCCCACCACCTATTAGCTGGATTCATCTGGTCTTTCTGTGTCCCAGATTCTTCATCTGTGAGGTACTTTGATTTTAGTACCTACCACAGGAGAAGAAGCTCTCCCCATATATATCCCAATCCCACAGCACTGGTGTTAAACAGCTGTGCATTACTATTCCCAGATCTCAAAGTACAGCACTTGGGAGCAGAAGCAGGTGGGTTTCTGTGACTTCAAGGCCAGCCTAGTCTACATAGAAAGTTCCAGGACAACCAGGGCTACATGGAAAGACCCTGTCTCCAAAAGCAAACAAGCCACATCTGAGCCAATATTCTGATTAAATTATCCTGACTCTCCAAACCTTCTCCTTTTCTGTAAAGCAAGCAGTAACACTACCATGCAGAGCCATTGTGAGGGTGGAGGACCTAGAATGCTGTCAGTCTGAACCGCTTAGCAGGGCTCATTTTCTC
Source organism: Mastomys natalensis (assembly GCA_021653895.1). Taxonomy (NCBI): domain Eukaryota; kingdom Metazoa; phylum Chordata; class Mammalia; order Rodentia; family Muridae; genus Mastomys; species Mastomys natalensis. The sequence goes on along the minus strand of JAJTUV010001591.1, from coordinate 480,409 downwards.
CTGTTATAAAGTTAGCATTAGTAAGCTTCCTTTTGGTATTATCTTAGTTAGGGTTTCTATTGCTGCAATGAAACACCATGACCAATAAGCAAGTTGGAGAGAAAAGATTTTATTTGGCTCATATTTCACTATAGCTGTTCATTATGGAAGGAAGTCAGGACAGGAACTCAAGAAGGTCTGGAACCAGGAGGCAGGAGCTGATGCAGAGGCCATGGACAGATACTGCTTACTGGCTTGCTCCTCATAGCTTGCTCAGTCTTCTTTCTTACAGAACTCAGTACCACCAGCCCAGGGATGGCACCACCTACAGAAGGCTGGACCCTCCCACATAAATCATTAATCAAGAAAATGCCTCATAGGTGTGACCACATGCTAGTTTCATGGAGGCAATTTTTCAATTGAGGTTTCCCAAGTGACCCTAGTGTTTGCAAGTTGACAAAAACTAACACAGGCAGTAAGTATTTTTTAAGTGCTGAGCCATTTCCAGCACTAAATTAATTTAAAAAAAAAAATTGAAAAGAAAATTCTGTGGCTTATTGGGGTATCCAAAGCTCTCAGCCTCAAACTGGTGACTGAACAGGGCTGTTTGTTCTAGAAAACTCTGAGACCTATCAATAGCAAGTCTGTCTCCCTGTTACTGCACAATAAAGTTTAGAAAGTCAAGTTCAGTCTTTGCTTTCCTCTTCAGTCCTACTAAGGATCCCTGGGTTGAGAGTGGGGTCTAAAATGGCTCTCCAAGGGCTCACCTTTCCTTTTCCTCTGAAGCCAAAGGAAGAGCGCTCCAGTCAGGGGCTGGGGAGCAGGAAGCCCTGGGGTGGAGGAAGATGTACAGTTGGGCACCTGGCCCTCTGGGGAGCAGGAAGCCGGGTAGGTCTCTGGTCCACATCCTTGATCCCCGAAGTTCAACTAGCAGGTTTGGCAATGTCAGCAATATCCCGGAGCTTGTTAGACATGTAAGCTCTCAGTACCCCCACCCTGCCCACGACCTTCTGGGCCAGAGTAGGCGTTTCAGCCAGATTCCCTAGAGAACTGGAGGCAAGTCCAACTCTAAGAAACACTGAAGCAGAGGATCCTCACAGCTACTCAATGATCGAGCTAATCGGATTCTGGGAGGGACCCTTTTGTCTTTCCTACGTCTATGCTGCATGCTTTTTAAGAGAAAAAGATGATGGCACCTTGTAGGGAGAGTACCACTGGAATGGTCAGAAATCCTGACAGGTGTAGAAATGGGGATGGACCAGATTACTACTAGAAATTCATTTATGTGGCAAGGAAGTTATCATCCATGCAGCATCTGTGGAGGACCTGCTGTGTGCCCGACCTCCACTGTATTAGACACATAGAAACGGCTGGAATGTTCAGGAGATCTGGGCTCTGGTCCAAATCTCACTTTAAGTGGCTGGGCAATTCCTTGGCCCTTGGCGCCTGTTTCCCCATCTGAAAAAGAAGCGGAGCAGATTGAAGGCCCACCTGGAAACCTTGGTCTCATTGGGTAAAGTGGTTTTAAGTGATTACACAGGAAACTGAGCACACCCCAGGACAGGGTGTGTGTGATTAAGGGCTGAGTTGAGCGGATTTGGCAGCACCCGGGGCCATGGACTCTGCAAACTAAGTACAAGGAGCCTGAATTTGAAAGAAAAGCAAACGCCTCCTCCCTCCTCCTCGGGGTACTCCCTAAGCACCCCAGTTGAGAGAGGCACAGTCTGGAGTTTCTCTCTTGGCCATTAGGTGTCGCATCGCTGTCGTGATGTGTAATGTAGGGTTGATAGGGACGCTTCTGGAGAAAACCTTGGGAATCCCTATGGGTACATGGACGCTGCTGGTGTCCAGATCTAGAGCCTTCTAAGTGCGGAGGGGTTGGGGGTGGGGGGTGCTCGGAAAGGGTTGCCTTGGATCTAAGCAGGAACCACTGCAACATTTTCCCAGCTCAGGCTGACTCAGATGACGTAAAGGGCCAATGCAAGCTGGGAGCACAGAAGGCAACACACACACACAAACACACAATATTAAACATAGGCTGCTGGGAACTTCCCTTCACACAGTCGGTCTCTAGCCCACATTTTATCTCTACTCTTCTGCTCCTCACTTGCTCAAGAATGGTCAGCAAGGAATTCAGACCCAAACCAGAAGTATAACTTTCATGTCTCGCATCCTACCCTACCTGACTTTGCTCCAGTGGTGAGAGGACAGACGCTTCAGAAAGGCTGTGGCTGTCGCCTGGTCACCCTGGCTAAGGATGGGCAGTGCAGCAGACCCACTAGTGCCCTAAACAGTTCCACCTATGCCATTTCCTTGTAAAAGAAGAAAGGAACATCATTAAGGCTCTGCCACGTGTCCAGTCCTGGACCACTCAGCCCCAGGTGCCATCATCCAGTCCAGCTTTGCTCCTGACCTGTGGGTTGCGACCCTTTGTGGTCAAACAATCTTTTCACAGGAGTATGTCACATATCCTACATATCAGATATTTATATTAGATTCATAACAATAGCAAAATTACAATTATGAAATAACCACAAAATGTTTTTATGGTTGGCGGTCACCACATGAGGAACCGTATTAAAGGGCAGCAGCATTAAGAAGGTTGAGAACCACTGCTCTTGAGATACACAAGATAGACAAACCAAAAGCTTTGTGAATCTGCCAGCCAGTTACTGGCAAGAGATTTAAAGGTCGCACACCTTGAGTGTTCTCAGTTCTGTTTCCTAACAACCATGGGTTGTTTAATTTTTCTGGTCTCCATTTTCATATCTATAGATCTGAGAGACTAAGTTTGTATTTACAAGGTTGCTTAAGAAAAGCATCATTACACATAGATGGCTAGACACAAACAAGTTAACATATAATTTAGATCTCATTTGTAAGTTTCTCATAGTTCATGTATTGAAGTGAAGTATTGCTTACACCCTGAAAAGTGTGTGTGTCTGCAGTGCCCTGAGTTTTCACACTAAACATAGTAGCAGGCAGGCAGAGGTGCCATCGCTGTCCCTGTCAGTCATTCACAATACCCCAGGGCTCACACCATCTCCACTGTAAGAGCACACATTAACTTAACATTTTACACATGCTAGGAATGGCATTGTGTACTACGTCCTCTTTTGTCCTTGGCTTCTGTCACTAAATAGTCATGTTATACATATGGCACACAGCATTTACGTGCTGTGTGGACTTTTGGGGACCTGCCTATTGGAAGACTATTGTGCCTTTCTTTTCAAATTGGTATTCATTCTTGGTCACCATTTATTTTCATTTATACTGGACTGAAGACAATTTTTAACATCTCCGTTTCCTGTCACTTTCTAGAAAATTTGGATTTCTATAGGCACTTGTGTTTGGCTTGAGCAATCATGGCCCCTTCCTGGTAGATTGGGCATGCTGAATAGTTTTATATCAAACTGACACAAGCTAAAGTCATTTGAGAAAAGGGCCTCTATCAGATCAGGCTGTAGGCAAGCCTAGAGGACATTTTATTACTTAGTGATTGATTGGGAGGACTCAGTACATAGTAGATGGGGTCACTCCTGGGCTGGTGGTCTTGGGTTCTATAAGAAAGCAGGCTGAGCAAGCTGTGAGAGTAAGCCGATAAGCAGTACACCTCCATGGCCTCTGTATCAGTTCCTGCCTCTAGGTTCCTGCCCTGTTTAAGTTCCTGTCCTGACTTCCTTCACTAAAGAACTGTGAAGTGGAAGTGTAAGGTAGATAGTCTCTTTCCTTCCCAGCTTGCTTTGGTTCTGGAGTTTGATCACAATAGTAACCCTAACTAACATACTGGGTATGAAAAGAAAGTTGAAAAAGTTGGGGTTATCAGAATTTTACTAGGCTCTGAATGGGCTTCTGTTAGCAAGTGTGTACTTATCTTTCATTCCCACCCGGAAAACAGGGCCATGTTCATATATGTTGCTTCTGCCTCCAAAATAAAGCTGGCAGACCACAGAACTGAAATAACCATGTCTCTTCCTTGTCTTCTTAGTGCCACATCATTATGACAAAATACTTGAGAAAAACAACTTTAATTTGTTTATTTTTACTCATGTTTGAGAGGTTTCAGTCCATTTCTTTGGGCCTGAGGTGAGGCAAAGTATTATGGAGGAAAGTCTCAGTGAAGCAAGGCCACTCAGCACATGACATCTGACAGCAGAAGCCGAGGATATAGTGCCTTAGAATCAACAGGTACATTAGAAATGAGCATTTCAATATCTCCACACTTCAGAATGAAAATAGTCAGGAACAAGCTTCACAGAGATGCAGGTAAATACACTGAAGTTCACGACTGGACAGAGATTCCAGGAGATGCAGAAACTCTGGTTATCAGGAGGAAGGGAACTCAGCTCAAACAGCACAGCAATGGGGGAGGGTTAACAAAAAGGAAAGAGAGTCACATAGTGGGAAAAATAGAGACAGAAACAGATGTGGAAGAGAAAAACTCTCTGGACTTGGAGGAACTTAGAATTGCCCTTGAGAGGGTTCTGAGATTCTCTACTTGAAGGAGAAGCATGGGGCTGAGTGGCTCGGTGGATGAAGGTGCTAGTTGCCTCACCTTCCAGGTGGGCTTCCCAGAAAATACAGAAAAACAATGAGTGGATAAAGGAAAATAGTACAAGGTGTGAGAAGGATGCCCAATAGATTTTTACAAAAGAATCGAAGAGAAATCTTGGAAATGAAAAATATAGTAAGTCAAATAATAATTCAAAAATAAAAAGCTTCATCAGCAGATGAGAACTTAGGGGCTTGAAGACAAAGTAGAGGAATTCAAATGTTCAGACAGTAGCAAAGAAAATAAATAAATATAAACAGAACATGAAGGACTGGAGAGATGGCTCACCCAGAAAGCTGTTCTTGAAGAGGACCTTGGTTTGAGTCCCAGTACCCACGTGATAGCTCAAGACCATGTATAACTCCAGTTCCAGGTGATTCAATGCTCTCTTCTGACTTCTGTGGTATACATACATACATGCATACATACATACATACATACATACATACATACAGGCAAGATACTCATACATAAAAGAAAATAAATCTTTAAAACTAATTTTCAAAAGATACAGTTGAAATATTAAACTTATATCCTTTTATATTTATATCTTACATATTAACCTATTTGTGTGTATGCATGCACACTTACCATGGTACTCATAAGAAGGTCAGAAGAAAACTTGTGAGTCAGTTCCCTCCTTCTACCAAATGGGTCCTGGGGCTTGAACTCTGGTTGTTAGGCTTTGTGGTGAGCACCTTCACCCACTCATGGAGCCATATTCCCGGCCCCAAACTTACTTTTTTTTTTTTAAATACAAGAAGTAATTAAGGTACAGGCATAGGAAACCTGTTTAATGAAATAGTAGCAAGAAATTCCCAAATCTTGGGGAACATGTAGACATCCCAGGATAGGCTTCTAGAACCCTGAACAAACATGAGCAGAAAAGGATGCCATCACACTACAGTATAGTTAAAATACCAAGAGCAAAGACCAAAGAATCTGACAGTGAAGGAAAAATGGAAACTCGTTCATAAGGGTGACCTCATTAGAATAATGGTTTATTTCCTAGCTGAAAGTCTAAAAGTCAGGAGAGTATAGAATGATGTATTTCAAGGCCTGAAAGAAAAACTCGCCAATCTGTATTATACCCAACAAAATTGTCTTTCAAAATCAAAGGAGAAACAAAATTTTTCGAGGATAAGCATAAACTGAAAAACCTCCATTACCACTAAGCCAACGTTGCAGAAGATACTACAGATACATGGGAGGGAAAGACAAATAGTCATGAGAGAACATAAATATTGTAGAACAGCAGATAAGCAAACAATGATTAGGAAAGAATGAAACATCAGAGAACAGCAAAGTGACAAGAATTTGTTCATACTTTTCAATTGTGATAATGCAAATGATCTTAGTTCACCAATTAAAAGACAAACTGGCGACTTTATTTTTAAAAATTAAGGTTCCATTTGTTTGCTGACCACTACCAACTCATCTCTCAGGCTGAAGAGATAAGGCAGCAGCTCAGAGCTTGGGCTGCACAGATTTCAAGCCACAGTTATTAATCAGAAGAGACAAAGACGGTCCTATTATATTGAAAAGCAGTCGACCAAGAATATATAATGGTTGCAAATGTATATGCATCCGACATCAATGCATCTAATTTAGAAAAATTAAAAACCTCAAAACATTAGCAGACATAAAAGGATGACTAGGCCTCATTACAATAATAGTGACACCATAACCCCACTCTCACAGGGACAAGTCATATAGACATAAATCTCAAGAAGGGAATTTAAGAGTTAAATTGTGGTATAGATCAAGATCGAATGGATTGAACAGAACATTCCACCCAACAACTTCAGAGTCGACATGTTTTCAGCAGCTTGTGGAACTGTCTATAAAATAGATCATATTCTAGTGTCATGGGATATCTTCCCATTATGTATAAAGCTAGGCAACTGGGCTGTAAGAGAGGCAGGTGGAGTGAGGAGTGGGAGGAGAGGAAGAGGAGAAGGACCGGAGGGGAGAGGGGACGACGGCAATGGATGTGCGCGTGTCTCTAGCAGTGTAAGGTACTTGTAATAGCTAGGTTAGGAATTGGGTAACACCTCCAATTGTGTGGGCATCTTGTTAATTGAGCATTACCAAATATTTAAAGCCATTGGATAATCTTTAAAATGTAGAGTCTCATTTCTACCAGGTACTGCGTGGATGGCGGGATGGTCTGGGCTCAGCCAAGCGTTGTGGAGACAGTGTGGTGGATTGGCAGAGCCAGCTCCCACGCTGGTGTCTTGTGGGTGCCACGACCGCCGCTTCTGGCCGACCTGAGCCGGGGCAGCAGCGAGAACATGCCGAAGCTAGTGGCCTCAGGCTTTGCCTAGTCAGTAACATAACAGCAGGCCAGATTGGGTGCTGCCATTTTAAATATTATCCGCAACATTCTAGGTAAAAAGCATATCTTAACAAATACAAAAAATAAAGTCTAAATAATAATCCTTGCTTTTATCAGATTATGATGAACTAATACTAGAAACTAATAGCCAGAAAAACACACAGGAACTGAATAATACACATCTGAATGGGTTGTTGAAGAAACCAGCAGAGAAATTATAAATTCCTAGAACCAGGGGCTGGAGATATAACATGGTACAGTGCTTGCCCAGCATGCATGAAACCTCGGTCCCCAGCACTACAGAACTTCAGCATGATCATACATGCTTATAATCTCAGGGCTCAGGAAATGGAGTATGGATGATTGTACTCAAGCTACATAGAGAACCACAGGTCAGCTGAGATTACATGAGATGCTGTCTCAAAAACAAACAAAAAAATAGAATTAAATGAAAATGGAAAGACCATATCATAATCTGTGAGAAAGAACAGGCAGATTTAGGGAGATTTAAAGCTGTGAGTATTACTGTTAACAAGATTAATCAGCCCTTAGCCAAACTAACCAGATAAAGAGAAAATCCAAATTAATAAACTTAGGGATTAAAAAGAAGATATTATAACAGATACTAGTAAATCTAGTGGGTCCATAAGTATTATTTTGAAGACATATACTTCAATAAATTGAAAATCTGCAAGAAATGAATACATTTTTGGACTATCTACTCTACTAAAATTGATCTAAGAGGATATAGAAAACCTAAATATAATCAACATGGCTGGTGAGACAGCTCAACTGGTAAAGACATTTATCATCCAGCTGATGACCTGACTTTGATCCTCAGGACCCACAATGTAGAAGGAGACAGCTCCTACAAGTTGTCCTCTGACATCCACATGATGTCACATGCTGTGGCATGTGCATGTACACACCACACACACTCATACACAGATAGATAGAGAGAGACAGAGACAGAGACAGACAGACATAGAGACAGAAACACAGAAAGAGAAACAGAGAGAATATGTATACACCTCAAAATGGGGGCAGGATAGACCAGTCTGAGATACATATTGAGTTCAAGGCTAACCTATCCAAAGGAAAGAAAGAAAGAAAGAAAGAAAGAAAGAAAAGAAAGAAAGAAAGAAAGAAAGGAAGGAAGGAAGGAAGGAAGGAAGGAAGGAAGGAAGGAAGGAAGGAAGGAAGGGAGAAAGGAAGGAAGAAAGAAGGGAAGAAAGAAAGAGACAGAGAGAGAAAAGAAAGGAAGGAAAGAAAGAAATGAAAGAAAAAAAGGAGCCAGGTGGTGGTGGCGCACGCCTTTAGTCCCAGCACTTGGGAGGCAGAGGCAGGCGGATTTCTGAGTTTGAGGCCAGCCTGGTCTACAGAGTGAGTTCCAGGATAGCCCAGGTTACACAGAGAAACCCTGTCTCGAAAAAAAACAAAAAACAGAAAAACAAACAAAAGAAAAAAGAAAAAAAGGACAGAAGGAGAAAGCAAAACTAGATCTAGAAGGTTCCTGCTTCAACATAGTAAAGGCTGTATAAAATAACATGACAGACCCATAGCCAACAGCACACTGAGTGTGGGAAATGTAAAGCATTTTCTTTAAATTTAGAAATGATACAAAGATGATCATCTGCATCACTCTTACACAATATAGTGCTTGAAGTGTTAGCTAAGGGTAAAGCAGGGGTACAATTAAAGGAATGCAAATAACAAAGGAAGATATTATTCCCATTTGCTGAGAGCACAGACCTATACTCAGGAGACCTTGACTCCTCGAAAACACTGGCAGCAAAATTCAACAAAATAGCAGAACACAAAACCAATACAACAGTAACTATTTTATGCATTAGTAACAGTGAACATGCTGACAAAGGACTGGGGGGAGGGGGGAGGGGAATCCTATTTACAATAGTTCCAAAAAGAGTAGAAACATAGGAACAAACCCAACCAAGGAAGTGAAAGATCTCTATGGTGACAGGTATGAATCACAGAAGAAAAACAGGAGGCGACACAGAAGATGGAAGGCACTCCTCTGCTCGTGAATGAGCAGAATTTAGACCTTTAAGAGGGCCATTTACCTCTCCAGAGACCGTGGGCCCTTGGAGAATGGAGGCAATGAATGAAGTGAATTATGAAGTCTCATTCAGTAGCCAACTTGATTCAGAGCATCAGCCAATTTATATTCTGAAGGTTAAGAAGAGTTACATGAGTAAATCGTACAGTCACAGGACAAAACACACATGGAAAAAACATGGTTTTTTTCCACAAAGGCACATGAATTACAGCAGAGTTCGCACACCACTCTACTGAAAGGATTTTCAGAATGAATGCAGTTCCTATCACAATACCAATAATATTCTTTACAGAACTAAAAACAAAAACAACAAAAAACCCTTAAAACTCAATGGAAGCACAAAGACCTTCGAAACAGTCTTTGCAGGTGGAGTGGAGCAGTCTTGAAGGCACCACAATTCCTGGCTTCAAACTACCACAAGGCATAGTCAAAACAGCACTGCATTGCTCTGGTACAAACAGACATGTAGACAAGAGGAGCTGAGTAGGTGACCCAGAAACAAGCCCATACAACCACAGCCGTCTGCTCCTGATAAGACTGCCAAAAAGAAGCACTGAAGAAGTACAGAGTTTTAGGAGATGGTTGCTTGGGAAACTTACTACTCAAAAGATTGAAACCAGAACCTCTAACCCGCACAAAGATCACCTCAGAAAGGGCCAAAGACCTTCACGTGAGATGCAAAACTCAGACAACACTACAGGAAAACATAGGGAAGAGCTCGGGTTGTAACCATTGCAATGGCTTCATGAGCTCAGGACTAGGGGAGCTTGGGAGATAAAAGCAAGAATGACAGTTGAGATCACACAAAACTGAAAAGCTTCTGGACAAAATAAATAAAAGGTAGATCACCAAAGTCAGTGTGAAGAGGTAGCCCAAAGGTAGTCTTTTCTTCTTTCTTTTCTTTTTTTCTTTTTCTTTTCTTTCTTTTCTTTTTTTTTTTTCTTTTTTTTTCTTTTTTTTTTTTTTTAAGACAGGGTTTCCCTGTGTGGCCTGGGCAATTCTAGAAGGCTCTTCAGACCAGACTGGCTTTGAATTTGGAGATTTGTCTGCCTCTGCCTGGAATTACAGGCATGAACCACCAGCAGCCTGCAATCATGAACTTAAGTCAGGTACTGATGCTGGCTAATTATCCCTAGGCCCTAGCATAGGACCTACTAGAAAGGTAAGTACTTACCTATGAATGAGTCATCGAATAAATATGTATATGTAGGTTTATATTTAAATTTATTTATTTACATGTCTCTAGGCTTTCAAAGTTCATGTATGGGCATTTCCATTTCTCTCTTCCTGTGTATATGCATATACATTCTATACTAATGAGTATTATTAATTAATAGTACTATATTAATTATTAATTTTTAGGGTCAAAGTTGGACTGAGCTGACCACTTTGTATTTGTCCTCAATACACCAATTAGAGATATATATTTGATATGGCCACATTGGGAAGAAGAAGGGCAAGTGGTCCAGTGACCTCAGAGCCCATCCTCAGGGCCCTAAGGGGAGATTTAGATACAAACAGAAGAATGCATTACCAAGCATTCCTGGTCTAGGCGTGGTCTCATCCATCACAGACACACATGGTCTTCTAACTCCTGGATGTGCCCCAGTAAGAGATGGGGTCTCGGCTATTGCTTGGCATTTTTGCATGAGGGACTCCAGCCTTATCTCCTCCCATGTCTTAATATTTCGGGGACAGTTCCAATATCTGAGACTTAATGCCATCCAATTAAAGTAAAGAGTGTAGAACAATGTCCTCTTTGACTCTACTCCTGCAGGACTCGTTTTACAGATTCACATTTACTTTTGAGACAAATGTCATCTAGTATTTACAGTGCACCCTGTAAAAACTTTTTAATTCCTCCCCATGTTTTTTCTTTTTTTTTTTTTATTATTTTTTTTGGTATTCAGACAGTTCCTGTAAGCAGGCGCCGTGGAACTCACTTGTAGACCTACTGCCTCGAACTCTACGAAAGTCTCCGCCTTTCTTTGTCCAAAGTGCTGGATTAAAGGCTGCGCTACCAACCCCGCTCTCTCTCTCTCTCTCTTTCTCTCTCTCTCTCTCTCTCTCTTCCTTCTCTGTGCCTGTCCTGAATTTCTTTGCTTGGCTCATTCTCTGGCTTGTTCTGTCTTCTTCTGTGTCTAGCTTGTTCTCTCTCTACAACCTGTCTCTGTACAACTGTCTGGTAGAACTGCCTCCTCTCTCTTACTACCACTCAAGTAGGTTCCCTTTCCTCTCTCTTCTCTTGACAGTTGGGCACATCCTAGTCTATCAATTCTTTCTTTGATTTGTTACTTTGTCTGCCACTCAATTAGACATCACTTTCAAATATGGGTGCTTTCTTCTACAAACTAACTCTGCTTTCATTGTTTGGAATTAAAGCTGCATGCTAAGGACTGAGCTACACCACAACTTGAAACAAGTTTTCCCAGTAAACAACACACTCTCGGGGTTCACAGTGTAGTCAGATACTCTCTAACACACTCCACCTTATTTCTCAAGGCAGAGTCAAGAAGTTTACTTGTTTAGCTCGTCTGGATGATGAGCAACTCCCCAGGGTCCTCCAATCTCCCCTGTCCCAGCCTGGGCTGGCAGGTACACACTGCTGTGCCCAGCTTTTTACATGAATGCTGGGGATCTGAACTCAGGCCCACACACCTGTGTAATAATTACCTTACCAACTGAGTCATCTCCCCAGCCCTTAAATTTTCTTTTAATATATCTTGTATAGTCTCAGACTTTGTGTGTCTGACTTCTTGGACTTGTGATTTTTCCCAGTCTAATTAGAAATTATTAGCAATTTTCTCTTCAAATTTTTATTCTCTCTTATTTCATATATAGCTGCTTGCTTTTGTTGTGCAATCCTTTATGCTGCATTTTATTATTTTCCCTGACTCCTGGCACTGCAGTTCAGTTAGTTAACTGTGCTATTCCTACTTGGGGCTTGCTCAGTCTGCTGATATGGCTGTTGAAGGAGTTATGACAGTGTGCTTTTTAAATTCTACCATTTCTACTGATTTTTTTTTATAGTCTTCATCTATCTTCTGACATTTTGCATGTATTCATCCTATCTCTACAAGACTCCTTAGTGTAGAACTCATAGTTACTTCAAAGTCAACTGTCTGATAAAGCATTCACGTGGGTCTCTTCTTTGCTTTCATTTCCGTTGAGTGTTTTGTCTTTTAACAATGAATTGTCTTTTTCCTTGTACCCCCCTCCCCATGTGTGTATGTGTGTGTGTGTGTGTGTGTGTGTGTGTGTGTTGTGTGTATGATGCTATGAGACACTCTGGTGAGACAATAGCAGAAACTCTTGCAAACGGTATTTACTCCTATAAATGGATATGCTTCTTGGGCATGGTGACACATGCCCACAATCCCAGCAGTTGAGATGCTGAAGCAGGAGGATTATGAGTTTCAGGCAGCTTTAGATATATAGTGAGACTTTTATAAGTTCCAGACCAGTCTAGGCTATGTCACAAGACACTATCGCAGAAAAGAGGGAAAATGAAGGGAAGGATGGAAGGGAAGGAAGGGGGAAGAAAGATAGGAAGGGAAGAAGGAAAGGTCCCAGGGAAGGAAGAAGGACCATATTTTTCCTCTGTGAAGCTATTGTGTAGGAGGACTAGTCTGCCTGTTCATAGTTGAGCTTGGCTTGGGTTTTGGTGCTACTCTAGTTACCTTCAGTACATCAAAGAATTTAAATTACTGTAGTTCAGTCGCTGGTACCTTGTCCTTGGTCCTCAAGGAAGTTTTTTTTCTCAGGATTTCCTATTCGGCCTCTCTCTTGCCTTGTAGCTTCCCCAGTGGTAGGCTGCTATGGCTTGTTACTGAACATTACTCTTGATTGACAGTCTTGGGAGAGAGTAGTTAGACTCAATTTCAGGCAGGCTGTGTGTGTCCAGACCCTGGGGGTGGGACTTCCTCAGTGCTCCTGTGTTTCTGCTCCCCTAGAACAGGACTTCCGTTTTGTGACTGTGGATCCCGGGCAGGAGACAGTTTCCTGTCTCACTGCCAATGACAGTAGACTCCATTTGGGTCCAAGCAGGATACTGGGCTTGACCAGATTTTCGGCCCTTTTCAAGGGTCAGAGTTTTTGCTGGTTTTGTTTTTCTCTTCCTTCAGGAATGATTGCCTCATGTTGGGATTATGAAGAAGTTAACACCTACGGAGGAGAAGAGCAGAAGCCAGCACTGGTCAGTAAGTCCTGTGCTTAGAACCCCGGTGAGAATGCTCTTGGTTGTCTAGCTGGGAGAACAACATCTTTACAGCTAGGAGACACTTTATTACACAGTGGTAGAAGCCAGGTGTGGTGGTACACATCTCCCAGCACTTGGGAGCCTGAGGCTGGAGACTGGAGAATCTGAGATCAGCCTGGACTATACAGTGTAAAATAATAGTAGCAAATAATAAACAAATAAAGGATAGATACTATTGGTGTTATTCCCACTGTCCTTCACCTGTGTGTGTCACAGTGTGTCCGGGAATGGATGTTATTTGTCACTTTCTTTCTCCTGTTGGTGATTGGCACTGAAAAATAACCTCTAAATGTGGGAACTGGGAAGTCTGAAAATTAATCATCTTAAGAGATGATGTCTGCTTGATTCAAAGAGCTGAAGGCTACGACCCAGGTCCATGATGACCTCTGGAAGGTCCTACACCTTGCAGAAACGAAGCTTCCCTCCCTCCCACCATCACCATACTAAGGAACCAAGTTGTAAATTGTGAAATATGGAATTCACTGTATTTTCAGTGTTATATAAAAAATAACTTGCAAGGGAAGTGGTGGCACACGCCTTTAATCCCAGCACTTGGGAGGCAGAGGCAGGCGGATTTCTGAGTTCGAGGCCAGCCTGATTTACAGAGTAAATTCCAGGACAGCCAGGGCTACACAGAGAAACCCTGTCTCGGAAAAAACAAAAAAATAAATAAATAACTTGAGGAGTTTTTAGTCTTGTCAGACTGGGGTTTTTTTAATTTAATGTGAAAACCAGCAGGGCGAGGCACTCAGGGGAAATGTCCACACAGTTTGAGCTGTGTGTCCACGCACCCACATACAGACTTCATACACTTGTACATGTCTCCAAGGTTACACTAACACATTCCTAAAATCTAAACCTATGTTGACTGTATAGCTGCCAACTGGCATTTATTGAAGTAAACACATCTTTGCTGACCAGCTTAGACACAGCTTCATTGAGGACACCTCAGATCCTCTGTTGAGGAGCCTTCCCCTTCCTGAGATCCCCGTTCCTGGCCCACACCAGGCAGAAACTCACTGCCAGCGGCAAAATTGCATCGAGGTCTGAAGCACTCTGTATGGCAATCCTCAGTTAACACATGGAGCCAAAGAGAAACAGGAAAAGATTCTCACTGTTTAGCTGAATTCCAGAAGCCTTCTCCTTCCAGAACTAACAGATGAGGAGGCACACAGGAAAGCCAGCGTCATGATCTGTTCTTCCCATGCTCCCTGGCTAGTTAGCGTGTTCTCTTCCCAACAACTGGAACTCCACTGTGTACCGCTGTAGACCTGTGGGCAGCTTACAACCCCCCTCCTTCAGTGTTACTGTCTTTGTGCCAACTAAGGCTCTACCAAAACCGAAAGAGGCAATAGAACTTTGGAAAATTTCAGGCCTCTGTCCCAAAGAGACAGGTCGTTCCTTACAGAGCAAGAGCCAGCCTTTGGTCAGGGCTGACCAGAATCAAGGTGAGCAGAGCCTCTAGAGGCAGCAGGGCCAGCTCCCTCACGGCCTCTCCATGACACGTGACTCATACTCCAATCTAATAGTTTTCCTTCGTGCTTTTTTTACTGTCTCAGTCACACTCCGTAGTGGGAGGGGACAGAATGGCTTAGTTCTGAGGTCTGGCAGAATTCCAAACTTGCTGTCTGATTCTCCCTAGATTACCCCAGAGGCAATAGTCAGTCTCTGCTGGCTCTTCCAAGAAATTGGCTCATGTCAAATGCTGGTGAGTTTAGAAGAACTGACTTTAGCTTTGGTAGGTACAAGAGGCTCTTATGAATTAATCACCCCTTCCTCTCCCAGTCCCATCCGTTTTAAAAGCTCTTTTTCCCTCACAATAATATGACTCTTTCTTATTTGACCACTCCATACACTCACACACTCAATGTGCATAACTTTAAATCTAGGCTCCACAAGAGAGAAACATGCAGTGTTTGTCTTTCTCAATCTGATTTCCAGTTCCAGTCATGTTCCTGCAAACGTCCTGATTTCATTTTTCTTCTCAACTGAATAGTATTCCACTGTGCACTCGTACTTTATTCTTTGTATCCATTTTCTCTTGATGGGCAACTAGTGTTTTCACTTTCTGGCTTTTGTGAGCCAGAACTATCCATGGCAAATACACACCAGCAATATACATGTATCTGCAAGTATCTCTGTGATGAGCTGACCTAGCACTGAATCTGATCACTTTCAGTAATATAGCCATACCTACCAATCTGTGGGTGTGGAGAGTCTTCCCATCTTTTGGTGGCTTTTTCATATTCTCTCTTCCTTATCTTAAAGTTTTAATTTTAGAAATTTCTTTATCTTCCTATGTTGAACTTATTCCTAGTCTGTACTTTCTTGTTTATTGGTTGGTTTGGTTTGGGGGTTGGTTGGTATGTTTTGTTTGTTGCTATTGTTGTTTTGAGACAGGGTCCAATATGTAGCTTTGGCTGTTCTGCAATTTGCTCTGTAGACCAGGCTGGCCTTGAACTCACAGAGATGTGCCTATATCTGTCTCCCAAGTGCTGGGATTAAATTCATATACCACCACTTCCCAGCTGTCCTTTTTTTCTTTTTTCAAGCTATAGTGGGTCATTTTCACCTCTTTGCAAACACCTAGCTACTAACTTCTCTGTGTTGAATTTGTTCCATGCTCATTTCTGTCAGTGTTTATAAGAGTGTTCTAGTGGAGTCTTCAGGATCGCTTAAGTATAATATCATGCGTTGGTAAATAGCAATAAGCTGACTCTTCACTTCCCTGATTGCATTCCCTGGATCCTCAACCCCTACCTCTTTCTCTGCCTCATCTCCCTAGCTAAGGCTTTGAGTATTATATTAAATAAAAATAGACCAGCAAAAACCGTTCTCTTGTTCAGTTTTTAAAGGAACTTCTCTCAATTTTCTTCTCATTTAGTGTAACATTTACTGTAGGTTGGTCATATATCATTGTAATGTATTGAGCTATGTTTCTTCAATTCCTTTCTTCAGAGCTTTTATTATGAAGGGATGGCAAACTTTATCAGAGGCCTTTTCTGTGTAAATTTCGACGATCATGGAATTTTCCCTAAAGTCTATCTATGTGCTGTATTACAAACATTGATCTATAAATGTCAGAACAACCACACATCCCTGGAGTAAAACCAACTTGGCCATCACAGTGTACAATCTTCTTAATATATTCTTGAACTTGCTCTGAAGGAATTTTATTGAAAATTGTTGTGTCTATGTTCACTAGGAACATTGGTCTATAGTTTGTTGTTATTTTGTTTGTTTGTTTGTTTGTTTGTGGTTTTATTCAGTTTGGGTACCTGGGTAACACCAGCTCTGTAGAATGGGTTTGGTGATATGCTTTTACTCTCTATTTTATGAAATTGTTTACAGAGCATTAGTGTTATCTCTTCTTTAAGGATTTGGCATAATTTACTAGTGAATCTGTCTGAATCCAGCTTTTATTTGTTGGAAGACCTTCTTTTTTTTTTTTCTGCTTTGGTCTCATTGGTTGGGTGTGGTGGCATCTGCCTTTAGTTCTAGCAATTGGGAGGCAGAGCCAGGTAGAGCTCTGAGTTCAAGGCCAGCCTGGTCTACAAAGGGAGTTCCAGAGCTATACAGAGAAACTCTTTCTCAAAAACAAAACAAAACAAATTTAAAAAACAAAACAAAAACCAAAACAAACAAGAAAACCTAGAGTTGTCAATCTTATTGGCTGCAGGTCCCACAGTGGAAACGCAGAGGAGCTTTCCATGACGGCAGGCCCCAATGACATGAGAAATCCATGGGATTCCATAAGCTTTATTGTTCATGGCGAATGTAGATGGTCTGGGTGCACCCTCCGTTTAGGCCAGGGGGGAGCTGGCTTAAATAGGGAGGGGGAAGAGAGAAGGGTCACTTAATTAACTATGCCCTCTGGCCTTTAGGTAACTGATTAATATGGAAATCTCTTGAGGCTGATGCCTATAGTCATGCCCACGCCCTATGAGACTGCAAGGCACAGATCAAATGGAGGTCTTAGACCAGTTAGGAGTCTGGAATCTGGAGGCATGACGAAATATGTGCCATCCCTACCCAGGCAATTGTTGGGTCTCCCGCTATCTCAAAGCCAGTGCTCTACTGGAGACCAAATCATCCTTTCATGGTCCTACAATTGGCTATTATTGATCTATTGATTTAATCTTGATTTGATTTTGGTAGGTCATATGTGTCTTGATATTCATCCCTTTCTTCTAGATTTTTCCAGTTTTTTAGATGATAAGCTTATTTGAGTATTCCCTAATGATTCACTCTCTACGAAGGAAAGTCTGTTATTGGGCCTTGAGTTTGCTGATTGATTTGTTTAGTCTAGCTATCCAGGTGCTCCAGGATTTCCTCGCTGCTTTCTGAGAGTTGGGATTACAAAAGGGAATATCACACCTGCCTGGCATTTTCATAGATGCTGGGAATCCAAACTCCAGTCTGCATGTATAGCACAATAAGGGCTTTATTGACTGAGACATCTCTGCAGCCCTCATCTTTAATTTCATTAATTTGAGTCTTTTTTTTTTCTTTCTTTCTTGTGGTTAATTTAGTTATGCAGCTTGTCAATTTTGTTTACTCTTTCAAAGAACAAACTTTATTTGACTGTATGCTTCTAAATATTTTACACACACACCACACACACACACACACACTCACACTCACACACCCATTGGAGACAGGCTCTCATTATGTAGCCCTGACTGACCTGTAATTCACTGTATAAACTAAAACAACCTTGAGTGCACCACTATGCCTAGTAGTTTGCCCTTATCTTTGTTATTTCTTGTTACTACAATTGAGTTTAGATTATTCTTGTTCCTCTAAACCTTTGAGGTACATCATTAGACTATTTACTTGAGATCTTTCTCTTTCTTTAATATAAGAACTCTTAAAACTGCTTAGCTAAGAATTAAATCAGTCCAGTGTACATCAACAAATGAATAAATAACAAAATGTGTTTGGGCCAGTGAGGTGTAGTGGTGGAAAAAGTAGTCACCGTCAAGCCTATGACCTGAGTTTGATCCCAAGAACTAACACAGTAGAAGGAGAGGAGTGAGACCATGAGTCCTCTGCCACACTTCTGCTGTGGCTGTGTATAGGAGCACACATACAACACGCTCAACAAATAAATGAAATGCAAAGAAAATGTGGTACATATACACAATGGAATTTTATTCAACTGTAAAGAAAATGAAAATTTTAGAGTGTGTTAGAGTTTCTATTGCTGTGTTTAAATTAAAAAAAAATCAATGATCAAAAGTAAGTTGAAGAGGAAAGGGTTTGTTTCAACTCATATTTCCACACCACAGTCCATCAGTGAAGGAATCATGGTGGGAACTCAAAGCAAGGACCTGGTGCCAGAAACCAAAGCAGAGGCCGTGGAAGAACACTGCTTACTGTCCTGATCCTCCTGGCCTGTTCCATCTGGCCCACTCCACCTGGCTTACTCAGTCTGCTTTCTTCTACAATTCAGGTCCACCTGCCCAAAGGTGGCACCAATCTCAGTAGTCTGGATCCGCCCCCACAGCCATAATTAATCAACAAATGCCCTATAGAGTTGCCTTCAGGTGATCTGATTGGGAAGGTGGTTCTGAACTAATGTGCCTTTTTCCCAGATGACCTTAGCCTGTGTCAGGTTGACACAAAAACTAACCAGCACACAGGAGAAAGGATGTAAGTTAAAAACATATTAAGCAAAGATAACCCAGACTCAGAAAGACAAATACTGTATCTTCTCCCTTATACATAGGTCTTAGCTTCTAATTATTAAATGTGTGTGTGTAGATGTGGATAAATGCAGAAAACTAGAAAAGGAGCCATAAAATAGGGAAGGAAGATGATCTATAGGAAGAGCACTAAGAAAAGTCTGAAAGTGGAAGGGTGAGCATGGGGAAAGTAGAGGTGAGCACAGGGAAGTGGAGGTGAACACAGGGAATAAGGTGAGGAGGAATGAGTACACGGGAAGTGGAGGTGAGCATGGGGAAAGTGAGGTGAGCATGGGAAAGTAGATGTGAGCATGGGAAAGTAGATGTGAGCATGGGAAAGTGGAGGTGAGCATGGGGAAAGAGGAGATGCACATGGGGAGCAAATGGTACAGCAGAGAACTGGGAAGAATGGGGGTCAGCCAAAACAAAGGTATCTAAATATTTATGTTTATACCCATATATCATGACAGAGGACATAAGAGAACAGAAACTGCTTAAATTATGAACCTATGGTACCTAATGAAATTAAGGATCAAGATAGATAGTCCACTGACAAAGGGTAAGAAGTCTGGCTTGCTGATGTGGAGCCAGGCATGTAATGGAAGGACCTAAGTGTCTAGTTTATGTGTGAATTCATAAAGATCTAATTATACTTTGATAAACACAAAGGGAGAATTGTTGGAAAACCCTGCTCTTCAGGTCACAGTTCGCCATGTCCTGACAAGACTCCCTTTTCTCAGCAGGGCTACCCTTTCTCTGCTTAACCTTACTTGGAGAGTATCTCTGGGCATAGATGCCTGACCTTACCTTAAGACTGACCCCAGGCATGACCCAGCACACAAGTCACACTCCAGCTTCCTGCCCATATGATAATTAGATGCTGTGTTATGACCAATCAGCCCTTTCCACCCATATGATAATTAGGTGCTGTGTAATGACCAACCAATCTTTCCACTCATATGATGTTTAGGTGCTGTGTTATAACCAATTGGTTCTGTCCACCTATATGATAATTAGGTGCTGTGTTATGACCAATCAGCTCTTTCTACTTACTCCACTAAGAGCTCTTATATACCCAATCTCTAGAACAATAAAGTAGAACTGTCTCACTGAAGCTTCTCCAGAAGTCTTTCTGTCTTACTCACAGTGGTCCAAACCCTTCATGCCATTTATGCTCCCTCCACCAAGGACCCTCAAAGAGAAGAGAGACCCATAGCTGTAGCATGTAGTTTTGTCTACACTGCTTTAAGTTCCAGGTGAGTCACAGGTGTGCATCTGCCCAGGAGCTATCTCAAATCCACAAATAGAAAACACACACACACACACACACACACACACACACACACATCTTGAGTGTCAGTTAATCTTGAAATGCCTTTGTTGACACAACTGTGGATTCCTAAATCTTTCCCTGCTACCCCAGGCCCAGTCATATGGCTGGTTGGCTTTATCTCCTCTGCTACTGGATCCCCTTCTCTCTCCTAGTCCCCGATTCTCTCTGTGTCCTACCCACACAACTCTCAGTGTCCTGCCCTGTTTTCAACCATTGGCTACTGGCAACTTTATTGATAGATCCAAAACCAAATGAGGGTGTAGGACTTTTGGGTCTAGGTTTGAACTTAAATTTGAAAGAATCTCACTGTCCCAGGACACATCTTGGGAGGGGCACATTCCTTAGTCCAAGGACACACTTGCTAGATTAACATTCAGAGGAAAAAGGGCGAGGCTGATTAACATTCCTCAGACCACAGGGGAGGGAACTCACCTGCAGGTGAGGAAGGCCCAGAGCACACAGACACATTCCAGGACACCCTTGTCATAATCTGAGTCACCTAGAGACCAGACCTGAGAAGGTCAGACTTTCTGATTGCCCTCGTGAACTCTGTATAAGACCTGCTCCCTGCTTTTGTTTGGAGCTCTCTTTCCTGCATACGAGAGAGTCTCAGTGCACTGGTACCATTAAACCTCATGTTATTGCAGCAAGTCCCATCCTGTGTGTGTGTTTCTGTGGGAGCGTGTCCCCTGGTTTTGGATCTTAGAGTCCAACAAGGGCAAGGACCTTCAGCATCAGTAAACACAGATTTCTGATTAAATTAAAACATCAGAAGCACCTCTACAACTCACCTTTTCTGTTCAATTTAAAAACAAAAACAAAACTCTTCTCTCAGACATAATTGATCAGAACCATAACAATCATGTAAATTACAAAGTATGACATACAATTAAAATCTAGTTCATTGCCAGGCAGTGGTGGCGCACGCCTTTAATCCCAGCACTTGGGAGGCAGAGAGCAGGCAGATTTCTGAGTTCGAGGCCAGCCTGGTCTACAGAGTGAGTCCAGGACAGCCAGGGCTTCACAGAGAAACCCTGTCTCGAAAAACTTAAAAAAAAAAAAAAAATCTAGTTCATTATATTTATCATCACTCCTAACTTAAAAAGTTACAATTCTATCCCTGAGTTATGTTTAGATTTTAGCCTGTAACATCATCTGAAAACCATTTTTTTAACTCTGTATCATATCTTTAATGTTAAACAACTTAAGTTTGATTATGGGATTATAATTAGTCTTCAACCCTGTCAGAAATCTGAGAATAAATTAAACATTATCTGGGTATATAGGAAGCACCAAACATAGCTACTCAAATTTAAACAATTGTAGAGACAGCTGACTACCTGGACAGACACCCAATTTCTTATAACGTTAGAGCATCTGTCTTCAGCCTTGTGGCCCAGAATCATCTGATAGACTTTTGCAAAGCAGAATTATGAAGGACTGTTTACCCTGACTTGGCAGAGCTATCAGTCTACTATTCCACATAGTGTGTCCTTTTCCCAGACAGTATTTTGTCTGCAGATGAAATAGACAATTTCTGCCCAAGGCTATCCTACTATGACAACCAACTTCATGTGGAGGTAAAGATGCTCAATTCTTCTTTGAAGAATGGGGAAGTTGTCAGGAGTAAACAAGTCTCATTATCAAATGAGCCTTAATAATGAATTAACGTTAAATGTCATATTTTATGGATTTCTGATGTTTTTGAAGACTATGTATTTAGTGAAGTATATTGAACTGTTAAACCTTAGCTACTCTTAGCCATTTCTATTTGAGTAAATTGGAAATACTTTATTATAATTAAATTAGAATCTAACCTAACCATGAGTTTATTATCTGGCCCTTAACTTGCGTTGCTTAATCATTTTGTTCTTAAATGAGTCACATAGGCACAATGCCTAAGAGTAATAATATTAATTTCAAATTTTGTATCAATATACAGATTCATACTAATGAAAGCCTTAATTCTATGTCAATATAGAAACTCTGTACCAGTGTAAGTGATTATAATTTCAATTTCATATCAATTACAAAGATTTCTACCAATGTAAGATTTTTGGCTACACAATGTTTTGTTCAAGAAAATTTTGTAATCCATCCCATCTATTTCCTCTGTGTTCAAAATTATGAACATTCCCAAATTATCCCTTAAAATGACAATCTATTTAATTTGTAAAATAACTAACCAGACACCCAAGTCCAAAGAATTAAGATGAGAACTCTTCATAGCTTCTTCCTGCTGATTAGGATGACAAAAAATTCTTTAAAGTGTGGGGAGGGATAGGAAAATTAGAAATGGATTAGACTTATGAAAGCTAGCTTTAACATCTGTTATCCAGTCTCTGTGTGCTTAGGAGGTTCAGGGTTTGACTGAAGTTCTGACTAGATCCATCTGAAAGGCGAGATGATGTAGAATCAACAGCAATCTCCGAAGCTGTTTTGGGCAGTATCAGGAAGTAGGGGATAAGCAGGTCAGTTCAGCATCTCTGAGGATGAATCTTGCCAAAGCTATACATTCTGTAATATATTAGTCTCACAACCAAAATTTTAGTATCATTAAGATTTTTGTATGGATTATGCAGGGTGGACAAATCAGTTAAGGTGAAATTTTGCTCCTTGTTTGAGCAGATAAAAGACAACTGTCTTTTTTATGAGTCAATTTTATCAATAACCAAATGTAATAAATCTCTATTTATACCATATGAAGGAAGGCACAAAGAATCTTAGGGGTTCCATAACCAATAAAATTAATTGTCTCATTTTAGCTGGAGTTTTGACTAGAGACATTTTTATGTCTAAGCTAGTTTTGGGCTGTTCCTATGTTGAAGATTCAGCAGATCAATTTACCTGTCTTGTCTGATTTTCTCAAATTTTTTAAGGTCATCAGGTGGTCTTTCACTATCATATCTGATCCATATCACTCTGGAAGGGGTCTAAAGCCTATTCTCCTTTCCTCAACACAAATACAGAGCCTTTCTTCCCAAATAGCATGTCCCTGGTCCAGTAACAGGAATTCATTAAGAGTTTAGCTTGACCTCTCATCAAGAGGAAATTATAACTACAAACTCATAACTATACTCACTTTGATAATCAAAACAATTCAAAGCAATTAAAGCAATCTAAGCAAATATCATCTGTTGAGACAGTGCTTCTACTGTCCTCTGCCCCAACCTTCATGAAATCAAGGCCTAAATTAGTTATCTGTGTAAACTTGAATCCTCTCTACTATGAAGATTAATATCTTTTAAATGCATATTGTAGTATGTCCCTTTCTCTATATATAATTCTCAAGGCCTAAGTTTTTACTGTCTGAGATAGGCAAGGCTCCCTATATCCTGCATTCGACCTAATTTTTTTTTTTAAAATCAAAAGCTTCAATATTTATATATCTCTGTATTTAACTTTAATTAAATTCCTTTCTACTTACTGTATAAGCCTACTTATAGGCTCTAATTTTTATCATACTAGATTGACAATCCCAGAAATCCAAAAGTAGACCATGTTCAAAGATCTGGAGAAATTATCCTGGCAAGACTTTTACATATCTTTAAATCATTTGTTCATTCATTTCCCTAACTTCTGTCTTCTGTGGAGCTTAATACTGCTGTGTCTCCATCTGGCTCTCTGCTCTCCTCTGAAGCTCTTTGTATCAGTTTGGAACAATGGGAAGAAATTTCCATGAGGCTGGGGCAAAATCTGTAAATTCCCTTCTATCCTTAGAAACAAACTAGATTTATAAACCTCTATCCTTTATTTATCTGGTGGCTGGAGACAGGCAGCTTTATCGGCTGCTTCTCATTGTCTCATTCCTAGCAGGTGGCCCTCGGGGTAAATAAGATTAGCTAAAGGACACTGAATTGTAGGGGTGGGGGTGAGGGTGGGGGGAAATACTGAAATAGATCAATTTTTTATTCTTTAAAGATGTTTTAACATCAGAATGAAATTCAGGGAATGTGTTACATTGAAGAAGAGGTTTTGGCTATGAAAGACTATGGATTCCATCAAAACTGATAAAGATCTGTGTTGGAGATTGCTTCTAATGCTTTGATTCAATCAGGAATCTGTATGTCCAAATGCTAAAGGTCCTTATCCCCAATTGGTTTTTGAGCAATCCAAAAAAAAAAAAAAAAAAAAAGCTAGCAGCCAATGGCTGGACAAAGGGAGGTGGGTCAGGATCCTTAGAGTTGCACAGGCTAGGATGCAGGGGGGAGGAGGAGAAAGAAATCGCCATGACTAGGGGGAGAGATATGGAGGGACATACGAACCGAACTGCAGGAGATAAAGCCAACGAGCCATAATTTAGGTAAGTGGTCACTGGCCACTTCCACAAGTAGGCCTGGAGTAGCAGGGGAGGTTTCAGAGTGCTCAGCATTTGAGGCAGCCAAGGCATTTTAAAATTAACAGGACTGTGTGTGTGTGTCTTCCATTCACCAATCCAAAGAATTCCTGAGTGGGTGGCACATGGCCCACCAGGAGCATAAAACAGTGTAGCTAAAACTCCACACTACAGATCTGATTGGAGGGTAGACTGGAAAATCTTGATGGTAAAATGGACATTTTCTGAAAGACACTGAATTGTAGGAAAAAAAATACTGAATTAGATCAATCTATATTCTTTAAAGATATTTTAATATCAGAATGGAATTCAGAGAATGTGTTATGTTGAAGAAGAGATTTTTGCTATGAAACATCAGGACTACAGTTTTGGGATAAGAATCATCATTTTAATAGATCTTCATAAGGACATTTAGATTGTTACATTTAAGAACATTCAGACTACTAAGTTTATATTTATGTTGTAATGGTTAAAGTATGTACAATTTTTAGCTTAAATAGAAATGAGAATTTTTTAGTACAGCATTATGGCTGCCCTGGAAAGGATCACATTCAAAGACCTTCAAGGTCTGTGTGATATGTCTGGAATGCACACATGCCATGGATCACAGTATGATCTGGCTGGAATACAGACACAACCTTAGTACACATCTTCCATCTCAAATAAAGAAAGTAAGGTACACTTATAGAAGGAAGCAGCCATGTTTGAAAGTGATGTCTATTTGAGGGGCAGACAAAGTGGTGAATCAGAAAAAGATCTGACAGAATGAGTCAGAGATAGGATATGCCCAACTCTCACATGAACAAAGTGAAAAGAGAAGCTACTTAAAGAGAGCAGCTCAGAGTGTTGGGGGAGGGGGGAAAGCAGTTTTACCTGGAAAGTTTTACAGAGAAAGGTTATAAGTGAAGACAGAACAAGCCAGAGAATGAGAAGAAACCAGAAGTTTAGAATAGATTTCTAAAATTAGTTTGAGGCCAAGCAGAGCAATTCAATCAGAAGCCAAGAGAAGCCAGTTTGAATCAGTAAGTTGAAGAAGAGTTTGGTTCAGAACAGCTGAATTGAGCCAGCCAGCCAGAGTTTAGAAAGAGCTAGCAAGGGTGAGCTTATTCAACAGTAAGTCACAGAGGCTGAAACATTCTAGGCCTCTCTGGTGGTTTAAATAGGTTTGTTCCGCCACCCCCCTCCCCCCATAGATCCATGTGTTTCAATGCTTGGCCATGGGGATGGCACTATTAGGTGGCCTTATTGGAGTAAGTGTGGCCTTGTTGGAGAAAGTATATCACTGTGTACGTGGGCTTTGAATTCTCTTAAGCTTAAGCTCCGCCCAATATGGAATGAGCTTGCTCTTCACTGCCTACTGAAGACAGTCTCATTTTGGTCCTGTGGATCAAGATATAGAACTCTATGCTTCTCCAGCACCAAGTCTGCGTGCATGCTGCCATGTTTTCCACCATAATGATAATGAACTAAACTTCTGAAACTATAAGCTAGCCCCAATTAAATGTTTGCCTTTATAAGAGTTGCCTTGGTCATAGTATCTCTTCACAGCAATAAAACCTTAACTAAGACAATCCTAGATTAGCAGACTGAGGCAGGAGGCTGGAAAATTAGATTGTACAGTAGCTAAGAGCTTCCAGGTCTAGGTATAGTTAGATAGAAATACTCTGGACTCAGCCCAAGAGATGTCTCCATAAAGCTTGGGTACAGTTCTCCTCTCCTCCCTTCATCTGAAGAATTAAAGTTGCATTTACAAGCCTGTCTCAAAACAACAACAAAAACATGGTGTCCCACAAACATGATGTAGCTGTTGTATCCATGGAGTCATGGCAGTGGTGGCCACCTGTGCAGGATCTGCACAGAACTAGGGCAATCAACACCCCATCATGGATGGGGGAAGGGCTCATGAAGTCCCTCTCAGGGGAACCCCAAACTGTCAAAGATTGCAGGGGAAAGGAGAACCATAGTCCTCCCTGGTATAATTACTGGCAGATAACTACCGATACCCTAACTCAAACATATAACCCTACACTCAGCAGCCCTAATTAAATGCAGTGAGTCTCATATACACACAAAAAGACAAAATGAAAGAGAAACTTGGGGCAGGGGAGGAAGATACTTGGTGGGAATAGGGAATACTGGGGGTTACTTAGATCAAAGAACATTATGTATATATAGACACAATATAATAAATATATTCTCTATATATTAAATACATATGGGCAAGCAATTTTTAAAAGAAAAGAACATGGCACAGAACTGAAAATAAATAATTTTTTTTTTTTTTTTTTTTTTTTTTTGGTTTTTCAAGACAGGGTTTCTCTGTGTAGCCCTGGCTGTCCTGGAACTCACTCTGTAGACCAGGCTGGCCTCGAACTCATAAATCTGCCTGCCTCTGCCTTCCAAGTGCTGGGATTAAAGGTGTGCGCCACCACTGCCCAGCTGAATAAAATTTTAACAAACAAACAAACAAAAAACCCTGCTGTAACCTTTCTGTCTGAAAGATCTAGTCAATTCTGGTTTCATCTTTTCTTCATTCTAGTAAGTTTTAAATTTCACAATTTCTTCAATCTTCTGAGGATATTCTCTCTATGTATTTCGGTAGTTTCTGATTGCTTTTAATTTATAGTTATATTGCACTATAATCTGACAAAATGCATAAATTATCCAATTATTTTGTAATAGGCAAGTATTGATTTACAGCCTAGAATCTGGTTGATTTTTCAGATGGTCCCATGGGCCCCTGGGACAAATGTATATTCTGTGTCTCTATCTTATTAATTTTTTCATTTATTTTGAGACAGTATCTCATGTAGCCCAGGTTATAGGTAGTTTTATGACATTTTGTTTGTACTGTATCTTTCCAGTTAGATCAATGCCCCATCACTCTAGATTCTGCTCTTTTTGTATGTTTGATTTCCTTGCCATTTAGTACAAATACTACTATGTTTTAAATATCTGCTTGTTTGAGCCTGAGGAATGCATGCAACAGGTAAGTACTTTGTCATGTCTAACCTCACTTGATATGGACAACAATCTTTTGGCATATTTATAGTATTGCCATCCCTGGAATCCCAGCAGAGGCAGGAAGATGAGGAGTCCAAGGTCAGCTGGAGACATACAGCAAATTCTTATTTCAAAGAACAAATAAGTCTAACAAATAAGCAAGCTCATTGCTTCATATATAATCAATGTATAGCTTTGAGGACCCAATCATTTGCTTGAGATCACATACCTCACATATTTAATTGCCAAAGAGACTCAACGATCTAATGTAAATGACACCATGGCTTCCAAATCCATGGGTGTCACCTGTTGTGATGTGAACGTTCCCGTGTTGGTGATTTGATTCCCATGACTCCAAGTGTCGGGAGTGAGTCCTTTAAGAGGTGACCAGCTCACAGGGGCCCTGACTTTTTAATGAATTTACACTATTAATTGTGAGAGAAGATTGATGTCACAGGAGCAACTTCCTGTTTAAAGGATTAGCATGGCTTGCTTTTCTCCACCCCACCTCTCTCTGTATGCATACCTCCACCTGCACCCTTCCCCTCCCTCTTCCCCCCCCCATCCCTGCTGGGATGATACAGCAAGAAGACCCAGGTCCCTCAACCCTGAACTTTCCAACCTCTAGAACGATAAGAAAGAATCTGTATTTTTAAATAAATGACTCAGTCTTAGATATCCTGTTACAGCAACATAAAACAGACCAAGACACCAGTCCATTAGGCTAAGACCAATGACCCCCAGCAGCACCCCACTGCACCCCTCCAATAAGCAGGAGGCCAGCTGTTCTGATTTGCTTGGCTTTATGATTAATGTTCCCCAGGAGATTCGAGGGCATCCAGTCCCACTCCGTCAAAGAACAAGAATTTGAGAACCAGTTTTGAGACAAGGCCACATAAAAGGACCACTGACTGACTCGCTCTCTCTCTCCCTGTCCTTGGAGCCAGATCCCTAGAGAAAGGTCGGAGGGTCCCTGTCTGTTGCTTCCACGCCTGCTCTCATGCCCCCTCATCTGGCCTGAAAAGAGAAAGGAATACAAACATTGTTTAATATCCATGAATGAGCTTCAGTACGAGTATCTCAAAGTAAACTCTTGTTGTTATTATTTTAAATCCAGAGATAATAGTGGAGGCCTTTGAGCTACACACACCAGTCCACCCAGAATGCCCCACACCCATTAAAAGCAGCATTATTAAAAACAGCAGCTACTGGGCGTGCTTAGAAATGACTCTTCTCCAGTAAATAACTTGGAATGTTTTTATTTTAGAATATCAAAGGGAGTCTGGACCACATTATAGCTAATTGACTACATATTTCTGTGAGCAGAAATGAAGCTATATTTTAGTTATAAGGGTAGCAACCACAATGTCTTTAATGCTGGTGACCAGCTTTTGAAAAGAAGAGGGAGAAAAAGTGGGGGAGTGCAAGATGCAAGTGGTGCGTGAAATTTCAGCCTCACTCTGAACTCTGAATGGTGCTTCTCTGTCTAGAGGAGAGAACAGGCACTGTGGCCCAGCGGCAGCAGCCTTGGGGCTGTGGTCCCCCTCCGTAGGTCTATTGCAGATAGACACATTTTTATGGGCAATTCTCACCCTTGCCCTTTCTCTCTCCCTCCCTCCATCCCTCCATCCCTCTCATTTCCCCTCTCCCTGCCCCCTAAATGGAAGATGGTCAGACTGATAGATTTCTGGGAAAAAATGAAATCTGAAAGTTGAGCACCCTTAAAAGGCAGAGCTATTCCTGAAGTAAGAAGCTAGATCTTTCTCTTGGTGGTTTCCATAATTGCTTTGTGTTCCACAGTAATTGGGCTTAAGAAGCATTATTTACTTTATGACCAACCAATCATTTCTGGGCTTAGCTGGAGTTGTAGAGGATGAGAGAGTAGAGATTCCAGGGAAGCCCCTTGCCTGCAGCTCCTCACTGCATCCCAGGTCTCCGGGGAGGGGCTAGTGAAGCCACACCTAGCTCTCCCACATCCATGAGGCTGATTTCTTCTCTGTTTACTTTGTTGGTGAGAAAATCAGTTAGCTGGGAACTTCTTGAACTATGGCTGTGGCTGTGGGTGGCCTTGATTAAATGCTCTAGGAAGGAAAGAAAAGAGAGAAATCTTAATTATTCAGAACCCTTGGACAGTAAGGATGTCAGTGGAAATTTCCCACATAACCAAGAATTCTTTTTGATTCTCAGCTTTCAACGTTTAATTTTTACTATTTCAGATGGAAAACTAAGCCAAATGAATCACATTCTTCCTTGGGTTCTTAAACAATGGACATAATTCAAAAAAGTCTACCTAGGTTTTAAAAGGATAGTTTATCACACTGACTTGTGATATGAAGACGACCTCCCCGGTCGCAGAGACATGCAGGCTAATTTATTTTTAATATTAAGCGACCCAGATTTGTGTGTGTGTGTGTGTGTGTGTGTGTGTCCTTCAGTGGTTTTTCTTTTTTACAGTCTTTCTGAAAACCCCTATCATGACCATCAGCACAGCTGCCAGCAGCCATCTCATTCCCCATCCTAACATGTGGCTTCTCTGGGAATTCGAACCGACAGGCTCTCCACACTGACTATAAAGGTTAGCAGTGTTTGAAGATGAACACAGGGACAGAAAGCAGGGCATATATGTGTCCTACCAAACTTCTTAATGATTGTCAACTTTCTGTAGAGGGACTTTGTCAGAAAGCTGACTTTCAGAAAACAGAGAGATTATTGTAGCTTCTACAGTAAGATTGATTAAAAACTCAGATGGGATGTACCCAGATTTATTACTTTTCTGTTGCTGAGATAAAATATCATGACAAAGGCAACTTACAGGAGGGAAAAACGAGTTTATTTGGGTTTACGGTTCATTGTGGCAGGATGGTGGTGGTGACAGATATGGTGGTTGGAACAGTTGAGAGCTCACATCTCAAACACCAAGCATAAAGCAGAGAGCAAATTGGGAATGTCAATGGCTTTTAAACCTTGAACCTGCACCCAGTGATGTACTTCTTTCAGCAGGGCCATATCTCCTAAGATCCCCAAACAGCACTAGGGACCAAATGTTCAAATGCCCAGACTATACAGGGGCATCTCATTTAAACCACAGGAGGTTAGCAGTAGAGCAGGAACCTAGCATGCTTGAAACCCTGAATTGAATCTCCAAAAAAAAAAAAAAAAAAAAAAAAGCAAAGGTAAGATACTAAGGAGAGATATAATTTATAAGAAGAATTTTCTTCTTTCTAACGATGAATATAATATGTACCAATTTTTTAAATAACCAAATTTTGCAAATACATACAATGTTGCAAAGAAACCCTTCGCATTCCCCTCTTCCCTTGCCATCCTTAAAACTACTCACGAAAAGTATACAGGTGTGTTTCCTACTCATGTACTTGCAGGTTGTGATGTTAAAGAGTGTAAATTAGGATCTGCTTATGCCTTACAACTTCACATTTCATTATACTAATCTATCCTAAATATTTTGTGTATCAGTCTATTTTTAGTTACTTTATTACTTTTAGCTACAGCTCAGTATTCCATTTAAGAAGTTCCATAATTTACTTAAAGGGGTTCTCCTCCCCTCCTTCTCCTCCTCCTCCTCCTTCTTCCTTGTTCTCTTTGACTGCCACTGCCTCTCTGCTCTTTGGCTGTCATGAGGTGAGCATCTTTCTTCCACATACCCTTCTACCACTATGTTCTGCCTAACAATGGACCTAAACAATGGAGCCAACTGAACAGCAAAGAAGAGTCTCTGAAACTGAGAACCTACAGCTGTCTTCTTCCTTAAAGTATATTCTTTGGGTATCTTGTCACAGTGTCAGATAATTGACTAACATGGTTTTAGTAAGTTCCCTGCCTGATGTTTTCTCATATGCAGGAACATTGCTGATTTCTTACAATGTTAACAACTCCCTGGCTGCTTCTATGAAATCCCACACTATTCTAATGGATTGTGAACTTGTTTCGTTCACAGTTTCAAGTGTATTGTCATACTACATACAGTTTACCATGCCTCTTACAATACATATGACTTGGATTGGGTGCCCCCTCTTCTACATTTTTTTAAACAGATGCCCCCTGTCTTGTCTAGGCTCGTCATTAACTCCTGGGAGCAAGAAAAGCTTTTACCTCACCCTCCTGAATAGCTAATATTACAGGCACAGGTCACTGCACCCAAAATTTTATTGGTTGTTTATAATCTGATTGTATGAGTTTCATTTTTTCTTTCCCAGAAAAGAATCTTGGGCAACGGGAGTAATAGTAGATAGTCTTGTTTTGTTGATTTTGTTTGCTTGGTTTTTGGTTTTTGTTGTTGTTGTGGCTGTGATTTCAAGATAGGGTTTCTCTATGTGGTCCTGGCTGTCCTGGAACTCACTCTGTAAACCAAACTAGCCTCTAACGCAGAGACTTCTCTGCCTCTGCCTCCAGGGCTGGGATTAAAGGCATGCACCACCACATGGTTTATTTTGCTGATTTTTAAAAAAGATTTATTTATTTATTTATTTATTTATTTATTTATTTTTTATTGTATGAGAGTACACTGTTGCTCTCTTCAGATACACTAGACGAAGGCAGCAGATCACGTTACAGATGGTTGTAAGCCACCATGTGGTTGCTGGGAATTGAACTCAGGACCTCTAGGAAGAGCAGTTAGTGCTCTTAACTGCTGAGCCAACTTTCCAGCCCTTGTTTTGTTGATTTTAATGGTAACATTTCCATCGGTTTTCTGTTAATTGTTGAGTCATAACATGTACATGTCGTACTGTGGAAGTATTCTAGTATTCTACTAGTTTTTACAAAGGCATCAAGACTGGAGAGATGGCTCTGTGGTTAAGAGCACTAGCTGTTCTTCCAGAAGACCTGGGTTCAATTCCCATCACCCCCATGGTGGCTCACAATTGTCTATAACTCCAGTTCCAGAGGATCTGATACAAAGGCATCAAGAACTTTAACTGCTCTATGCAATCTGATTCCTAGGTTTTATGTGACCTGAAGCAAGATTTTTAGCTTTGCTAGGCTTTAGCAACCTCATCTATAAAATGAAGATGACAGATAGGTCTTGGGCCATTGGGCAACAGAGAGGCCTGAGTGAGAAGATGCATACAAACATGTCAGAGAGTACCCATTACACAGTAAGTGCAAAATACATGTTCTTGCAAGTGTTATTGTTTTACTGTGGATAAAGTTTCAAATTATTACATTCTTATTATATATCTTTTAAGGCAATCATGGCTTTCCCCCTTGACTCTTCATACAGTGAATTACACTAATAGGTTTTTAAAAATTGAATCAGCCTGAAATGAGTCCCACTTTGTCATAGTGGATTAATGGATTCTATTTGTTAATAGTTTAACTAGATTTTTGACATTATGTTTAAAAACAAGATTACTCTGCTGTTAGAGGAATGTATGCAGTGTAGGATGTATATGTCAACGTTCTACTGCTGTGAAGAGATATTATGACCATGGCAGCGCTTATAAAGGAAAGCACTTCATTGGGACTTAGTTATAGTTTCATAGGTTTTTTTCTTAAAGATTTATTTATTTATTTATTTTATTTATATGAGTACACTGTAGCTGTCTTCAGACACACCAGAAGAGGGCATCAGATGCCATTACAGATGGTTGTAAGCCACCATGT
The DNA here is from genome assembly GCA_021653895.1 of Mastomys natalensis. Taxonomy (NCBI): domain Eukaryota; kingdom Metazoa; phylum Chordata; class Mammalia; order Rodentia; family Muridae; genus Mastomys; species Mastomys natalensis. Next base: position 447,224 of record JAJTUV010001591.1, on the reverse strand, counting down.
GGTTGCTGGAAATTGAACTCAGGACCTCTGGAAGAGCAATTAGTGCTCTTAACCACTGAGCCATCTCTCCATCCCAGTTTCATAGTTTTAGTCCATTATCTCCTTGGCAGGCAGACATGATGCTGGAGCAAGAACTGCAGGAAGAGAACGTCACTGGGCCTGGCTTGGACTTTAAAGCCTCAAACTCCACCCTCAGTGACATTTTTCCTCGAGCAAGGCCACACCTCCTAATTGTTTCAAATACAGACTCTCCCTAAACACTCAAATCTTTGAGCCTATGGGGCCATTCTTCTTCCACCACAGTTTGTAGCTGATGTCTATACTGTGAGTATTTGTAGTATTTAGAAGCATTAGGAATAAGACAACGACTTTTATAGGCAGTCAAGGTTACAGGCCCAAGGAAAACAAAATATCTGTATGTCCTGGTAGAACAAACAGACAGCTCCCAAAGAACTGAGGTTTTATAACAAACTACCTGATTGATGAGCTCTGACTCATCAAGATGTGGGGTGATCACCAGCTCTGGTTCTTTTCACTTCCTGATTCGCCCTTCCCTGTGCCTTTTACCCAACCCACTCAGCAACCAATCAATATTTCCCACATTACAGGTTCAAGCTAAATAGTAAGATTCATTCCAAATCAATGCCTTCTTTATACTCGAAGTAGGAGCCAGTCAGACTCCCTTCAAACACAGAGGAGGGCTTTCTATCTCCAGTATGGTTAGCAACCCCTGCCCCTGTTTAGCCTCCTCCCAATACAGGAAGCTGTCTCTGCACTGCTCAATGAACCTTGCTCGCTTACTCTTCTGTCATTCTTGTACATCATTCCACATGGTCATAAGCCACTGGCTCTCGCAACTCTGGTGGCTGCTGAGTTTTCTGGCACCTAAGCCCACTAAGAGCCAAAAGTGGATCCATAGTGATGGAAACAAATATTCTTAGTGTCACACAAAACACAAGACACAACAGAACTAACTCAACAAGGCAACTTCTTTTTGTGAAAGGGGCTCTCCATGCCCCCAACCACACTGCAAAGCACACAAGATCAGGAATTCCACTCTATGTCTTTCCCCCTTACCTAGGTCCAATGTCACAGGCTTTTGAGATTGGCTAGTTTTAAAATAGAAGCAAAGAAAATGAAGGAAAGGGGTGTGGGGTAAAGATTGCTTTAGGCCATCAAGTTCTAGTAATTCAGAGGGGCCTTTGTGTAAACAAAATTCTTCTAAATGAGGGAGATTATAAGATTTGAATCCCTTTGCATAAAAGTGTGATCCATGAACCTTTGATTGATAAAACAAACACAAAAATGTTCCTCATGGTAGCTGTCAAAGAACCCCACAAAAGTGTGGTGTTGTGTGGGTTATGTGTGTGTGCAGACAACGTATTTGTATTTACGCAGACTGTGGTGTGTGTGGTATGTGTGGTGTGGAGGTGGACAGTGCTTGTGTGCAGTGTGTAATGTGCGTAATCTCTGTGAAGTTAGGGCACCAAGGCTGTGTTGGCTTTATACAATAAGTAGGGGCATTTTCCCCTTATGCACTGGATAAGTTAAATCACAAAAAGAACATTTCTTCCTCAAAGGTTTAAAATTAGTAACTTGTTGAGTGATCTGAGACTAAGTAGTCCATGGCAGCCCTGTCAATTTCTTCCACAAATTGCATTTTAAAAAAAAAATCTCTGAGTCAATTTTAGTAAGAATGTCTTTGAAAATCATCCATTCATTCTTGTGCATTAGAAAATTAGAAACAGCTGTTTTGGATATAATATCAAATAATAGTGCAGTATATTAAAAAGCTGTCCTCAACTTAGTATGAAGAAAAAGAGAAGAGTCGAGAAGCAATTTTGGCACTGAGAACACCATAAAATGGTCAGCAGGGGAACAGGTCTCCCTGGGGAACTGCTTCATCTTTAACAAATAAAAATAGAGAAATATGTGTTCAGTGTATTTACCATGGCTAGATAGGTTGTAAATAAGCACTCAAAAGTGAATATGATCCTGATCAGGAGACTAATTTCTTCCAACATGGCGGCTCTTGCTTTCCTCAGTCCTGCTCATTGCGCACAGTGCACATGCACAGGTAGAAGCTAAGAGCATGCTGTGCTCTAGTTTTGTGGAATCATAAAGACTTTGTAGAGAGGCTACATGAAAAAACTGAAAAGGTTCCTAAAGACTGAGTGAACTCTTTAAGTGCTCACCTGCCTGGACATAAGATAGGGCATAGGCTCTGTCTGATCTTTGCTGGGTGGGAAGGTAGTACAGACTCCAGGCTGGAGGAGCCCTGGACCTATGTCCTTTCTGGACGCACACTTGTGTGGGCTTCCCTTCTTTCACTCTAAGCTTGAGAAGATGGTACATTAGGATGTGCACGGGGGTACAAACATTCCCTGGCCCCTCATGAATACTGACTTCCTTAATTTCTCCAAGTCTCTTTCTTGGCTTCGGTTTTCCCAGAACCTGGGAAGCTCTGCTCTTGGGCTACACATTGGTGATAATTCTGCCCTGACACAGTGGGCCACTTCTTGCACATGGATGCTGGAAGACCAATCCTAAACTCTCAAAGAACTTAGACAGGAATATGAACGTTCTATTCTCAACAGTGACAGTTCAGTTGCCATTGTTTCCAGAGAATGCATCCGTCCCAGGTCCTCCAGAGAACCTTAAACTGAAGTGGGCTTTATTTGGTTGAGTTTGCAGTCAATCGGAGCTGTAAGAACTGCAAGGGATGTCACACCTGGAGAAATTGGTCCCTGGAGCCTGTTTTGAGGATGCTGTGGGCACAGCAAGTTGTGATGGTTGGTTTTATGTCAACTTGACTGGGCCACCAGGAGTACAATGTTAAGCTGTGGATCTTCTTCCTGGCTGCTCATGGTAGACCCACTGGCTCTACAGTTCCTCAGACTGTTCTCTAGGGGTGTTTCTGACACTGTTCTGGGTTTCCAGAGATCACATGTGGTAGTGGAAAGAGGTTTAAGAGCCAAGCAGGCCTTGATTCAAAATTACAAACATGTCAAGTTTTCTGTAACCTTGAACTGGTTCAGAAACCTTTCTGAGCTGATATTCCATTGTCTGCAAAGTCAGTCTAGCAGATGGTGTTTGTAGGTATCAGGAGGATTAAAGAAAGTGCACAGAGTGTCTGCCATGCTGTAATGGTAGTTCTTAGGTCAGTTCCATATTTTTAAAAAGTATAAAATGAAAGAGCCAGGGACCTCCTGGACAATGTCTCACACTAAGACTACAGTGGTCCTCTGCCATTAAAAAGGAAATAGAGTTTCGGATCAAAATGAAAATCATCCAACATTCTACTACTGGGGATTGCACTAAAAACTATGAACTGCAGTGATGAGAAGCAGAACATTCTGCAGATATTTGTTTAATATCTATTGGCACAGAACCACTGCTTCATTCCATCAAGATAGTCTGGACTTGGAGTCAATGCATCCAGATGTTTCCATGATTCCCTTGGAATGTACAGAGGTTGACCTTTACCCTCCTGCTTCCAAGCAGTGGGCACTCAGCAGAGGGCATCAACTGTATGTGCTTACTGTAATGTGCTCTGTGAGGAAAGGGTTGCAAACTTTTTGACACTCCTCCATTAGAGAAATGAGCTCCCCTTGATTCTGAGCCACCCAGTGGAGGGCAATGGAAGGGAAGTTATGCTAGTTCTGGGCCTAAACCCTGAGTGGCTGTTCTGCCAGGAAGATCACATGGAGGTGCCATGATACTACATGGAGAAGAAGAGGACCCAGCCAAGTCAGCCATCCAGGATTCCAGTTAAAGACCCAGGAATGTGAGAAAAATCTATCTGGACCCTCAAGCCAGAGCAGCTATGGCTGACTACCAAGGAACAGTCCCAGCCAACACCTGGTTGAACAGAAGAATCCTTTGACTGAGAGCAGAGGAGTGTTTGACCCCAAAACAATGAAATACACAATGGCTACAGTTTCAAGACATTGAATGTGGTTTTGTTTATTTTTTTTCAATACCAATAAATGATCCTGAAGTAAAAGTTTGCTCTTGGAGCTGCCTATGTTAGGGGCCCACATAACCCTAAGAATTTGAAATAACTCAGTCCCTTGGATCTTTATTACACTTTGATTATACATGTCCAGGGCTATTTTTCCTGCTCAGCATCTGAGACTCAGAGTGGGTATGTAGGAGTGACACCCAAAGGCTGCCTCTCTGATTCAAATAGAAACTGACTAGTCAACTCCAACCCTTTGCCCTTGGTCATCATTTTACAATCTGCAACAGTAAAGCTAAGGAGAGGAGAAAGAATGTCATGTGGAAAGACAGCGAAGAGGCAGCTTCGGATTGGTTGGCATCTAGTCAGAAATCTGGCTAAAATCAAATCCTTCTTGTGAAGAAATGATCTAACCTTTAGCCACACTTAGGAAATGCTGCCCATTGTACAATCTAACCCCACCTTAGAGGATAAGTCAAGACAAGCAGCTGATGGGCCAACAGAGTTCCTTTCTTTCCAGTTTATTTCTGACGTTAGCTTCATAGATTCACTCATTGTTAGCAAGCATTAAGTGTTAAAGTGTAGGAAATGCTAAGAAATATACTTTAGTGAAATATGTACTTCACCTGCTTGGAGCACAAAATAAGATACCTGCTTCCATAATCAAATCAATAAAAGGCCACTCGCCCATTCCAAGGATAAGGATTTCCTGTCTTAATGCATTCATGAAGCTGCACATTCACTTAAAGCAGTGGTTCCCAACCTTCCTGATGCTGCGACCCTTTAATTCAGTTCCTTTTCCTGTGGTGACCCCCAATCATAAAATTATTTTGTTGCTATTTCATCACTGTAATGTTAATATTGTGCATTGTAATGTCAATATCTGGTATGCTGGATATGTGACATGCTGACTCCCAAAGAGCTCTCGAGCCAGGGGTTGAGACCACTGATTTAAAGAAAGTCCATCCTGCCTGTCTGCTGGAAAAAAGCTACTCTCACCTACCAGTGAGGCTCATTTCTTCACAGTGAAACTGTTAATACCGGGGCGTCTATTGAAATCTTTTGCCAAAATAAATGGGGCTGTATGTGTAGTAGATTGATACAGTCCTTAACCCAAACCTCTCTCTTCACATTTTCTTTTCTTTTTCTTTTTTTTTTTTGTTTGTTTGTTTGTTTTTCAAGATAGGGTTTCTCTGTGTAGCCCTGGATGTCCTGGAACTCACTCTGTAGACCAGGCTGGCCTCGAACTCAGAAATCCTCCTGCCTCTGCCTCCCAAGTGCTGGGATTAAAGGCGTGCACCACCACCGCCCGGCTTTTTTTTTTTTTTTTTTTAAAGATTTTATTTTATGTATGTGAGTACACGTTGCTGTCTTCAGACACACCAGAAGAGGGCATCAGAACCCATTACAGATGGCTGTGAGCCACCATTGTAGTTGCTGGAAATTGAACTCATGACCTTTGGGAGAGCAGTCAGTGCGCTTAACATCTGAGCCAACAACTCTCCAGCCCCCTTCACATTTCCATAATACTTGCCTCTCTCTGCCTCTAAACCAATTGGAAAACACTTGAATAATTTGAGGGCTTTATTTTTTTCCTTTGGGAAAAAAAATCTGAAACATTTCTTGTTAGCCAAGTCAGGCTCTGACAGAGCTTGGCATGCGCTGCTGGGAGTGTCTTTCTAAATCTGGAAACACTACATCTCTTTTGAAAGTGGAGGAACAATTTATACCTCTTAAATGTGAGGAGATGTATTTCTCTGTGTGAAAAAAAAATAACTTCAGCGGAATTGCTCAAGGTAAATATTGGGCAAAACAATCCACAAAGTAAGAGATACTGAGCTTGCAGAACTGTTTCCAGTAAGAAGATAAAGCAGGAAAATTAATTTCCATTTGCAAATATTTCCTCCAAATTTTCTCTGGAAAATGTATATAAAAGGATTTGTGTGTCAGAAAAGCTGAATATCCAATTATTTGATAAAGAAAACAAGTTGAAATGAGCTTAAAGAAAACAAATTACTTACCTGATGGCACAAAATCTGCAATATTACCCTCTGGGATTGTAACTGAGGTCCCCATCGTCCACACTGTGTTTATTCACATACATAAATGATAGGAAGGAACACCTATAGATCCTCATTTATTCCTGTTTACTTGTAAAATACTTATGGCAAGTCACTATTATACTTATTTCTGGGCATATAAGATACAGAAACATCTTCTAACTCTCACAGTCCAGTGGAGGAAGACAGACTGATGAACGGGTTGGAACCGTAAGCCAGGCCCTGTGAGGGGAGAATATACAGACCTGGATTAAAGTGGGAGGGGCCTGAGGTTTAAAAGTGTGTGAGCTAGTATCTAAAGACAATATGGGACGGAAGGGATGGATATGAGAAATAAAAAGATAACACTGAGTCTCTGTCTCAGTGACTGGTTGGATGAAGGGTCTATGGGGGCAGTATCCTACTTCACTCTCTATTGCTGTGATAAACACCATGACCAAGGGGTTTGTTAGCTGACACAGCCTGATTGAGGGAAGCCAAGGCAGGAACTCAAGCAGAGAAGGAACGCTAAGGCAGGAGTGAAGCAGAAGCTATAGAGGAGCACTGATCCCTGTTTTACTCCTCGTAGCTCTCTTGCATTTTTCTTTTTTTTTTTTTTTTTTTTTTTTGGTTTTTCGAGACGGTTTCTCTGTATAGCCCTGGCTGTCCTGGAACTCACTCTGGAGACCAGGTGGCATCGAACTCAGAAATTCCGCCTGTGTCTGCCTCCAATGCTGGGATTAAGGCAGTGCGCCACCACACCGCCCGCTGCATTTTTCATAGAACCAAGAACCATCTGTCCATTGGTTGGAACGGGCTAATCTAGAAATACAACACGTGTTAAGAAAATGTCCCAACAGGCTTGCCTCCAGGAAGGTCTGATGGAAGCATTTTCTCAGTTGGCATTTCTTCATCCCAGATGACTCCTGCTTGTGACAAGTTGGCAAAAATGTAACCAGCATAGGTGGCAATAGAACAGCTTCCCAGGGGCCACATTCTAACTGCATGCTTAGGCTGCTCTCCAGCAGGGAAGCCTGTGCCAACACCCAAAGGAGAGCACTTCATACACCTGACTCACTCCCTGTCTGACCATCCCTACCTGAGAAAGCCAGCACAATGACCAACAAGGGGCTTTCAAAGACCTGAAATTCATGACACAAGATGACTTGTGACCTTCTGGAACATCATTTTTCAGAGCCTAGACTCTGGGTAGTTACAACAAGATTTCCTCTCACATGATCAATCTCTGGGCTCTTTGCCTTTGTTTTTGTTTTAATACTAGATGCTCCATCACACAAAAAGTAAGGAAACTAGGAGAAAGGCTATTTGTGGTGGTTTGAATATACTTGGCCCAGGGAGAGGCACTATTAGGAGGTTTGGCCTTGTTGGAGGAAGTGTGTCACTGTGGGGATGGGCTTTGAGACCCTCCTCCTAGATGCCTAGAAGCCAGTCTTCTGATTGCTTTTGAAACAAGATGTAGAACTCTCAGCTCCTCCTGCACCATGCCTGCCTGGATGCTGCCTTGCTCCTGCCTTGATGATAATGGACTAAACTCCTGAACCTGTAAGTCAGGCCCAATTAAATGTTGTCCTTTATAAGAATTGCCTTGGTCATGGTGTCTCTTCACAGCAATGAAAACCCTAACTATGTCACTAATGAACTTGAGTTTGGCCTGTGTCTTTAGTTACTTTATGTAGGAGGAGCTAAGGTTGGAGGAGTTAGGAGAGGAAGAGGAAAGGGAAGAGGAGCTAGGAGACAGGAGAGGAGAACTAGAGAGAGGAGATGAAGGCGGATGTTCACGTGTCTGTAGCAGTCAAAGGTAGTTGGGTATATCTAGGTTGGGTATTGGGTTATACTTCTGATTGTACAGGTATCTTGGTACTGATTATTATCAAATATATAAGCCTTTGATTAATCTTTAAGCATTAGAGTCTCATCTTTCTACTGAGCCCGTGTGGATGGCGGGATGGCCTGGGCAATGCCCAGCCTTGCAGAAACAGCGTGGGAGATTGAGCCATCTCCCATGCTGACATCTTGTGGGTGGCAGGGCTGGTGTTTCTAGTTGGCCATTTCTAGCTGCAGCACACATGTGGCCTCTGGCCGAGAAACATGGTGGCTGGGCTAGGCAGAGCCACTGCAGCTTAGATAGTCAGCCTGAGAGAGAGGCCATTTAAATAATTAACACAACAACTTTACTGTTCTATTGCTATGAAGAGACACCATGACCACAGCAACTCTTACAAAGGACAACATTTAGTTGAGGCTGGCTAACAGTTCAGAGATTTAGTCCATTATCATCATGGTGGGAAGCATGATGGCATGTAGGCAGACATAGTGCTGGAGACAGAGCTACATCTGGATCCATAGGAAGCAGTTGTGACTGTGTGCCACAGTAGGCCAAATTTGAGGGCATGAGACCTCAAAGCCCAACCCCTACATTGACACATTCCTCCCACAAGGCTACTCCTCCTGCAGCAAAGTCACACCACCTAATATCACTACTCCCTGTAGGCTGAGCATTCAGTGCCATGAATCTATGGGGCTATTCCTATTCAAGCCACCACAGACACTGTTTTATTTATAACCTAGTCACTAGGTTGCTACATCTGACAGAGCAGGATATGTTCCTATGGACCTCATGAAAAAGATACAGTTTCTACTAAGTCAAGGGAATGAACTTTTTGCATGGAAAGTTGTTGTTTTGTTTTGTTTGTTGTTTTTTCTGAACTAATAGGAAAACAAGCAGCTTCTGCCTGAAGCAAAACTATAAAACTGAGCCTTCCATGAAATTTGTCTTAGTTATCTGTGAGGGCTTGAATGAGATATCCCCCAGTCTCCAGCCTTTGAATGTTTGTTCCTCACTTGGTAATACTGTTTGGAGAGTTTCAAGGGGTCTGTACTTGGAGAAAGTGTAACACTGGAAGAGGGATTTGGGAATCTAAAGACTCACACCATGTCAAGTTCACTCTCTCTGCCTCCTGTTGGTGGTTCCAAATGTGAGTCAGTCCTCTGCTTCCAGCTCCCATTGCCCCAGCTCTGCCATTACAGACCACTGTCCCTCTCCAACTGTAAGCCCAAATAAATACTTCCTTCAATGAGCTGCCTTGTCATGGTGTTCCATCACAGCCACAGAAAGGTAAGACATATCTCTAATCTGTTTCCCTTTCAGTAGCCAAGCCGTCCCTTCTCTCCTCCCAGCACCTTCCTGGGTGACTTCCTGTAGTCTACAAATAACCAACATAGGACCAGGTAAAACAATTCACCTATCCATCTCCTGGCATTATTGTTGCCACCATCAGGTTCTTCCCTTACCTTAAGAAAATGGTTTCACAGGACCTCTCTGCATGGATTTTTATGCAGTGTTAGGCAGGAAGGGCCTTCTTGTTTTGAGGGCTTTCTTATTTTTTAAAAGTTCACCAGAGTGTTTCATGGTTCTGCAAGTTATGCCATGCTGGATTAAAAGCCACCAGCATTGGATGCATAAGATGCTGGGGAGAGACTTGGGTACAATAGGTGCTGGGACATTGGACACTGGTTAACAAGGGGCATGGTGACTTCTCTCTGCCATGGGCTTTACCTCAGGGCCTGCTGAAGAGACCACCCAAAACTGACAAGCAATAATAAAAAAAAAAAATAGTGTGTTATCTCACTTAATCCTCCTTTTAATCTTATGAAAGCAGACTATAATTACCCTAATTAAAACAGTAATTCCATTTACAGTTCTTCCACAAACAGCCGTCTCTCAGCCCGGTGATACTGTGCTCTCCCAAACATCTTTCCCCTCTACTGAGTTTTCATTGCCCACCACCCAGAACTGTTTTTAAGATTTGTTTTATGTGTGAGTCTTTTGTGTACATCTATGTCTGTGCATCCTGTACATGCCTGCTACCCTCGGAGGTCAGAAACAGTCGTCAGATCTCCTGAAACTGGACTTACAGATGGTTGTGAGCCACCATGTGGGTGCTGGGAACTGAACCCAGGTCCTCTGCCAGGACAGCCTGTGCTTAGTCACTGAACCATCTCTCCAGTCCCAAGAACTATTTTATTTGTTGATTTTGACACAGGAGCTCACTATGTATCCCTGACTGGCTGAAATTTAATATATATACCAAACTGGCTGACTTTAAACTCAAAGATCCACCTGTGTGTAACTGCCTGCCTGGTGCTGGAATTAAAGCTGTGTTAAAGGCATGTGTCACTGTACCCACATGCTGCTGCTTTTGCATCCTCATCTTCCTCTTCCTCCTCCTCTCCCTCCTCTTCTTCCTCTTCCTTTTTCTCCTCCTCTTCTCCCTTCCCCTTCTCTTCTTCCTCCTCCTCTTCCTCCTTTTTCTCCTCCTTTTGAAACCCAGGCACATTACCTGCAGCGTGTATGTCCCCACTCTGCTGGCAGTGGCAATACAAGCCCTTTGAGCTCTATGCCTTTACAACACTTATACTTAGATATCTCACAGGTCCCTGATATGTCTAAAGCAGATTGGAGAACTGACTGAGCCCCAGTCACCCACCATGCCAGAAAAAAAAATCTGACTTTTAGACAGTGTTCCTCCATGGTTCCTCTGTGTCAACCATAGTCTGGAAAAAAATCCTGTCTGTCTCCTCCCAAGTAGCCTCTTAGCCTCCATTCCCAACATCATCTCTCTGCATGGACATTTAGCATCACTTCCCCAATAGGCCAATATACCCACTCTGTTTCTTCTTAACCCACTGTTCACTGATGAGCTTGAGCAGTTTTATGAAATACAAATAGCACCAGGCCACTCCCCTGCCTAAACAGACTAAACTGACTAAAGCCTATGGGATGGTGCCATTTGAGGCCAGTCTGGTCTACATCAAAAATTTCAGGCCAGTTAGGATTACACTGTGTGTGTGTGTGTGTGTGTGTGTGTGTGTGTGTGTGTGTGTGTGTGTAAGCTGAATTTATTCATAATAACCCTGACATTCAGCCTCTCTGTTGTAGGATACTTTCAGCTACAATGTGAACTTCCCTCCAGCTTGTCTCCACCGGAGATGATGGCTCACTTAAATACATCAGGCACCACTGAGTGGGAGGGGGCTGCCTTTATCACTTGGTGCGCTATGAAGACATGGACTCTATTTCTCTGGTTTTCTGTCTTTTGCCAGTTTCCTTCTGAAGCTGGCTTGTATCCTAATCTTGTGGTGGTCAGGACTGCATGGTTCTTCATTGTTACTCAGTGAAAGAGGAAAAAAGGTTCCCTCTGCTCTCCCAGAAGAGAGAAGGAAGGCTTCCTGAAACAGCATATGCCACGCACAACTCTCATGCATGCTCAGTGACACAGTAGCAACCATTTGCCCATTCTCAAACTAGTGCCCGTTAAGGCAATAGAATTGTTGCTAAATCTACCCAGCCATCCCTAACACATGGAGGCATAAATCTTACCATAGATTTCTCACAGACAGGACAGAGGAAGACTGAGGGGGTGGTGGATTGACAGACAGCAATGCCAAGCACACTTCCATGGTACATTTATGTGTTTTTCATGTGTTCTTGTTTCTGAGCTTCACTTCTTTATGCTAGTGCTCATACAAATAGTGGTATTAGCTACTAGCTAACTCCGTATCCATAGGAGTTAGCCTGTGAGATAATGGAAGATTTAAACCAATGAAATCTGTTGGCATTATTATCTGTGCTGCTGGTGTAGGTGGAGTTTCACTCTTCAGGGTCAGGACAGCAAAGGTGTGTGTGCTTGGTACCTATCAACCCATCAGTTCCACCCAGACTCCTCAGCCTTCATGCTACATTGATACTGCCCAAAGCAACTTCTTCCTAGTATTTGTCTTAGTTAAGATTTCCATTGCTGTGAAAAGACACCATGACCAAGGCAACTTTTATAAGGACAACATTTAATTGGGGCTAGCTTACAGGTTCTAAGGTTTAGTCTGTCATTATCACGGCAAAAAGCATGGCAGCATCCAGGTAGGCAGGGTGCTGGAGGAGATGAGAGTTCTACATCTTCATCAAAAGGAATCCAAAAGAAACTGTCTTACTGGCCACTAGGCAGAGGGTCTCAGAGCCCACCCCCACAGTGACACTTCCTCCAACAAAGCTATGCCTCCTAACAGTACTACTCCCTATGGGCCAAGCATATTCAAACCATCACATTCCACTCCCTGACCCTATAGGCTTGTTCAGACACATAAATCTATGGGGACCATACTTAGCCACAGCATAATGCAAAACACGTTTAATCCAACTTTAAAAGTCCCATAGTCTATCTATAGTAGTATCAACAATGTTAAAAATCTAAAGTTCAAAATCTCTTCTGAGATACGTCTAATCACTTAACTGAAATTCCCCATAAAATCAAAATTAAAAAAAACAGATCACATATCTCTAACATTATAGGATATACATTACCATTCTCAAATTTCATATTGAGGAAATACAGGACCAAAGCAAGACCAAAAACCAGCTGGGTAAGTGCCAAACTCTGCATTTCCATGTCTGATATCAAACCTCTCTTCAGATCTCCAACTCCTTTTATCTTTATTGACTTCAACATAATTCTTTCTCTTTAGCTACTCCCACTCCCTGTTAGCAGCTTTTCTAGGCTAACAGAAAAGCTCTGGAACCTCTAACATTTTGAGATATTCAAGGCAACTTAAACTTTACAACTTTTTGTTCTGATGTCTGGGATCCACTCATTATCTTCTGGGCTCCTTCAAAGGGCTGGTATCACTTCTCCAGCTCTGTGCTCTGTAGCACTCTAGGCTCTGGTTGACTCCAATGCACTGGTGCTGCTGTTGATAGTGGTCATCCCATGGTACTGGCATCTCCAACATGCTGGATTCTTCCACTGCAACTAGGCTTCACCAATAGCTTCTCATCCTTCATAGTGCCAAGCTTAACTTCTTTACATGATCCTTCCAGTCCTGGTGTTCAACTGCAACTGAGGCTGCACCTTCACTAAGGGCCTTCTCTGGCCTCTCTCAGCACCAAGCCTCAGTTGCTTTCCATGACCCCTTCATGCCTTCACAACTACTACCCCCTTGGGTGACTCTTACACATTACCAAGTCTAGCTGCAGCATGAGGTACAACTTTGGCTATCTTTGGAACACAGCTTCTTTGTGCTTTCCAAAAACACTTTCCAGAAGATTTCACCTCAGTGATACTGGTCTCTTCTTAATCACAGCTAATTTCTTACCTTCATCTTACCAAATCAACTGTCCCAGTAACCTCTTCTATTCTTGACTCTAAGACCAGAGCTACATGACTGAAGCTGCCAAATTCTGCTGCTTGCTGGGAATGGAACATGGTCCCCTGTTACAACATCACTAGCATTCTGTTTTCCAACTCCTTCACTGCCTAAGCTTGGCTGTCCTGGAACTTTCTCTGTAAACAGACATTGAACTCTGAGATCTACATGGTCTATCTTCTGATGCTGGGATTAAAGTCAGTTTATCACCACACCTGGACTTAAGATTTTCTTTACCTGGAATTTACTCTGTCCCAGGCTTGTCTTGAACTCAGAGATCTGCTAGCCTCTGTCTTCTGGAACTAAAGGCATGTAACATTGAGCCTGAGCCTGAGCTTTTCATAGCCAGTATGCCTCAAGATCTGGATCAAAAATCTGTGTCCTCCATTTCTAGACTATAGTTCATTCCAGATTAAAAGTTCAAATGAAAACAATAACCAAGTAATAACACCTAACATGACATAACTATTCCCTATTCAACTGCAAACACAAACAATAAGTTTAGCTGGGTAGAACCTTGCCTTGAGAACACCACTCCCTTAATCTGGAGGAGCTGAAAGTTCTACATCTTCATCCAAAGGGTCTCAAAGCCCACCCTCACAGTGACACTTCCTCCAACAGGGCCACACCTTCTAACAGTACCACTACCTATGGGCCAAGCATATTCAAACCACCACAGCATCCTAGCTGGCTCATCCAGCCATCCAGCATCCTGTTCCTACGTCACTTCCCTTTGCCACCACCCCACTGTTGAATCTCCTTCCTGGCACTGTTGCTCTGAGCTCAGTTCAACCCTACTTGCCTCTCACAAGTTTGTGATTCAGGGCAAATCACTTCATCTCTCTGAACTCCACTTCTGCCTTCAGTCAAATGAGAAGTAAAGGATAATTATCTCTAAAACATCTTTAAGCTTTAACTTCTTAAGACTCTGTGGATTTCAGTCATCAAAGAGTTCCAGAGAGGTGAAGGAAGTCATTTGGAGGCCAAGGGATTTTCATTTCAAAGATAGGCATACCTGCATGTGCATGTACTCATATCTACGCACACATGTATGCGTTCACACACACCCATATCAACAACACACAAACGTACATATATATATATGTATATACATATATACACAAATACACACACAAACACACACATAGATACACACAAACTCACACAAACATGTAGACACACATACATACAAACAAACACCTACAACACACAAACACACATATATACACACAATACAAACACACACATACACAAACACATACATAGACACAGACACAAATGCATACACACACAAACACACATACATACACACAACCACACACACAAACATATGCACACATACACACAAACATACAAACACATAGACATAAACATAAATACACACAAACACATACACAAATCACACATATGCACACACAAGCACACACACACACAAGTTCATATTGGGAGTTTGCAGTGAACACCTCAACTGATACAAAAGCATCTAAGAAAACAGTAAGGCGCCCATCCTCAGCATGGACTGGCAGATGCCAGGAGTGAGGCAGGGAAACCAGAATGTTAAGCACATCCAGGTTGGGCAGAGTTGAAACTCTCGGTGGTGGTGGAGAAGACGGTCACTGCCTTGTACATGACCCTTGTGGACATGAGCCAAAATCCAAGGGGACCTCTGAAAAGATCATGCCGACCTCCCAACGGCAAGGAGACTGCTGCCTCCAGGCCAGGCCATGTTTTCCTTTTTCCCTTACTCATTTCAGCTGGGCCTCAAAAACACAGAGGCCAACATCCAACAAGAAATCTGTTTCCGTTATATTATTATCTTGGCTGCCTAGGAGACTTCTTTTGGCAGGCTATCTGTCGATCCGTCCAAGCCTGGGGCCTCTCTTTCCTGAGGTTTCCATCACCTTGTTTGAAGAAAAGAATCTAAGAAGCATTAGGCACTGTCTGTTGTTCTTTCAGTACTAGGGTCAAACCAAGACCTGAGCATGCCAGGCAAGCTTACACCTCTGAACTGCATTCCCAGCCCCACTGTAACCTGAAGTCCTTCAGTTCTCTCTTTTCCTCTTTGTCTCTAGCACACAGCAGTAAACCTGCCCAGGATGAGAACCGGAGCAATCACAACGGCAGTAACAGCGACAAAAATAATTACAGCGGCTGCTCTCTGTTGCTGCTTATGACTATCAGGCATGAGACCAAGTATTTTATATATTAGCTTAGTTATTAGGAATGGTCAATGCTAACATGGCATATGATAACATAAAAAAGCATTAAATGGTTTCATACCTATAAAAAAAACTCAGCATACCAAGAACCTACACTAGTTGTGAACTTTTATGCACCTAACAATATTTTCAAAAATGCATAAAGAAAAATGTTTCCAGTAATTTTTACAAGGATGAGTCAACAAAACTGTCATAGATGTCAACACATCTTTTTCTACACTAGACAAAATTAACAAAACTAAGGAGGTCTCAGGACCTCCAAGAGATCTCAAAGAATTGCTATATCCTTTGTAGAGATACATAAGAGTCCTTTATTTCAAACCCAGGTTTGGACCACAAGTTGCACAAAGCGAAGTTACAGCCCCGTGTCTAGGAGTGTAGAGAATATATACAAGCAGGTTACATAGGGGAAGGGAAGCGGCGGATAAGGGAAGCTTTAATGTTTCTACAAACTGGTCACAGCTGCCTGGGAACTCTTAATTGGCATGATTTCTCTCTGACTTTTTGCTTTTCCCAAGGCCATAAGTCACCTGTGTTGGGGAGTGTTTGGCCATCCATCAGAAAGGGTGCCAGCTTCAGGCTGCATGGAGACTGCTACTGCTGTATTTGTTTATCTGTTCTCAAACGTCGTTCCCAGGATGTGGGTGCTATTAGAGTGAGGATTTGTGGCCTTTGGTGCTGGTTGTGGTTTTTTGGGAGGGTCAGGTGACCAGAAGGGGGCTTCATATATGTGCCAGGCTGAGGGGAAAGGGGGAAGTACTGCAGAGAACACCAGCCTGCCTACTAGGCTGCTGGGGAAGTGCCAAAGCCAGTACTGACCATTTCACTCAACTCCTTCAACCCTCTGCTAGTAACTCTGGAAGCCAATCTTAGTCTCATTAACAGTCTAAATCGTCTTCATTAGCTGGCTGGTATTGAGACCGCATAACCATCAGTTGAATGGTTCCTAGCCTCTGTTTCATATACTGTAAAAGTTTGTTAATTATGCATGGCCAAAAGTGAGCAGCAGTAAAATTATAACCAGGGGTCCTACAATAGCTGAGGGAAGTGTGGTTAGCCAGGGGGAAGAATCGAACAGTGCATGATATCAGCTTTTGGAATTTTCCCGTTCCCGTTGACGGTTTTCTAAATTCTCTCTAACTTTATCTAGTGACTCTCTAATGACCCCAGAATGGTTGACATACAAACAGCATTCTTCACGTAAGGCAGTCCATAATTCTCCCTGTTGTACGAAAACTAGGTCTAGCGCCTCGTCTAATCAGCAGAATTACCTCTGCCAGGGAATCTACATTACATTCTAGATGTGAAATGGACTTCTCCAGGCGCTGAATGTCTTCGTCTATGTCTGGTTTTAAGCTATTGTAGTTTTTCTCTTGTAATGTCAATGCTGCTATTCCAGTACCAGCTCCCACAAGTCCTGCTCCCAGAATCACTTCTAGGGTTAGAGAGATAGGTTCTCTTTTCTGTCTCGTGAGGCCTTTCCCAACATGCCCCACTAAGCTCTTTAGTACCACTTCTTCTGAATAATAGGTTATACGGGGGACCAGCTGGACTAGAATGCAAAATTCTTTTGCAGTAGAGGAATTAAGGACTTCTCCATGCACACACAGAGTTAGCCCAGTCGAACAAGCCCACCATGCCTGTTGGGGGGGGGGCGGATAACCCATCTGGAATGAACAGTGGGTATCATTCAGTTGCAGAGATGCTGGTGTGATGGGGAAATGTTTCCCAGGCATATGCCTTGCCCTGATATTTTCTACAGAGTCAAGGCTGGTCCCTCCTGGGACCATCTGTAAGCAGTGTCTTTCAGACTCATCATACTGGGATATTAATGCAATGCCTTCATAAAAGAGGGGTCTGGAGTTATATCATAGCCAACAAGAAGTGGTTAGTTCTGGCTGAGAGACATTTAGAATTTGGAAGGTTTTTAGCATCATTGACCAGAGGGGATCTGCTGGCTCTGTGCAGTTTAGGGCAAGTTCTGGGACTGGAGATCCCTGCGGGTCGGACTGGGGAGGCAGTGCCTGCTGGTCTGAGGGGTGGTGTGGGCACTGGCTTTCTCAGGGTAGGGCCCTTTCGTAAGTTTTTAGGGTTTGTCAAAGTTTGATTTGGCCCTACAGCTACTAACAAGGGCTTTATAACTGGCTTTATCAGGAGTCTGACTGTAAAAAGGAGCCCAGGACTGACTCTCTCAACAACGTGGAGCTGGAGTCCCCAGGATCTTCCAGCTTCCCATCCTTTTGCTTGTTTTCCTTTGTCTGTAAATCTTAACAAAACTTTGGAATAATTCCCTTGCCATGTAACTGTAATTAGATCCTCCCTGTACACTTTCTATGTCTTAATCCCTGTAACTGATGTTTCACACCCCCAGGAGGCACAGTAAAACTGTTCTGTCCCCCCACCTCACCCCCCAACCCCCACAGGTAACAGTGTTTCTCTCCCTAGGACATATATAAAGTGTCCTCCACCTACATGGAGGATACAAATGTCGCAAAGTTTTCTGAGTATCAGACCATGAATTATCGGCTAGCCAGCACACATTGAATATCAAGTCTGGGAACCAGGGGGTACAGAGGGGGTTTTTGTGTGAGCCAGCTAAGCCTGATAACCAGTTTCAGGATTCTCAATTGTCCAAGTCAGGTCAAAGGGCTGGTGTGGGTTTCTGGCCTCCGAATGGAGATGCAGGCTGGACTCAGCAATACACACAGTTAGCAGAAACAGCAAGCCTAATACCAGGTTAATTTTAACTTGAAGGGAATGGTGCTCCTTTGAACTTTCCATTGCAGTGGTGGCACTGAAGTTTGGTGGTCTTCCTCTGGGGAAAGGGGACTTGCTGGCTTCATGTGAGTGCAGTGTATCCAAGCAGCAATCCCATCCACTTTAAATGCACTCGGTGTGGTTGGCAAGATTAACCTAAGGTCCCTTCCACCTGGGTTCCAGCACATCACTGCAAAACCTCTTTACATAGACCCAGTCTCCGGGTTGGAACTGGTATGGTTCTAGGACCAGGCCTGTTTCATAGAGGGCACGCAGTTTAGGCCAAACCTGCACATGAACCTACTGTGTTGCTCTGACTTCAGGTATTAACACATCATCTTCTAGTTAAGCAATAGCTGCCAATAGGAGGCTAGGTATGATGTGAGAGGGAGTACCATACATGATTTCAAAAGGTGTTAACCCCATCCAGTAAGGAGAGTTCCTCACCCAGTACAAGACAAAGGGAAGGAGAACAACCCAGTTTCCATCAGTTTCCAAAGCTAATTTGGTCAAGTTCTCCTTTAAAGTTTGGTTCATTCTCTCTACCTGTCCTGAACTTTGGGGTCTATATGCACAATGTAATTTCCAATCTGCCCCAATAAATCTTGCTACATCTTGGCTTACCTTGGACACAAATGCTGGTCCATTGTCTGACCCTATCATATGGGGGAATCCATACCTGGGAAGGATCTCCTCCAGCAACTTCTTAGCCACTACCTTTGCGGTTTCAGTTTTCGTTGGGAATGCTTTCGTCCATCCAGAGAAGGTGTCCATGAACACTAGAAGATACTTGTAGCCGTATTTCCCTGGCTTGATCTCTGTAAAACCAACTTCCCAGTAGGCCCCCAGTCTCTTACCTCGAAGCCAAGAGCCTTTGACACTATGCCCTGGATGAAATCCTGCATGTCTCTGAGAGTCACCTTTGATTGTCTCACTGCGTCAGTCATTTGTCTCACTCCCATGTGAGTGACTCTGTGGATTTACCTGAGGATAGACCTTGTCACTGAAGTGAGTGATATTAGTTTACCTTCAGTTGTTTGCCACCAACTGTCTGAACACTGGCTCATGGGCTGATTTTTGGCCCATTTGATCTCTTCTTCCATATAGGCTGGTGTTCTGGCAGGTTGAGATTGGGCAGTTCTGGTAGGGTCACAGCCAACACTGAAGTAGCTGTCTCCTCTAATGCCATCTCTTTGGCAGCTTTACCAGCTTGGTTGTTGCTCTAGCCACTGCAGTTGCCCCTTTTTCATGGCCTGCACAGTGTATGATCGCCACTCTCTTTGGTAGCCAGAGGGCTTCAAGTAACTGTAGGATCTCATCTTTATTTTTGATAGTCTTTCCTTCCTCAGTCAGGAGCCCTCTCTCTTGGTATATGGCTCTGTGCACATGAGCACTGGCAAATGAGTACGGGCTGTCCATGTAGATGTTGACAGCCATCCCTTTTCCCCATGGTAAGGACCTGGGACAAGCTATCAATTCAACCCTTTGAGCTGAGGTGCCTGGGGAAAGAGACTGAGCCCAAATTACCTCTATTTCTGTGGTTACCGCTGCTCCTGCTCTCCTCTGGCCCTCTTGAATGAAACTGCTTCCTTCCATGAACCAAGTCCGCTCTGCTCCCTGCAAAGGGGAGTCCTTTAAATCAGATCAAGTGCTGTGCACTTGGGCCAGAATTTTACTGCATCAGTGAAGTGGGTGATCCAGATAAGGGTCAGGTAGAAGGGTCACCAGATTTAAAAAAGTAGGTAGCTGGAAAGTAACTCACTAGGGTTAATTAATAAAGTCTGGTAATGTGTCATGCCAGCATTACTGAGCCATTTTCTTTGATAGATAAGACACAGGCCATTTCCATGACCCCAAAGCTTGAGTCGGGACCCCATTAACTATTCCCTTCCATTCATCCACATATAAGTGAAATGGCTTGGTGATATCGGGCAACCCCAAAGCAGGAGCTGACAATGGGGCCTGTTTTATTTTCTCAAAAACTCTCTGATGGTCTTGAGTCCAAACAAAGTCCTTGGTTTCTCTGGTGGCTCCATATAAAGGTTTGGCTATTCCAGCGAATCCTGGAATCCATAGTCTGCAAAAGCATGTGGACCCCAGAAATTCTCTGACCTGTTGTGAGCTCTGGGGGGGTGGATATTGAGAATCATCTCTTTTCTTGCCATGGACAACCACCGTTGGCCTTCCTTCAGGATATAGCTGAGATAGGTGACCTCGGTCTTACAAAGATAGGCTTTCCTGGCAGATGCCTGATACGCCATGTTCCCCAGAGCCTGTAAGAGATTCTGGGTCCCTTTCTGGCACCCCTCTTTCACTTCTGCTGCAATCAGAAGGTCATCAACAAACTGTACCAGGGGTATGTCTGGGTTATTAACTCTGTACTCACCCAAGTCTTCATGTAGAGCTTCATGAAAGATAACAGGTGAATTTTTGTAGCCTTGAGGCAGATGATCCATGTGAGTTGCCCATTAATGACTCTCTCAGGATCATGACATTCGAAGACAAAGTACTTTTGGCTTTTGGGGGCCAGAGGTAAGCTGAAGAAAGCATCTTTCAGGTCTAGGACAGAATACCATCTCCAGTCTGGGGGCAGAGAGCTTCATAGAGTGTAAGGATGAGGCACTGTGGGGTGTATGTCCATCACTCTGCGGTTGACCTCCCGAGGGTCCTGAACAGGACAGCAGTCATTTGACTTTGTTTTGTTCACGGGCAACAATGGGGTGTTCAAGGTTGTCTGACATGGCCTGAGAACTCCAAAGGCCAATAATTTCTGGATCTGTGAAGTAATCCCCTTCCATGCCTCCTGTGACATGGTGTATTGGTGGACTCTTACAGGGTCTGCACCGGGTTTGAATTCTACAAACATGGGGTGTCAATGTTTTGCCAGTCCCATACCTCCTGTTTCTGCCCACACCTGGGGAAATTTTGCCAGCCAAACCTCCAGATCCTGTTCGGGGGGGTTGCTAGTGGCTCCTGTAGTTTATATTCAGTCTCAGAGGCTAGGTCAAGTGTTAGCACTTGGATCAGGTTACCATTCTGATCTATCAGCTGGATTTCCCCAGGATTAAAATGAATCTGAGCTCTCATCTTGGCTAGCAAGTCTCTCCGCAGTAAGGGGTAGGAACATTCAGGAATGACAATGAATGAATGGGTTACCCTTCCCATTCCCAAATGCTGCCACGTGGGCCCGGGGCCTCTTCACTGCAGGCCCCACTTTTCCCACACCCAAATCCACTGTCCTTCGAGTAGTACATGAATATTGTTTGGCGCCAGTGGCCCCTTGGACCCAGGATTTTTTACTAGACGATGGTCCTTCATCCTTCACAAACACTGAATGTTGATCTCCTGTATCTACCAGGAGGTCTAAGGGCTTTCTCCCCACTCTAAGGGTTACCCTGGACTCAGAGGAGGGTTCTGAGCCCTAATTTCCTCAGTTGTCTTCTTCCTCTATGACCATGATCTTATTTGTGGGCCTTTTTCGTGGGCATTCTTGGGCCCTATGCCCTTCCTCTTTACAATAGGCAAATTGATTCTTACCCAGGGCTGGCCAGCAACCTTCTCCAGGGGCTGGCCGACAGCCTTGCCCAGGGGCTGGCCAATGGCCTTCTCTCAGCTCCCTCTCTTCTGTGATGTTCTGGAGCTGCCGCTTTCTTTCTTTCAGGTCCAGGTTACCATTGGCTAGCAGAACCTTGGCCAGGTCCCTCTTTAATATCTTTTCTGTTTTAATCTTTTTTTCATCTTTAGTTTCTCTGTTATGGAACACTTTCTCTGCAACCTCTACTAAATCTCTCAATGACTTTTCTCCTAATCTTTCTAACTTCTGTAACTTCCTCTTAATGTCTGGTGCTGACTGATTTATAAGTGCCAGTGCCACTGTGTTGGAATTCTCCCTGTTCTCAGGATTTAAGTGTGTATATCGATGGAAAGTATTCATGATCTGCTCGAGGAACTTTGCTAGACTCTCATCATCTCTCTGCCTTACATCATAAACCTTAGCCATATTCGTGGGCCATTTTGCCACTGTCTGGAGACCCATTATTAGACACTGGCGATAAATCTGGATACTCTTCTTTCCCTTACCTGTGTTAAAATCCCAATCTGGTCTCCTAAGAGGGAATCTCTCATCAGTGTCCACTGGGTTCTGTGTCCTGGGGTGCCATTGGCTCCTCTGTTGTAAAAAGAATCTGTAACAACTGCTGACAATCATCCCAAGTGGGCTAATGGGTAATAAGGATGGTATCTAAGAGACCAATGAGTTCTTTAGGGTTATCAGAGAATCTAGCAGGTTCTCTTCTCCAATTGTAAAGATCAGCAGTAGTGAAAGGCCGGTAATGGTGGGATTGGTCTCCTGTTCATCCACCGCCCCATTGCCCTCAGGGTAAAATTGTGGAGTCTGTCTCTGGTGGTGCTGCTGTGTGCTTGCTCCAAGTCCCTTGAGCAAGGCCCCCTTCCATCTCTGAAGACGACACCATTGGAACCTGGGGTGCCCTCCCCATGGGGTACGAGGGTGGGGATGGAGTCGGTGTGGGAACTGCCAGCCCTTCCAGGGGAGTCCCTTGGGGTGGGAGCATGGGCATAGGTCCTGCAAATGAGGTGGAAAAGCCACTCCCAGAGGTGGGTTTGCGAATGGAGGCATGGGGGCCAATGTATGTGCTGGTGGATATTCATGCATGGGCTCCACCACTAGGAACGCTGGTCCTCCAGGCAAAACCTCCACAGGTGGAAGAAAAATGTGTGGTTGTCTTGGTGGCCCGAATGCATGGATAGGTTCTGCAAACAAGGTCGCAGGCCCTGCTGGTGGAACCCATAGAGGAGATGTGTGCATCTGTGCAAGCGCACTGAGGTTTCCTGAAAGGGAGGGCAGGAGCAGGCTCTGGATGTAAGAACTGAGGGGTAGGTGCAGGTGGGGGCCGGCAGGGGTCTCCCAAAAGGAGGGGCAGGAGTGGGCTCCGGAGATAAAAATTGAGGCAGGGGGTGTGGTTGCTATCTCAGTTGGTACCTGGACATAGGGTGGTGGGAATACGACTTCTTCTGGAGTACTGTCCTGCAAAATGGGATAAGGGAACTTTGAAGGTTTGGAGACTTCTTGCTCTCATTTCCGTTCCTCTGCCACTAGGGCAGGAGTCGTTCTTGCAGGTGAAGAAGTGTTAGCTGGAGGTGGAAGAAAAGACTTTACCCATGGAGGAGAATTGGCAACCAGATCTTTCCAAACCACAATATATGGGACCTGTTCCGGGTGCCCTTGTGCTTTCTGAAACACTTTGTCTTCCACTGTCAGCACCGTGGGGAGATGAAAAGTTCCTTCCAGTGGCCACCCAACCCCGAAGGTGGGCCACTCTGAGTTGCAGTACATGTGCATCTTTCCCTTCTTTACATCACCTAGAGACTGTGGGCTCTGGCCCTCACTTCCTTAAAATGAGCTAGAATGATGTTAAGTGGGTGAGAAGGAAGGGTTCTTGAGTCAACCTGTCCCATTTTGTCTGTCACATTCCCGTACAACACAAGACCAAACACTCCTAACAGCACTATAGACAAACTCACAGGCACATGATAACCACGTCATGACTAGAAACAAAGGTATATCCAGGCACTAGGGCTCACAGATTTCCACCTTGTTAAGTGGAAGGAGGGCGGTATGAAAGCAAGCTGTCTTTCAGTCCCTCCTCAACCACAAATTCCTAATGGGCAGGAGGAACCTCATCTGCCCTGAATCTGGGGCTGTCTCAACCCCTGCAGCTGTGATACTCCAGCATGTCCGCTTTGATCACCCTTTGCTGCTAAACAATTACTTTAAGGCTTTTTCTGACGCCAAAAAATATGGCCAGAGAGATCAGACACAGACAGTACAGAAATACTGTCAAGCACTCACTGCACTCACTCACTGGCAGTAGGCTCTCCAGATTGCAGATTCTAGAGTTCTGTTGGGGAATCCCGAACGAGCCCCCAAATGTTATGACCAGGTCTCAGGACCTCCAAGAGATCTCAAAGAATTGCTATATATGCTGTAGAGATACATAAGAGCCCTTTATTTCAAACCCAGGTTTGGACCACAAGTTGCACAAAGCGAGGTTACAGCCCCGTGTCTAAGAGTGTAGAGGATATATACAAGCAGGTTACATAGGGGAAGGGAAGCGGTGGGTAAGGGAAGCTTTAATGTTTCTACAAACTGGTCACAGCTGCCTGGGAACTCTTAATTGGCATGATTTCTCTCTGACTTTTTGCTTTTCCCAAGGCCATAAGTCACCTGTGTTGGGGAGTGTTTGGCCATCCATCAGAAAGGGTGCCAGCTTCAGGCTGCATGGAGACTGCTACTGCTGTATTTGTTTATCTGTTCTCAAACTGATATTGTCGTTCCCAGGATGTGGGTGCTATTAGAGTGAGGATTTGTGGCCTTTGGCGCTGGCTGTGTTTTTTTGGGAGGGTCAGGTGGCCGGAAGGGGGACTTCTATGTGTGCGAGGCTGAGGGGGAAGGGGGAAGTGCTGCAGTGAGTGCCAGCCTGCTAGGCTGCTGGGGAAGCAGGCACTGGCCATTTTCCTTGACTCTTTCAAAGCTGCTTCACAAGAGGCCTCCACAATGGCCATTTTCTCTTATCACAATAGCCCTTGTTCCTCTCCCCAGGGAACAGCTTTGGGAATGTCACTAGTTGTGATGCCTATCTATCCTGAGCTTGCATTCTAATTCTAGGAAAATAACCACAGAACAGGTTTAGGGTTAACCTGAGCCCACTGTGAGATGAGTCTGAGCCAGCTACGACTTCTCTATTTCTTAATATCAAATCCCTCTGAACATAAAAACAAGTTAAACATGTATTATCTTGTAATTTCTGTTGGTCAAACACCTGGGAACAACTTCATTAGATGTCTGGCAAAAAGCCTCTCAGAAGATAACAGCCAAGATGTTGCCTGGGGCTACAATTTTCTCCAGACTTGTTTGGAGAGGACAGATCTCCCAAATTCACTCACCTGTTATAGGCAGCCTGAAATGTCTCTGAAAAGTTCATCCAAGCACCTCAGTTTCTCACCACAGCCTGTGAGAGTCTCATACAACTGCTCAGAGTATGAAAGCATGCGTTTCTCAGCACAGGAACTCTGAGGGATTATGCAGATATATAATGAACCAAACCCTGAGGTTGTCAGTTATAAGCTAATGTAAGAGGTGACATTCGTCATGTCCACCATGTTCTCTTTATAAGGAGTGAGCATGGGGATGCGAGGGAATAGGAATCATAAATAAGAATACATATTCTGCATAACTTAGAAATAAATATTGGAAGTCAAAGTATCAATGGTGCGCACATAATCCCAGCCCCTGGAGGACGGAAACAGAAGGATGATGAGTTTACGGGCAGATGGGGCTGCATAGCAAGACCCTGTCTTTAAAAACAACAAAAGGAGGGTATATACTCAGTCAGGAGCACTAGGTACCCTGCCAGAGAACCAGGATTCAATTCCCAGTACCCACATGGTGGCTCACAACTGTCCATTCCAGGGGCCTCTAAGGGCATGCAAGCGGTACACAGACGTGTGCATGAAAAACAGCCATATAGAGGGAAAAAAATTAATGAAATTTTAAAATTAAAAACAGAAGAGGAGAGGAGGCAAGGTGAGAATCAAAATATCAAAATGAGTGACTGCACACTTACATATTCACGTCAAGGCACAGGACAGTTACAAATATTTACCCTGAGTCTTCAGTTAGTGGCAAAAGCAATGCTCAAATCTCATCACAATTTCAAAGGCTCACCCTGCTCTGATTTCCCCGTGAGTCCTTCAGGTGGATAGTCTTGTTTGTTTAAAGATGAGTTCCCATATATCCCAGACTGACCTAAAACTTTGTACGTAGCTGAAGAGGAATCCTTCAGCTGAGCTCTTTTTTTTTTTTTTTCCAGAGCTGAGGACTGAACCCAGGGCCTTCCACTTGCCTAGCTAGCTATCACTGAGCTAAATCCCCAACCCTCAGCTGAACTCTTTACCTTGAGTTCCATTCTCCTGCTTCTGTGTACCAGATGTTGTGATCACAGATGTGTGCCCACTACAGATGGTACTGGGATTTGAACCCAAAGCCTCCTAAATGATAAGCAAACACACCACCAACTGAGCCACATTCCTGTTTGGTTTTTTATTCAGTCTCACTCTGTAGCCCTGGCTAGCCTTGATCTTTTAGCAATCCTCCTGCCGCAGCCTCCCAAATATCAGGATTGCAAGCATGTGCCACCAGGTCACCATGATTAGGACATTTGCCCAAGTTGACCTTTTCTTCCTTTACATCTCTGGTTCCTATTTGTCTTTCTCCTTACCATCATTGAACAGAGAGACTCAGAAGCTGCCACATTTATCTTAATGAATCAGTCTCAGATACCCTCAAACAGGAGACAAGAGCTGAGGTACAGCTTAGGGGTAAAGCACTTGCTTAGCATGTACAAAGCCCTGGATTTTATGTCTAATACACACACACACACACCACGCACGCACACAGCCCACACACACACACACACACACACACACACCACACACACACACACACACGCACAAGCCCACACACACTTAAACACGAGGCCACATGGTCTCAGACAGAGATAATTGTACATGTGTCTCAGTCACTGTTCTGCTGCTGTAAAGAGACATCAAGACCATGGCAACTCTTATGAAAGAAAGCGTTTATTTAACTGGGGGCTTCCTTACAGTTTCAGAGGTTTAGTGTTGCATGTAGTTTTAAAAAGCTACCACCTTTGCCCAGGATCCGACTTCACTCTGCCCGCTCCCGGCTTCCTCTTTGTCATACCCTGCTTAGCTCTTGGAAGTGACCAAGTTACCAGCTCACTTCTAAGACCCTTGAATCCTCGGATAAAAGACACACACATAGTTTTGTTACTTTATAACCTGCCTACTAGGCACAATTGCTGGGTGCAGATATCTCCCTAGTGGAAAGGTGTGCCCTTACCAATTTATTATCTCTGTTTCTCCCTCTGCCCTAAACTTAGTTGCTTGCTTCACCTAGTCCCTGTCAAACATCCTTGGCCACCCACTTGTAGCAGAGGCCACAGGCCCTAGCTTCCCTCGAGGCCTTACATGATCATTGCTTTCTTCTTCCTCCAAAGCATGACAGGGAAAAAAAGTCCCTCTCCTTCTTTGTGTCTGCCTTTTCCTTCTGGGACCCAGAAATCCTACCTATACCCTCTGCCCAGCAATTGCCTCCCCCAACCCCCAGCCCCCAACCCCCAGCCCCCAACCCCCACCCCCCACCCCCACCTCAGCTTTCTTTATTGGCAAATCAAGAAACAATTTGGGAACAGGGGTAGCATCAGAACCTCCCCTTACAGTTTAGTCCATGATCACCATGGTAGAGAGCATGGTGGCATGCAGGCGGGCACTGGAGTGATAGCTGAAAGCTACATCCTGATCTGTAAGCAGAGTGAGAGGCTGACACTGGACCAGGCCCTAGTGACATGCCTCCTCCAACAAGGGTACACCTTCTAACCCTTCCCCACTAGTACCACTCCTTGATGACTAAGCATTGGGATATATGAGCCTATGGGGGCTATTATTTCAGCCACCACAGTAGCATGCCTTGAGACCCATCACATGGAAGCATTCCTTCCTGGTGATGACTTTATATCTTACCTTTACCTTGTGCCATTTGAACAGGATCTGGTGACATCGATAGCAGTATTCAGATATATTTGTTCCTTAGCAATGCCTGGCCTGTCTTTAAAGATGCCTAAAGCTTCAAGGAATCTGAGAACCTCCTTTCAAAAGCTCCAGAGTCCCTTTCAAAGAATAACTCACACATTAACAAATACCTTCAGTGGGTTTTGTCTTGGACCCTCACCCCTACTCAGCCCTTCCTTCCTGAAGCTCTACTCTGTGAGCTCAGACATTACACACGTCTGCTCATAGATAATTCCAGTTCCATGCCCACTAAAAATAAGTCATAACTTACAAACATAAGATATTAATCTTCTTTATGTATCAGTAATGAGTTTCACATCCCAGATCCATTTAAGGCCAACAAGATGGTTCAGCAGGTAAAGTCACTTGCTGCCATTCTGTCAACCCCAGTTCCATCCTCAGACTGGCATGATAGAAGGAGAGAACCAACTCCCACAAAGTTGTCCATGGCAAGAGTACACATGCACATGTGCACATGTGCACACACAAAATAAGTAAATAAGTAAATAAACAAATAAATGTAATTTCATATTGTTTAAAGAAATTGATTTTATTTTCTAATAACTAAACACACCAGTTTTATAAGGTTGGTCTGATGGGAGAACAGTCTCCATGTGTCCCTGTAGGAGCCAGCCATCCTCCATCCTTGAGAAACCTCAAAAATGACGTGGATCTGGGTTTCATCTACAAAATGGAGCTCTGGCCCTCACTTCTCATCTTTCTACATCTGAGTCTATGACAGGTACTGTTCACCTGCTCCTCCGTCCCTCAGCCCCACCAGATGCTACCTTGGGCACACCTGTACCTTCTCAGAGGTTCCAGACATGCTCAGCTGTGTTTCTATCCCCTTGGACAAGAAATGTCTACAAGTCTTATGACCTCACAGGGGCAGAGTACACACTTCCTCTTCCCATGAACCCTTGTTTGTATCTAAGGTCCTATGAGATAACTATGGGTGAGACCACAGAATCCCATAACATCCTGCTCCATTCCAGATGCTTCTCTTACTCCTCTAGGGATTGATATGTCTCAGGTGGAAAGAGGGAAGAGGGGCCAACTGAAAGCACCAGCTGCTATTTTGTTCTCTCTCTCTCTCTCTCTCTCTCTCTCTCTCTTCTCTCTCTCCCTCCTCCTCCTCTCCCTCCCTCCTCCAGTCCTTTCCCCCTATCTTCCACTTCTGGACCACAGAGGGAATGGTTTGGGATGGTTGGTTGGTTGTTTTTTGGGATAGAATCTCTCTACACATCCTTGGCTGTCCTGGAACTCACTTTGTAGACTTGCTGTCCTGGAACTCACAGAAATTCACCTTCATCTGCCTCCAAGTGATAAGATTAAAGGTATGAGTTGACACTATACCCAGCTTTTTGGGTTTGTTTTCTGTCACATGCCCCTGTCTTGATATGCAGTTAGAGGCCCAATGGTGTCAGTTGACTATGACTTAAGTTTTGGAACTATGAACCAAAATAAGCCCCACAAGGGAGAGAGAGATTGAGGGGAGAGAGAGAGAGAGAGAGAGAGAGAGAGAGAGAGAGAGAGAGAGAGAGAGAGAGCTTGCAGTGGTGTACCTGCAAATCAGGAAATATGAAAGGCTGTTTGCTATACTAGAAGCTAAAAGGGAAGGTAAGATTCCTCTGCTGAGTCCTGAACGACTTGGGTCCCAGAAACCCGACCAGGAAGAAATGAAGAAAGGACAGACCCATGTACAAAAAAGATAGACTGTTTGTACTCTGAGGGTGCATCTGCTATGAAATGCCATCCTAGAGCATTTCTAATGATTAGTACTGAGGGGGGTTAGCTAGTCTCTGTGAGAAGTCTCTGCCAGTGAGCAGTCTCTGACTGTAAGCATCAGAAGGAGGAAGCTACAACTGCTGGAAAACTGGAGTGGGGTTTGTCCCAAAAGCTGTTGCCTGTACGTGGGATATGTTCTTCTACCTGGGCTGCCTTGTCTGGCCTCAATGGGAGAGGAAGCGCCTAGCCTTGAAGAGACATAAGTGTCAGGGTGAGGGGGGACACCCAGGGGCAACCCCACCTGCTTAGAGGAGAAGGGAGGGATAGGGGAAGGATTGTGGGAGGGGGTGACCAGGAGGTGGGCAGTAAAGTGAATGAGTTTTAAAATTTTAAATTAAATTAAATTTTAAAAAGAAAAAAAATTGTCCTCTGCAGTAGGCAGAGACCGAGACTGCTCACTGGTGTGCTGGCTAGCTAGAGTTAGCCGAAAGGAGGGAAACTTGATTGAGAAAATTCCTACTTAAGATCTGGCTGTAGGGCATGTCCTTAATTGGTGATTGATGGGGGAAGGCCCAACCCACTGATAGAGGAGGAGGGCTCAGCCCACTGTGGATGGTGCCATCCCTGGGTTGGCCATCTTGGGTGCTATGAGCAAGCCAAGGGAAGCAAGCCAGGCCCTCTCTTTGCTTCTTCAGCAGCTCCTGCCTCCAGGACTCTGCCCTATTTGAGTTCCTTCCTGACTTCCTTCAGTGATGGACTACAGTATGAAAGTATAAGTCAAATAATACCTTTCTTCTTTAAAAAAATAAAATGTCCTCTAACCTCCATATGTGAACTGTCACATGTGCATCTGTGTGTGCACAAGTACAATAATAAAATTTAGACATTAAGCCAGGCAGTGGTGGCGCACACCTTTAATCCCAGCACTTGGGAGGCAGAGGCAGGAGGATTTCTGAGTTCAAGGCCAGCCTGGTCTACAGAGTGAGTTCCAGGACAGCCAGGGCTATACAGAGAAACCCTGTTTCGAAAAACCAAAAAAAAAAAAAAAAAAAAAAAAATAAGACATTAAAACAAACAAACAAAAAACCCTGATGCTTTGCAGTGACAAGAGCAGGAATTAACAGTGCCTTAATTAAAGACTACAAACCTCAGATACAGGGCTGGAGAGATGGCTCAGTGGTTAAGAATACTAGGTGGTCTTCTTAAGGAAAGGCTTCTGTTCTCAGCTGCCACATCAAGCAGCTTACAACCACCTCCAACTCCAGCTGGCACCCCCTTCCGGGCTCCTCCACCATCTGCATGCACATGCAAACACACACACACACACAATTTAATAATAAAAAGAATGTTTTTAAACTCTTAGATATAAAATCAGGAGTTAAAAGCTCACCCTTGTAACCCAAGCATACGGGGGGCGGGGGAGGGTTGAGGCAGGAAGATACCATGGGCTGAGCTATATAGTGACTTCCAGTCTAGTCTGGGCTATAGAATGAAGCCCTTTCTCAAAACCACAGAAGAACAAATAAGTAAGAAACGGATACAGAAAAGTGGTTGCATAATAATGCAGGAATAACCTGCATGGCACTGAGAAGAGCCACGGAAGAAGTCCAGACACTCCAGCCTCCCGCTCCATACTCTTCCCTAGTCCTTGGCAGTGACAGCATCCCTATTAAGAGTTCTATCACCGTAGTCATTTGGGCCTCTGGTTCCAAGATCTAATAAGAAAAAGCTTCTCACAGTAGGTCAGTCTTTTCTGAATGGTGTCCCAGTTTTCTGGTGCTGTGATAAAATACCAGAACCAAAACCAACTTGGGGCAGAAAGCATTTATTTCATGGCAGCTCTTAGGTATATTCCAGCCCCAAGGAAGTCAGAGCAGAGGCTCAAGATAGGAACCTGGAGACAGGCACTGATACAGAGACCATGGATGCTGCTTCCTGGCTTCTCCCCTAACCACCCAGGACCACAAGCCCAAGGGTGGTTATTGTTCTCAGTGAACCAGGCCCTCCCACATCAATCATCAATAGCAAAACCACCTTGCAGACTTACCTATAGGCTAATTCTACAGAGACATTTTCTCAATCAGCATGCTGTCTTCCCAAACATGTCTAGGTTTGTGTCAAGTTAACAAAAAGCCTACACAAGTGTTTCCAACAGGAATGCTATAGACCCCTGGAACAAGCAGGATGCCCTCCACATCTAGGAAAGTCATGTTTGTTATGGCTGTTGGGTGGGGCCAATCACAGGGCTCTGAGCTCCTCCCCAAACAGCCTCAGCCAACAGGACAGCACTGAGGCTTTGGAATACTTACAAAGAGACCTGCTCTAACCCTTGCTTGCCTAAAATCTTCCTGGTTGGATTGCACTAATGGATCTCTCTTAAATGATCTCTCCTCTCTCTCTCTCTCTCTCTCTCTCTCTCTCTCTCTCTCACTGTCTTTCTCTCTCTCTCCCTCCCCCCTCCTCTCCTTCTCCCCTCCTTCTCCTCCCCACTCCCCCCTCTCCTTCCCCTTTCCCCTGGCCACTCCTCCTACACCTAAAAGAGAGGGGATATTCTCTCTCTCTCTCTCTCTCTCTCTCTCTCTCTCTCTCTCTCTCTCTCTCTTCTCTCTTTGTTTTCTTATTGAACTGTCGATTCCCCTTCCTCCTCCACTGGAGTGCTGGGATTGCAGGTATTGCCACACTACACCCAGCTATTTTTGCTATCTTACTCTCATACAATTCATCTCTATAAAACAACCATAACAACCTTAAATCATGATTAAAACTACTTCTATCTCCCAATAAAATAGTTCAGTTCTTACTTTTGGCCAAGATGGAGTAAGAGAGACTAGATCTACTTTCCTAAGCATTAAGGAAAAGGAAAAAGAAAAAAAAACAAAACAAAACAAAACCCTGTATTTCCAAACAACTACTGTATAACTCTGGTCCCTAAGAGAAGGTAAAGGTAGCTAGTAAGATGAGCCTGTGATTATGTGAGCTCACTGCCTAAAAGTAGTGTCCAGCCCCAATCCCTGGAGTTCATAAACAGCTCTGTGGATTACAGAAGTATAGGGCTGGTTAAAATGGCTAGAATTTGGAAGGCAGAGTCCAGGTGAAGAGTAAATGGGCAACACAGACCAGCAAGGGCTGCACGGGGCTGTGGAGGGATCCCTCAAGTCTCCAGGGCTTCATTGGACTGTGGAGGGATCCTGTCAAGTCCCCAACTAAGTTGTGAGCTGTACACATGGAGAATTACCTCCTCAAGCCGAACACTCACAGGTCTGAAAGTGAGTGTCCTTCCTACTACGCAGACTGACAAAGACCTCAGAACACACCAGGGCTTGAAAAGAGACTTGAAGAGACCATGAAAGGTAGCAGCTTAATTGTAAATAAATTATGGATGAAAGACTGGACTGGCTTCAACAGGACTCAGAAGCAAGCCTCAGAATAAGCCAAATGATCCCAAGTTAAATGTTCATCGCAATGAAATTCAACATTCATCAAATAAACAGAACAAAATTCAGACACGAAGAATGAAAATTCATAATGCTTGGAAGCTAATTTTAAAAATTATAAACATGTACTCAGGATTTCTGGTTATGGCAGACTTGAAAATAGTCACAAATCCTGTCTAGATGAAACAAATGTAGGCAGCACAAAGTATCACACAGACACAGACACTCCAGCCCATGGAAGGCAAATGACAGACCAACAAGCATTATTCCTGACTCCAAATGGGTTTCTTAGAGTGTCTGTTAAGAACGGTAGGGCGAGCCTTTGGGAATAGATCTACCTCTACTCCCAGGTTTGAGGCTGACAACAACACTTTTCAAAAGGTGGGCTAGTTGTAAAATTAGTAGCACACTGCTAGAGAAGGCATAAAAAACAGGACAAAAATGCATTTTCCCAAACATAGTAATCACCTGGGAGAAGGAAGCCACCAAAATGAGGCCTGTGGCTACATGAGCTAACCCCAGGACAGCCTGAGCTAACTTGGGACAACCTGCAGACTCTTGTTGGTGGAAGCTCACCCTGGCACTAGCCAGGAGTTACATTAGTGAGCTGGCTAGGGGCGGTGGAGGTGGGCAGGATTTGGGAACTTAATACTTAGGAAGAGAGTGAGCAGCACTCTCTCTGGCTCCAACAGGAAGCAAAATGTTGTAGGACTGGCCTGAGGTTGGTTGTTTGCTTACGACAGTGCATAGGTAGCCCAGGTAGCCTTAAACTCTATGAAGAGGACCTTGAACTTCCTATCTTCCTGCCTCTTCTTGCTAAGTGCTGGGATTATTGTCATGTGCCACCACACCCAGCTTAGCTGAAGTATCATTACAATTGGGATAAGTAACAAACCAGGCACAAATTTAATTGGAAGATCTAGGAATAATGCACACAATTAAAAATAATAAAGATAAATTTATTTTTATAAATTTGATTCCTAATATTTTAACTAAAAAATTATATATTCTTATCTTATTTTTCCTTTCTCAACTTCTTTTGACCAACTATGCATAGCCATGGAGCCTGACAAATAAATTTTTAAAAAGAACAAAATAAAAATTATAGACTTAATAACTACAATGAAAATGTCCCTGAATGGTCTCTACCATGGAATGGAGTTGACAGAAGATTAAATCTGTAGTTTAAGATAAATTAATAGGCCAGGCAGTGGTGGCGCACACCTTTAATCCCAGCACTTGGGAGGCAGAGGCAGGTGGATTTCTGAGTTCAAGGCCAGCCTGGTCTATAGAGTGAGTTCCAGGACAGCCAGGGCTATACAGAGAAACTCTGTCTCAAAAAAAAAAAAAAAAAAAAAAGATAAATTAATAGACCTTTTTTTTTAAACAAGAGAAAGAAAAGTAGCAGATGAGTAGTTGAAAGACTGTGGGTAGCATGGAGTTATCCCTGAGACGGAGTACCAGAAGGTGAAAAGGGAGAGAAAATTGGGGGGAGGGGGACAGAGCTATGCTGGACATGATGGCTGGTACACACTTTCGTCCCGTCATCCAGGGAGCAGAAACAGGCAGATCTCTGTGAGTTTGAGGATAGCCTGGTTTACGTAGATGTCAGGCTAGCCAAAATCACATAATAAGAACTTGTCTCAAACAAATCACAAATAGACTGCAGGGAGCAAGTGAAGTCCTGGGTTAATGTGTGTTGTTTGACATGGTCATGGCCATGCCAGGGACCACAGTGACTCAAACCCATGGTTTGTCCCACCCCAACATCTACCCCATCTATGAACTGCTGGAGCATGTAAAGGGGGCCATCGGCAGAACCAAAGCAACAGGGTCTCCATGACACAAGGCAACAACAGGGTATTGGAAAGGAGTCCCAATGAGGATCCAATATTGATAGTGTAACAGAAACCAGAAGCCTCGATCCAGACCAATGACTCATTGCAATGAACATTTGCAAGTAAAGCTGTTTGGGCCAAAGGGTAAGCTATGTGACATATCATGACACATGGCAGCTTTCACAGCAAAAATGTTTCTTTGGTTTGGTTCAGTTTGGTTTGGTTCGGTTCGGTTTTTATTGTTGCTTTCTTTTTGTGGAGGTTTGAATTGGAATGACCCCCATACATTCATATCTTTGAATGTTTGGCCCATAAGGAATGGCACTACTAGGAGGTGTGACCTTGTTGTAGTAGATATGACCTTGTTGGAGGAAGTGTGTCATTGTGGAAGCAGGCTTTGAGGTCTCCTATGCTCAAGCTACATCCAGTATGGCACCCAGTCTCCTTTTGCTTCCTGCAGGTCAAGCTGTAGAACTCTCAGCTCCTTTTCCAACACCATGTCTGCCTGCACACCCATGTGTCCTGCCATAGTGATAATGGACTAAGCTTCTGAACTATAATCCACCCCTAATTAAATGTCCGTTATAAGAATTACCATAGCCATGGTGTCTCTTCACAGAAATGGAACCCTACTAAGACTCTTTTGGTGAGGAGGTTGCTGAAGGGTGGATATGGGGGTGGGAAGATGAGTGGGATTGGGGTGTATGATGTGACATTCAGAAAGAAGCAATAGAAGTTTTTTTAAAAAATTACATCCCTACCATCACCCCGAAAAATAAAAATCAAAAGGACCTAAATGAATATAAGCATTTTTTGTCGTCTTCTTCCAGAATGTGGGCAGTGTGACCAGGTCCTACTGCCTTCTCTGCCTCTAGCATGACGGACTGTACCCCAGAGTAGAATGTGAACCAAAATAAACCCTCCCTCCTCCTTCCTTTCCTTCCTTCCTTCCTTCCTTCCCTTCCTTCCTTCCATGACTTGCTTTAGTCAGGATGTGTTGTCATAGATACATGCTGTCATCAGCTTGACCTGACAATCAGAACAGGTTGTACTCTAGTTACTGCCCAGTCCACCATTCTTTGAAAAAATATGAGTAAACTATTTTTTTAATGATTTGTTTCTTTTTGGTTTTGTGCATTGATGTTTTGCCTGCATGTATGTCTGTGTGAAGGTGTCAGATCCACTGGAACTAGAGTTACAGACAATTGTGAGCCACCATGTAGGTGCTGGGAATTGAACCCATGACCTCTGGAAGAGCAGCTAGTGCTCTTAATCACTGAGCCATCTCTCCAGCGCTTCATAAATTATTATTTAAAAATAAAAACAACTACAAACAAAATCCACATTCTTTAAAGCACTTGTGCAACATTCTTCAAGATAAACCATATATTAAAATAGTTTTAAAGTTTCAATGACTTTAGAAGAACTAGAATTCCTCAAAATGTTCTATGACCTTGTCATAGTTACTTGTCTAGTGCTATGCAGATACCATGATCTTACAGCTTACAGAAGAAAGAGACTTGCAGCTTCAGAAGGTCAGAGTCCATGATCACCATGACGGCGTGCTTGGCAACACAGTCATCCCACTGAGCAGTAGCTGAAAGCCGCCATCTTTCCCATAAACACAAGGTAAACAGTGCTAACCAGGAGCAACATGAGCTTTCATTTATTTATTTATGTATTTACTTATGTAGTTAGTTTAGTTAGTTAGTTAGTTAGTTAGTTAGTTAGTTTTGGTTTTGAGCTTTTGAAACCTCAAAGCTTACTCTCAGTCACATACCTCTTAATCCTTCCCAAACAGTTCCGCCAACAGAGAGCCAGCTTTCAAGTACATGACCCTTTGGGAGCCATTCCCATTTCATTCACATACTTGGCTTACACAGTACAGACTCAGTCACCCAACACTGGCAGTCTGTATGCTGGAGAGGAAGAGGATCCAATAGCTATCCAGCCTATGATGTTGTTTGCAATCCCAGTCTGGCATGGAAAGCCTAGAGAGCTCCTGAAATGTAGCCACTTTTACAGAAACAACCTGTACAGCAGATATTTCTCACAAAAGAAATGACAAAGGAAATACTTCAGGCAGATGGAAATGACAATGGATCTGAACAAGGCACAAAGTGTGCCAGAATCAGTGACTCGCCAGTTAGCATGGGTTGAGGAGCCCAGGGACTTCACCAAGGGAAAGTGACAGCCAGCGACCATGAGATAGACTGACACCATGAACTGACTGATAGGACTTACTGAAAGGACACATTTCTATACACTCTCAAGTACTCATGAGACCGTGATTATGAGAGACCAGTGAGATGACTCAACAGGTAAAGAGGCTTGCAACCAAGCCTGGTGGTCTGAGTTCAACATCCAGAACTGACACAGTAGGAAAAAACTTATTTCCAAAAGTTGTCCTCTAATCTTCACATTAGAGAGATTCACACAAACACATATACACACACATATTCACATACAACATGCATACACACAGATTCATACACAACACACACACACAAATACACACACAGATATACACACAGCACACACATACATACACACACAGAGATTCACACACAACACACATACACACAGATACACACAGAGACTCACACACAACACACACACAAATACACACACAGGCACACAACACACATACACAAATAAATAAATGTAGTTTTTAAAGTCTTTACAGAATATGTGGCAGAGACTATTCATATAAACAAACAATGTAATTATGAGAAAACAAGTGAGGGACATTCTATAAAATAACTTGTTGATTTTATTGAAAAGACATCAGTGTATAGCTGCATGGTGGCACTGCCTGGAAACCAAGCCCTTGGGAGGTAAAGTCAGGATTGCTCCAGATTTGAGGTCAGTCTTTCTACAGAGTGAATTGCAAGCTAGCCAAGGCTATGGAGTGAGTCTGTCTCCAGAGGGGGGGAAAAAAGGCAAAATGGATGCCGCTTATGACAAAGGACAACTCGAAGCTGCTCTGGGTCAGACAGAACTGGAGACTCATGAGCATCAGCCGGTGGACATGACCCTGGACGATACTGAGTCAGAGGGAGTAGAGAGTAATGGAGAATAGACACTATTGGGGAATTGGGAACTTCTGGAATATGTATCAAATATTAGATATTGTGCCAGCATTCAATGCTTGAAGTTGATGATTAATTACATTAATAATTTTCTTAGAAAAAAAATGGATCTGGGTCCAGCAACATGTCTCAGCAGGTTAAGGCACCTGACACTGTGCCTAGCTACACACTGATACGTCCAATCCAAAGAACCCACATGGTGGAAGAAGATAGCTACACATTGATACATCCAATCCAAGGAACCCACATGGTGGAAGAAGATAGCTACACACTGATATGTCCAATCCAAGGAACCCACATGGTGGAAGAAGATAGCTACACACTGATATGTCCAATCCAAGGAACCCACATGGTGGAAGAAGAGAACCAGCCTTGCAGGCTCAGTGGTCACCACACATGCTCCATGGTGTGTCCATGCCCACACAACATACACACAATAAACAAAACTTAGGGAAGATGGGGCCTTCTAGATGAACAAGTGGGTAAAGGAGCTTTCCCCTCAAGCCTGGTGACCCGAGCGGAATCCTGGGACTCACTCCACAGGATTGTCCACATGCCTATACAAGCACATAGAAAGATGGAAAGATTCCTATGTGATCATCCAGTGAGGAAATGCATGTGAAACACAGTGGGGTTTCCCCACAACCTTTCAGGGTGACCAAGCAAAAAAGGGGGCATCAAATTCTAACAAGAACATGAATAAACTGCACAAGTTAAGTGTCATTAGTAGAAATGCAGCCTCTAGCCTCTGATGAACAATATGGTGGTCCCCTAAACACAGCACATGTGACTCCCATGTGGCTAAGCAATGTATGTGTGTATCCCAGAGTGCAACAATGAAACAAAGGAGGGTGCACAAGGTATGTGTGTATGTATAGATATGTGTGTGTACATGTGTATGTGTGTATATAGATAGATGTGTGTATATATACATGTATACGTATGTGTGTATATATGTGTGTATAGATATATAGATAGGAGTATATGTGTGTGTGTGTGTGTATATATGTATGTATGTATGTGTGTATATATGTGTGTATAGATATATAGATAGGAGTATATATATATATATATATATATATATTATGTGTGTGTGTGTGTGTGTGTGTGTGTGTGTGCGCATATATGTATGTGTATATATGTGTGTATAGATATATAGATAGGAGTATATGTGTGTGTGTGTCTGTGTGTGTGTGTATATATATATATATATGTGTGTGTGTATAGATAGGAGTATATGTATATATATATATATGTATGTGTGTATTTATGTGTGTATAGATATGTGTGTATATATGTCTGTGTATGTGTGTGTGAAGATATAGATAGATGTGTGTGTAGATATATGTGTGTATATCCTCTGGAGATTACAGGCAGTTTATACCCATCTAATCAATTCTCCATTATGAAAATGTGTGTGTTTAGCTTTTTGGGTCTCCCATTGTTCTCTGTGCTGTGGCCAAGGCCTCCCCACCACTGCCACACCCAAATGCCAGCTTTGGTTCTGATCACTGAGGCCATTGTAATTCCTAGAGCAAAGGTGCTTTCTAACTCCCTACAGGGAGTTACACCAAAACCTTAATCTTTCCGTTTTTGAATCTTTGTTGGCCAACATGACACAAGTCTCTGCAAGAGATAATTCTGGAAGGCACACTACTACTGCTACCTACTCTTACTCAGAGGAGGTGGCTTTTACTTTTGTTGGTGGTGTTCTCTCTACTTTGCTCCTTTTTGTTTTTAAAAACAGGGTCTCAAGTAGAAGAGGCTGACCTTGGAATATGACATTGGCCAAGGACAAGGAAGTAAGTTCAGACAGGAATCTAAATATTAGGCTAGAACAAAGAATAATTTCAGACAGGAATCTAAATTTTAGGCTAGAACAAGGACATGAAAATGACTTTTGG
This sequence comes from Mastomys natalensis, assembly GCA_021653895.1. Taxonomy (NCBI): domain Eukaryota; kingdom Metazoa; phylum Chordata; class Mammalia; order Rodentia; family Muridae; genus Mastomys; species Mastomys natalensis. The sequence continues at coordinate 407,365 of JAJTUV010001591.1, read as the reverse complement.
CTAGGACAGGGAAGTAGGCTCAGATACTTTGGTCATCCTGATAAGCCCTTAGAAATAGTGATCACTGGAGTGTTCACATAATTGGATTTAATGCCTTGCTTTTTCTTTGACTATTTGTTTTTATTGTCTTGCTTGTTCCTTAACTATTTGCATCTATTGTATTGCTAGACCCTCAACCTAGAACTGACCTTAATACATGCATGTAATTCAAATGGTATAAAAGCATAAAGGAGGAGGAGGGACAGGATGGGGGTTCTAGGGAGGGGAAATGGGGAGAGGGGATGACATCTGTATTGTAAATAAATAAAAATATTCAATAAAATATAGATAGATGATAGATAGATAGATAGATAGATAGATAGATAGATAGATAGATAGATAGATAGACGGATAGATAGACAGATAGATAGACAGATGGATGGACGGACGACAGACAGACAGACAGACAGACAGACAGACAGACAGACAGATAGATAGATAGATAGATAGATAGATAGATAGATAGATAGATAGAAGAGGCTGACTTTGAATTCCCAGTTTTCCTGTTTTTACCTCCCCCACTTCTGGGATTGCAGGCACACGGCCCTGCTGGGATTGCAGGCACACAGCACTACAGCTGCTTTACAGCGCATCATTTTTAACACTCCCATTTTCCACATTTCATTTTTTTCAGTAACAATCATGAAGTTGGATAGTCACGATGAACAAAAAGAAACACAGACAATGGAGTTTTTACATTTACATATATATGCTATTAAAAATATAAATACTAAAACACAAAAGGGAATCAGTAACAGATTCTTAGTTTATCCATTATAATGAATTTCTGAAGTTAAAATGTTTAAAATGAGTCTTTATAATATGCCAATTATAATCATAAATAGTAATACAATATAAAAACCCTAAAACAGTAAGTTTCTATTTTAAACATATAGATAGCCAGTGCAAAATACTATGAATTACCTGAAATTTATATTTGTCAAACAAAAATATGACACCTCAAATCTTATTTCACTGTGTTAAATTTCAGTCACAATTAAAATAGTGTAATCACATTAAAAAATGCAATTTTAAGGCCTATGTAATGACTCAGTGTGTAAAGCTAGGAGTCCATATTTTTCTTTTTTTCTTTTTCTTCTTTCTTTCTTTTTTTTTTTTTTTTTTTTTTTTTTTTTTGTTGTTGTTGTTGTTTGTTTGGTTTTTCGAGACAGGGTTTCTCAGGCTGTCCTGGAACTCACTCTGTAGACCAGGCTGGCCTCGAACTCAGAAATCCGCCTGCGTCTGCCTCCCAGGTTATTTCATGTATAGGGGTGCTCTATCTGCATGGATGTCTGCATAACAGAGGAGGGCATCGGATCCCATTGCAGATGGTTGTGAGCCACCATGTGGGTACTGGGAATTGAACTCAGGTCCTCTGGAAGCAAAGCCAGTGCTCTTAACCTCTGAGTGATCTCTCCAGCCACAGAAGCATATTTCTAACCATAACTTAAACATGGAGCTGTGAAATGCTCTTGGGAGTGGAGGCACAAACAAAGCTTAAAGGATTCCAGACAATGACAACCCAATTCTTGTCTGGGAAATCTCTGTGTAAACATTTGTGCAAAGGGCAGGACTTACTAAAAGAAAGAAAATCATGCTAATTTGAAGGTTGCACATGCTCGTAAGTGTAACAGCTGACTCCAGAAGCTTCGAGATGGGCAGAAGATTACATTGACAGCATTTTATCACTGACAGTGTCTAGAACTGATTATAATGTGGGGCCCAACTACTTTAACTAGGCTTTATTATTTTTAGATGCCCTGGAGAAAGCCCACCCTCTATTGCTCCCCTGGGACGTGATCTTCCGCAGCACCCTATCCTTGTTTTACTGCTACATACCTGGCCTTTGGAACCCAATTGTTCCTTCATATTTATAGCAGGAAAAGGATTCCCGGCAAACGTCAGAGACCATGTCTTCCTTCCTTTCTTCTCTGTTTTTTTGTTTTGTTGGGGGAACAAGGGATTGAACTTATGGCCCCTGAATTCTAAGCAAGGCCTCTCCTGCTGCCCTGCTCCCCAACACAACAACACAATTTTTATTGCACCAAAGTCATTCAATATATCCTCGGAGGGGTTGAGGGGAAATATGTCAATAATATTTAAAATGCTTCTTGCCTTTATCGTCTCTTAACATTTAGTCTTTTTACAGTAGAGATTCTAATGCTAGCTCCCTCAGAGGCTTGGGTTCACCCTCACTGTCCTGAGACCAGAGTGCTCCCTCAGGTGTGGGCTCACCCTCACTGTCATGAGGTCAGAGTGCTCCCTCAGGTGTGGGTTCACCCTCACTGTCATGAGGTCAGAGTGTTCCCTCAGGTGTGGGCTCACCCTCACTGTCATGAGGTCAGAGTGCTCCCTCAGGTGTGGGTTCACCCTCACTGTCATGAGGTCAGAGTGTTCCCTCAGGTGTGGGCTCACCCTCACTGTCATGAGGTCAGAGTGCTCCTTTTCACACCTTCTTTTATGCCAGGACCTAGTTTGATGGTTCTCTCAGGCTCAGTCACTATAGACCCCAGAATACTTAGGAACTTGCTGGAAAATATGCCCTCTTAAAAAAAAAAATGGCTCGGGTACTCTGAGAATGTTTTCATAACCCTCCAGCTGTCTCTGATGCATGCTAATGTCGGATTTACCACAGCCTTCTCTGTTTTGAAATTTTCATAGATCTTCAGCATCCATCATTATTAATGAAAAGGCTGTCTTTGTTCAACTGAAACATAAAATAGCTGGTGTACACCTATTTTATTGTAGTAAATTTGTAAATAAATGTATCAATCTTGAGTATATAGTTCAGTGAGTTTTTGGTAAGTGTGCAGCAGTACACACAATCAGTTTATAAAACATTTTCAGAACCACAAGATACACCGTCAGAACGCTTTAAATTCTATAGCCTCTTCCTGTATCTAGTGGCAGGAAACAACGAACCTGCTGTTTGCTGCTCAACATTAGCTGAACTTTCTAGGATTCCAGACACACGGAATCCTAGAGTATGAGTTTTTTATATCTTTTTCCTTTTACTTATCTAATGCTCGGGTTCTTGTATTTGCTAGTAGCTCTGTTCCCTTTTTATTGCAGACTACTATTGGAATGATGTTTAGAAAAACCATGTTCTATTTCATGGATGAATGTGTTGATACATTCTGTTTGTCGTTGTGGCTATTTGTGGAGGGACAGTAATTGTGGGTTGGTTCTAATGCTATTTGTGTTAATTCAGCTCCTGAAATCATACAGAACCCATCGTCTATGCTGAAGGTCCCTGCTTCCAGTTGGCTCTAATTGGGAAAAGTTACCGGTGGCCAATGGCTGGGCAGGGAGACAGAGGCAGGACTTTCAGGATTCCCGGGCAAGAGGGCATAAGAGACAAAGGCATAGGAGATGGACCACGCTGGAAAGGTGCAGGAGAGAGACACAGCCAACATGTAGCTACAAGCAGAAAGTTGCCCCAGGAGATAAAATATAGATTTAGTAAGTATTAACTCAGGAATATCAGAGCAGAGTGTGTGCTAGCCACGTGGAGTTAGAGAGTGGCTGACCATTGAGCTGTTTAAGGTATTTAAAACATAAAGATGTATATGTGTGTCTTTCTTTCGAGAATGCAGAACATTGGAGAGATAATGAGAAGCATGCACGCAGACCATTAGGGAGTTTAGAGTGGATTAAAATACTAACACTTCAGGTAATTAGTATAGCAACCAAACATTCGTAGAAGTAGCAAAAGTTCTGTACTACTATATTTTATCTGCAATGGAGCTACATTCCATATGGCTTAGCCTAGTAGATTATCTTGTATTTTTCTTCTCTTCTCTTTTCTTCTCTTTTTCTTAAATTTTTGTTGTTGATGTTTTTGGTTTCTTTGGTTTTGGTTTTTGGTTTTTGGTTTTTTTATTTTTGTTTTTTAAACAGAGTCTCTCTGTATAGTCCTGGCTATTCTGGACTCACTTTGTAGACCATGCTGGCCTTGAACTCACCAAGATCTGCCTGCCTCTGCCTCCCCACATGCTGGGATTAAAGGCATGTGCCACCATGCCCAGCAATTTTTCTTTCTTTTAAAGTTTTAAGATTTTTTTTTTTTTTACTTTGTGTTTCTGCATTCCCACTACACTGTATTTCTATTTTGATATTTTCTTACTTTTATTATATTTTAGTTATAGAATAGCGTTTTTTGCTTCAGGCTTGACATGCCTGTAGGGTAGCAGAGGTGACCTGGTCCTAAAGTCAAGGACCTGTGTGCTGTGACACAGAATAAACCAAATCATACAGTGGAAGCGAGGCCTATGGTGCGATGGTGATAAAACACCGTGACCACTGTGAGTTGGGGAAAAAAGGGTTTATTTGGCTTGCACTCCCATATCACTGCTCATCCTGGAAGTCAGTCAGGCAGGAACTCATACAGAACAGGAACCTGGAGGCAGGAGCTGACTTAGCGGCCATGGAGGGGTGCTGGCCCAGTGGCTTGCTCCTTGTGGTTTGTTCAGCCTGCTTTTTTATAGAATCTGAGACCACCAAGCCAAGGGTGACAGCACTAATGTGCTGAACTCTTCTCCATCACCTACTGCCTACATTAGGTTACCTACTGCCAGATCTTACGGAGGCATTTTCTCAACTGAGGCTTCCTCCTCTCAGTTGGCTATAGCTGTGTCAGTCTGACATAAAAGTGGACAGCACAACGATCCAGCTTGACTATGGTCATTACCCAGGATGGAGTTAGACACTTCTGTGACACAGATGTTTGAGGGGCACCACTCCCCTGTCAGTAACACCTCTCCCATGCTCTGTAAGTAACTCCAATAAACGTATTAGTTCAGCAAACTAGACTGGATGGAAGTTGTCTCTTGGGCTCTTGGGTTTGTCATTGGTGCCTGCATTAATTACTTTTCTATTGCATTGATAAAACACCCTGGCCAAGACGACTTACAGAAGAAGAGTCGTGTTTGGGCTTGTGGTTCTGCAGGTTTATAGACTATGTCGGCAGAACGGAGGCGTCAAGCATGGCAGCTGGAGTCGCAACGGAGAGCTCATAGCTGCAAGTACAAATCAGAGAGAGAACTAGATGCAGGGCTAGTCTCTAAACTAGCTGGTCCCCAGTGACACACCTCCTCCAGCCAGGCCACACCTCCTGAGCCTACCCAAATGGTGCCACCAATGGGGACCGAGAATTCAAATGCTCACATTATGAGGGACATCTCATCCCCATCATCACAGTGTGCAGTCAAGGGTGAACAAATATTTGGTCACACATCCCAGGAAAAACCACACAGAGATTAACTCCTTATGAAACCCATGCTGAGGAATTTGTCTTTCTTCAGTGCTTTCCTTTGACCCTTACTCCCTCTGCAGTCCAATTAGACACAAAGTGTGACCTTTACTTCAACAAGAACAACTCTTTGTTTTCTGTCTCTGAGTTTTAGAGTGTGTGATTTTTTTGTTTGTTTGTTTGTTTGTTTATTCATTTTTTTTTGAGGTGCTGTCTCACCAGACAGCCCTAACTGGCCTGAACTGCATATGTAGATCAGGCTGGCCTCAGACTCCTGAGTGCAAGGATTAAAGGAGCATGCCACTACACCTGGCATATATATATTTCAGTTACTGTCTATTCAGAAACTCTAAATTGCAATTTAATTCATTTATTAAATTTTCTAAATGTTAACTTCTAAAATTTCGAGAATATTCCAGTTGCTTGGTGCTGCACAATAAATTATCTCAGATTATCTCACATTCATTCATGCGTCCAAGGACTAGGAGCTCATACCCACCACAGTGAAGGCCTTAGAGTCTCGCATGTTCTCTCTATTATAGAGTAGCTACAGCTGGAATGGCAGAGGCCAGGAGAGGTTGGGAAGAGTCAGATACCTCTGCATGCAGAGACCAGTTTTGTCTTCTTACCCCGAAAGCCACTAACAGGAAGATCCTTAGATGGCAGCCTGTGGCCCTGGTGCAAGCTGTCCAGTAAGTAGAGCAGAATTGCCCCACAGCTCTGATCTAATGTGAGGTGCACAGTATCACATCTAAGCAGCGTGATAACTGCAGCTGTCATGTCCCTCACAAGAGGGCAAGAAACCCCTCCTCCAATGGAGTGACAGACACATTGTGGGTAAAGCAAAGGAGAAGGTATGCATCATGCATCACTGTGCCAAAATACATAAGTAGCTGGAGGGGGAAAGAGTCAGAGGTTCCAGCCATAGCCCTTGACTCCATTAGTTCAGGGCCCAGATAAGTTAGATCACCATGGCAGCAAAAGCATGTGGCAGAGGCTAGGCACCTCATGGGAGGAAGAATGCAGAGAGGGAGATAGAGAGTGTCCTAGGACAATATGTAGCCTAGGACACGTCCCTTGTGACCCACAGCCTCCACCTAGATCCTACCACGTAAAGTCCAGGACGACCCAAAGTAGAGCTACCATCTAGGGAAAACGCCTCTAATAGTTAGTTCAGCCTTTGGGAGGACACTTTCTATCCAACATAAAGGTGGTAAATAAATTGTGCCTAAGAAAACACAACTTTGGAAGATCTTATACTATATAATTTTAGAATCTTTTTCCCAGCTGGGCATACTGACACACACCTTTAGTCCCAGCACTTGGGAGACAGAGGCAGGCAAATCTATGAGTTCAAGGGCAACTAGGTCTACAAAGCAAGTTTTAGGATGACAAGAGCTATACAGAGAAATCTTGTCTCAAGATAGATAGATAGATAGATAGATAGATAGATAGATAGATAGAAGATAGATAGATAGATAGATAGACCAACCTATCTCCTTCCTTTAAAATGTATCCTTCATCACGGGCTATGCCTTTCTCACTTTCTGTGACCTGAAAGCTGAAAGCCCCTTTTGCATTGTGCTCTGGGAGACAGAGAAGACCTGTGAGGCTTTCCTGTAGTTACCTTTGTTTAAGATTCATGGGATTCACAAACTGCATATGGACATTGAGTTTGGATTCTCAGCTCACAACCTCTATATACCCATGAGAGGGTTACAGGATTTGAGCCTGCTAAGTAAAGATTTGCTGAGCTTCCTCTTTAGACATTCAGAGCTCAAAAATAGGAACAGGTCTCAAACATGGTCTCTAGGGAACTGAGCAGCTTAGCAGCAGCCTAAAGACTTAACCAGTTCACAGCACTGATTAAAATCCCAGCCTGGGGAGGTGGATTCCTCATGGTATCTACATTCCATTTATTCTTTCTCACTTGTTGGGTTGTGGTTGGTTGGTTGATTGGTTGGTTGGTTGGTTTGGTTGGTTTTTGGTTTTTGTTGCTTGCCTGTTTGTTTTTTCCAATGAGTTAATTTATTTATTCATTTTACAACCCGATTGCAGCCCCCCTTCTCCTCCAAGTCCCCCATCCCCTTCTCCTCTGAGAAAGGGGAAGTTCCCCTGGGTACCAACACCCCCTGGCACCTCAAGTCACTGCAGGACTAGGTGGTTCCTCACCCACTGAGGCCAAACAAGGCAGCTCAGTTAGGGAAACAGGATCCACAGGCAGACAATCGAGACAGGATAAATCCACACTCTAGTTGTTGGGGGACCTGCATGAAGACAGAACTGCACATCTGCTACACATGTAGGGGTGCCTAGGTCCAGCCCATGCTCTCTCTTTGGTTGATGGTTCAGTGTCTGGAAGCCCCCAAGGGTCCAAGTTAGTTGACTCTGTTGGTCTTTCTATGGAGTCCTTACCCACTTCAGGTCCTTCCATCCTTCCCCCAACTCTTCCACAAGAATCCCAAGCTCCATCTAATGTTCATCTGTGAGTCTCTCCATCTGTTTCAGTCAGCTGCTGAGTGGAGCCTCTCAGAGGACAGCTATGCTAGGCTCTGTCTGCAAGCATAACAGTATTATTAATAGTGTCAGGGACTGGTGCTTGCCCATGGGCCAGTCATTGGTTGGCTGTTCCTTCAGTCTCTACTCCATCTTTGTCCCTGCCCTTCTTTAGGCAGGACAAATTTTAGGTTGCAGGTTTTGTGGGTGGGTTGGTGTCCTGCCTGGCTACTTGCAGAGACCACCTCAGGCTCCATATGTCCTGCTGCTAGGAGTCTCAGCTAGAGTCATCCTCATAGACTCCCTGGAGCCTCTCCCAACCCAAGTTACTTGTTTTTTAAGGAAGTATTTTTATTTTTAATTGGGGGTGGGCAGGAGCACATGAGTGTAAGTGCCTTAGGAGGCCAGTAGAAGGCGTCAGAGTCCACCTTAGTTGGGGTTACAGGTGGCAGGGAAACACCCAACTTGGTTGCTTGAAATGGATTTGGGTTCTTTCAAGGAGAGAAATACCACTATTAACTACTTAGCCATCTCTCCCAAACCTCTATCTCAGTTTTTTTTTTTTTTTTTTTTTTTTTTTTTTTTAATTTTTATTTTCAGCAAATCAAAAAAAAATTTAAAAAGCATTCAAACAGAATAAAATGAAAATAAACAAACAAGCAAAATACCAAGGGTCAGATATACTTATACAAAATTCTATAGGGCCTTCAAACAAGCAACACTTTTTGAGTTATGTTTAAAAAAATTCAGAACCACAATAAGCTCCTTCACAAAGCAAATAATATTGAAATAGTGAAATCAAGTGTAGACCCAACAAAAATATATAAATTATAGTCCAATATCCCTCATGAATATACATACAAAAATTCTCATTGAAGTAGTTGCAAACTGAATACAAGAGATATAAAAAAATAATATTCCATGAATAACTGAACAACTGTTTTTTTTTTTTTTTTTTAGAAGACCATACTCCATATACAGGCTGCATTTTTTGGGATAGCCCCCACTCCAGATGTTTGAGACCTACATGAAAACCAAGCTGCACATTTACAACATATGTGCAGGGAGGCTAGGTTCAGCCCATGGAGGTAGATCTGTGTAGACTAGGTATGCTCCACGGTTGGTGATTCAGTCTCTGAGAGCTCCAAGGGTTCAGGTTCATTTACTCTGTTGATCTTCCTGTGCAGTTCCTATCTCCTTAGGGCCCTCAATCCTTCCACCTATTCTTCTTTAAGAGTCCTCAAGCTCCATCCACTGTTTGGCTCTGGATGTCTGTATCTGTCTGAGTCAGTTGCTGGTTAGAGCCTCTCAGAGGACAGCTTGCCGGTCTGTTCTCAGGCTGGAGGTTTAGCTCCTGGGAGCTCTGGTTGAATCTTTTGATACTCGTTCTAAAAAGGACAAAAACACCCTCACTTTGGTCTTCCTCCTTCTTCTTGAGTTTCATGAGGTTTAAGCGTTGCATCTTAGGTATTGTGTGTTTTGGGGCTAATATCCGCTTATCAGTGAGTGCATACCATGTGTGTTCTTTTGTGATTGGGTCATCTCACTCAGGATGATATTTTCTAGCTCCATCCATTTGTCTAAGAATTTCATGAGCTCATTATTTTTAATGGCTGAGTAGTACTCCATTGTGTAAATGTACCACATTTTCTGTATCCATTCTTCTGTTGAAGGACATCTGGGTTCTTTCCAGCTTCTGGCTATTATGAATAAGGCCGCTATAAACATAGTGGAGCATGTGGCCCTGTTGCATGTTGAAATATCTTCTGGGTATATACCCAGGAGGGGTATAGCTGGGTCCTCAGGTAACACCATGTTCAATTTTCTGAGGTATCGCCAGACTGCTTTCCATAGTGGTTGTACCAGCTTGCAATCCCACCAACAATGGAGGAGTGTTCCTCTTTCTCCACATCCTCGCCAACATCTGCTGTCACCTGTGTTTTGGATCTTAGCCAATCTGACTGGTGTGAGGTGGAATCTCAGTGTTGTTTTCATTTGCATTTCCCTGATGACTAGGGATGCTGAGCACTTCTTTAGATGTTTCTCAATCATTCGAGTTTCCTCAGTTGAGAGTTCTTTGTTCAACTCTCTACCCCATTTTTTAATAGGGTTATTTGATGGTCTGGAATCTAGTTTCTTCAGTTCTTTGTATACCTTGGATATTAGCCCTCTATCAGATGTAAGGTTGGTGAAAATCTTTTCCCAGTCTGTTGGTTCCCGCTTTGTCCTGTTGACCGTATCCTTTGCTTTACAGAAGCTTTGCAGTTTTATGAGATCCCATTTGTCAATTCTTGATCTTAGAGCATACGCCATTGGTGTTCTGTTCAGGAACTTTTCCCCTGTGCCCATATGATCAAGGCTTTTCCCTATTTTCTCTTCTATTAGTTTCAGTGTAGCTGGTTTTATGTGGAGGTCCTTGATCCACTTGGAATTGAGCTTTGTACAAGGAGATAAGTATGGATCAATTTGCAGTCTTCTACAAGTTGACCTCCAGTTGGACCAGCACCATTTGTTGAAAATGCTGTCTTTTTTCCACTGGATAGTTTGAGCTCCTTTGTCGAAGATCAAGTGACCATAGGTATGGGGGTTCATTTCAGGGTCTTCTATTCTATTCCATTGATCCTCCTGACTGTCTCTGTTCCAATACCATGCCGTTTTTATCACTATTGCTTTGTAGTACAGCTTGAAATCGGGTATGGAGATTCCCCCAGAAGTTCTTTTATTGTTGAGTGTAGTTTTCGCTATCCTGGGTTTTTTGTTATTCCAAATGAATTTTAAGATTGCTCTTTCTATCTCTGTAAAGAATTGAGTGGGAATTTTGATAGGGATTGCATTAAATCTGTAGATTGCTTTTGGCAAGATAGCCATTTTTACTATATTAATCCTTCCAATCCATGAGCATGGGAGATCTTTCCATCTTCTGAGATCTCCTTCGATTTCTTTCTTCAGGGTGTTGAAGTTCTTGTCATACAGGTCTTTTACTTGCTTGGTTAGATTCACCTCAAGATATTTTATACTATTTGTGACTATTGTGAATGGTGTCGTTTCCATAATTTCTTTCTCAGCCAGTTTATCCTTTGTGTAGAGGAATGCTACTGATTTGTTTGAGTTAATTTTATACCCAGCCACTTTGCTAAAGTTGTTTATCAGGTTTAGGAGCTCTCTGGTGGAAGTTTTGGGGTCACTTAAGTATACTAACATGTCATCTGCAAATAGTGAAACTTTGACTTCTTCCTTTCCAATTTGTATCCCTTTGATCTCCTTCTGTTGCCTAATTGCTCTGGCTAGGACTTCCAGAACTATATTGAACAGGTAGGGGGAGAGTGGGCAGCCTTGTCTAGTCCCTGATTTCAATGGGATTGCTTCAAGTTTCTCTCCATTTAGTTTGATGTTAGCTACTGGCTTGCTGTATATTGCTTTTACTATGTTTAGGTATGGGCCTTGAATTCCTGATCTTTCCAAGACTTTTATCATGAAGGGGTGTTGAATTTTGTCAAATGCTTTCTCAGCGTCAAGAGATATGATCATGTGGTTTTTTTCTTTGAGTTTATTTATGTAGTGGATTACGTTGATGGATTTCCGTATATTGAACCAACCCTGCATTCCTGGGATAAAGCCTACTTGATCATGGTGGATAAGTGTTTTGATGTGTTCTTGGATTCGGTTCGAGAGAATTTTATTCAGTATTTTTGCATCGATATTCATAAGGGAGATTGGTCTGAAGTTCTCTTTTCTTGTTGGGTCTTTGTGTGGTTTAGGTATAAGCGTAATTGTGGCTTCATAGAATGAATTGGGTAGTGTTCCTTCCGTTTCTATTTTGTGGAATAGTTTGAAGAGAATTGGTATTAGATCTTCCTTGAAGGTTTGATAGAATTCTGCACTAAAACCATCTGGACCTGGACTTTTTTTGGTGGGGAGACCTTTAATGACTGCTTCTATTTCTTTCGCAGTTATGGGACTGTTAAGATGGTTTATCTGATCCTGATTTAACATTGGTAACTGATACTTGTCTAGGAAATTGTCCATTTCATCCAGATTTTCCAATTTTGTTGAGTATAGGCTTTTGTAGTAGGATCTGATGATTTGTTGAATTTTCTCGGTTTCTGTTGTTATGTCACCCTTTTCAGTTTGGATTTTATTGATTTGGATACTGTCTCTCTGCCCTCTGATTAGTCTGGCCAAGGGTTTATCTATTTTGTTGATTTTCTCAAAGAACCAGCTCCTAGTTTTATTGATTCTTTGTATAGTTCTCTTTGTTTCTATTTGGTTGATTTCAGCCCTGAGTTTAATTATTTCCTGCCGTCTACTCCTCTTGGGTGTTTTTGCTTCTTTTTGTTCTAGAGCTTTCAGGTGTGTTGTCAAGCTGCTAGTGTGTTCTCTCTCCAGTTTCTTTTTGTATGCACTTAGAGCTATAAGCTTTCCTCTTAGCACTGCCTTCAGTGTGTCCCATAGGTTTTGGTATGATGTGTCTTCATTTTCATTAAATTCTAAAAAGTCTTTAATTTCTTTCTTTATTTCTTCCCTGACCCCATTATCAACGAGTAGAGTATTGTTCAGTTTCCATGTGAGTGTGGGCTTTCCATTGTCTTTGTTGTTATTGAAGACCAGCTTTAGACCATGGTGATCTGATAGGATGCATGGATTATTTCGATTTTTTTATATCTGTTGAGGCCTGTCTTGTGACCAATAATATGGTCTATTTTGGAGAAGGTACCATGTGGTGCAGAGAAAAAGGTATATTCTTTTGTTTTTGGGTGAAATGTTCTATAGATATCTGTTAAGTCCATTTGGTTTAAAACTTCTGTTAGTTTCACTGTACTTCTGTCTAGTTTCCGTTTCCCTGATCTGTCCAGTGCTGAGAGTGGGGTATTGAAGTCTCCCACAATTATTGTGTGAGGTGCAATATGTGCTTTGAGCTTTAGTAAGGCTTCTTTTATGAAAGTGGGTGCTCTTGCATTTGGTGCATAGATGTTAAGAATTGAGAGTTCATGTTGGTTGACTTTTCCTTTGACAAATATGAAATGACCTTCCTTATCCTTTTTTATATCTTTAAGTTGAAAGTCAATTTTATTCGATATTAGTATGGCTACTCCAGCTTGTTTCCTAGAACCATTTGCTTGAAAATTGTTTTCCAGCCTTTTACTCTAAGGTAGTGTCTGTCCTTGTCACTGAGGTGGGTTTCCTGTATGCAGCAAAAAGTCGGATCCTGTTTGCGTATCCAGTCTGTTAGTCTATGTCTTTTTATTGGGGAATTGAGTCCATTGACATTAAGAGATATTAAGGAGAGGAGACTGTTGCTTCCTGTTATTTTTGCTAAAAGGGGAGGCATTGTTTGTGTGGCTATCTTCTTTTGGGTTTGTTGGAGGTGGATTACTTTCTTGCTCTTTCTAGGGTATGATTGCTCTCCTTGTAATGGGTCTTTCCTGCTATTATTCTTTGTAGTGCTGGGTTTGTGGAAAGATATTGTGTAAATTTGGCTTTGTCATGGAATATCTTGGTTTCTCCATCTATGGTAATAGAGAGTTTTGCTGGGTATAGTAGCCTGGGCTGGCATTTGTGTTCTCTTAGGGTCTGCATGACATCTGACCAGGATCTTCTGGCTTTCATAGTCTCTGGTGAGAAGTCTGGTGTAATTCTGATAGGTCTGCCTTTATATGTTACTTGGCCTTTTTCTCTTACTGCTTTTAAAATTCTTTCTTTGTTTTGTGCATTTTGTGTTTTGATTATTATGTGACGCGAGGTATTTCTTTTCTGGTCTAGTCTATTTGGTGTTCTGTAGGCTTCTTGAATGATTATGGGCATCTCGTTCCTTAGGTTAGGGAAGTTTTCTTCTATGATTTTGTTGAAGATATTTACTGGCCCTTTAAGTTGTGAATCTTCACTCTCTTCTATACCTATTATCCTTAGGTTTGGTCTTCTCATTTTGTCCTGGATTTCCTGGATGTTTTGTGTTAAGAGTTTTTTGCATTTTTCGTTTTCCTTGACAGTTGTGTCAATATTTTCTATGGTATCTTCTGCACCTGAGATTCTCTCTTCTATCTCTTGTATTCTGTTGGTAATGCTTGCGTCTGTGACTCCTGATTTCTTTCTTAGGTTTTCTATCTCCAGAGTAGTCTCCCTTTGTGATTTCTTTATTGTTTCTATTTCCATTTTTATGTCCTGGATGGTTTTGTATAAATCCTTCACCTGTTTGGTTGTGTTCTCTTGTGATTCTTTAAGGGCTTTTACCTGTTTACCTGTGTTCTCCTCGGATTCTTTGAGAATGTTATTTATGTCCTTCTTAAAGTCCTCCATCATCATCATTAAAAGTGATTTTAGGTCTGACTCTTGCTTTCCTGGTGATATGGGGAGTTCAGGACTTAATGTGGGAGAACTAGGTTCTGATGATGACATGTGTTCTGGGTTGCTGGCCCTTGTATTCTTGCTCTTGCCTTTTGCCATCTGGATCTCCTTGGTGCTACCTGTGCTGTCTCTGACTGGAACCTGTCTTTCCTGTTCTCTTGGTTGTGTCAGAACTGTTTAAGTTGGGTGTCGCTGCTGAGGTTCGAGCTAGGGCCCAGGATCTGCTCAGTGCTTTGGTCCGGACGGGAAGGAATCAGTGCTCTGGGCCAGGAGTGAGTTCCTGGATCCCTGTGGGCCCTGGTTACTCCCTGTTTGGGGCAGGTGTTTGCTGCCTCCTTGCTTAAGAAGCTGCTGGAGTTAGAGCTCCTGGGAGCCACACTTCTTCTGGGTTCTGTGAGATTGGGCGCAGAGTTGCGGCCCGATCTGCTGAGCGCCCAGGCCCAAACCGGAAGAAACCAGTGCTGGGGCCCGGAGTTTGTACTTGGGTCCCAGTGGGTCCCGGTTACTCCCTATTTGGGGCAAGTGTTGCTGCCTCCTTGCTTAAGGAGCTGCTTGAGTTGGAGTTCCTTGGAGCTACGCTTCCTCTGGGTTCTGTGAGATTGTTTGCAATATTGCTGCCCGAGATCTGCTGCGCGCTCAGGTCCAAACCGGAAGGAGCCGGTGCTCCGGGCCAGGAGTAAATCCCTGGGTCTCAGTGGGTCTCGGTGGGTCCCAGTTACTCCCTGTTTGGGGTGAGTGTTGCTGTCTCCTTACCAGAGATACTGCCTGGGTCAGAGCTGCTGGGTGCCCCACTTCTGCCGGGTTTTGTGAGGTTCAGTGCAGAGCTGCCTCCAGGGATCTGCTGCCTGGGCCCAGACCGGAAGCGGAAGTCTCTCTATCTCAGTTTTTGATACCTGAAATTTTCTTTCTTATACTTTACCTTTGTTTTTCAGATGTAATTGATGTGTAGCAATTTAGCTGTTTGGGATGGAAAGTAAATTTCCAATGTTCTCTTCAGCTAAAAGCCAACCATTTTTCTAAATTTAGAGACTTGAACTGCTGGATGCTTATGTTTGATCAACAAATGTGTTCTCTGTAGGTCAACTAACAACATTGTTGAGGTAAATGAAAGAATAAGCCTTTCCTATGGAGGAATAAAGAGAAGCCATCATAGACTTGGAGAAGCCTGTGATGGAATGGGGAAAGTTGGAGCCTTTTGGACTCTGGACTCAGGTCACAGATGCAAAGAAAAGGTTTTCCAGAGTGAGTCTGCTGTCTGAAGAGGCTCTAGTGAATACAAAGGACTCTAGTGACATTCTCTGTTCAACGACCTCTCTATCCTCAGTAAGCCAGTCATCCAGATTCCAGATGAATAAGAACTCTACCCAACTGCTCTCCCCCACCCCTTGTTACCTCTTGTGAACCAGATTTCTAAGGGCAGAGTGAAAGTAGCGCCCCACCCTGCCAAGATCACACCATATCACAGTGTTTGCCAAACCCAGGAGGTTGCCTCAGAAAACTGTTGAAGTGGGTAGTCTGCAACTGGCACGAGGCTCGTGGCAGAGCGCTTGACTATGGAGTCTCCCAGCTTCAGGACACCAGGAACTAGGAGAGCTGAGGAATTCACTCACATCACAATGTTCCACAGAGAGAGGTGTGAGCTGGCTTGGAAAGCTTAAGGAAACCTAGTCCAAGGAATAAACAATGAGGTCGAAGCAGAGTTGGCCTCTTTCGTCCTTTCTCCCATCTCCTCCACTTAATGCTTACACAAAGGGAATTGCTTTCAGATTCCTGTTCAAAGAAGGCTCTCAAATGGAGACTTGGAAGGTTCCATATTTATACAGCTGCTGTCATGTATAAGCATAGTCTCATTGTATAATATTAATGATAATTCTCCATCCAGTCTGCTGCTTCTCCAGGTCCAGTTAAATCCCCACCACTTTATGAATTCTTCTCTGTCTCTTCTATCCTCTCTCTTGTCTCTGTCTCTCTCTCTCTCTTTCTCTCTCTCTCTCTCTCTCTCTCTCACACACACACACACACACACACACACACACACACACAAACACACACATCACACCTCTGTAGCAACCTTAGCTTTTTTCTAGTATTCTTGTGAACTTTTAACATTCTGAATTTTGGGGTCTCTCACCAGATTACAGAATTTTTTAAGTCCAAAAATGCATATCACATTTTTTTATTTCAATAATTTATAGCTTTTACCATCGGATGAGGATGGCACCAGGGCTCCATCAATATTCACAGGTGACAGCAGTGTGCTCACTGTTCTTAGACGGGCACTTACATGATTTAGCGCACACTCTGATGCTGAGATGCCCTGGAATATGAAGGACCCTTGAGAAGTGATGTCGCCTCCTCCTCGTTCTGTTTCCTGCCTGCAGTACGGAGATAACAACCCTCTGGTCTCTGCTCTGGGAATGGGAAGGTGGTGGTTGTTTACTGCAGCATGAGACATCATATCTTTACAGAGAATCTTTGTGAATTCTTGGCCCAGGAATGCTTCACTTTAGACAAATAACACATTTGCAAAAAAAAAAAATTAAAGACAATCTTCATTTTTATTTTTAATTATATGTATATATGTATGTCTATGTGTGGTTTGTGCATATCTCTACATGTGGCCAAGTTGGCCAGGAAAAGGCTCCAGATTCTTCCATGCTATCATTTCAGGTTCTCAGGAGCCACCCAACATGGTTGCTGGAAACCAATCTCAAGTCCTCTGCAGGAGTAATACACACTCGACCAATAGTGGGAAAGATGGATTTTCACCAATGAGCAGTTTTTTAATTTCATCACTTAAAGTCAAGTATGGGTTCGTCAATCAGGAAATTAAATATACAGCAGAGAGAGAAAGAGAAAGAGGGAGAGAGGGAGGGAGGGAGAGAGGGAGGGAGGGAGGGAGGGAGGGAGGGAGGGAGGGAGGAGGGAGAGAGGGAGGGAGAAGATTGGTCAAGTTGACTTTAGCTTGAAATAAAAACTCTGCCTAAGTGCATGTGTGGGTGAGCGCGCTCGCACGAGTGCGTGCATGCTTGTGTGCGTGCGTGAGTGCGTGCGTGCGTGAGAACTTCCCTTTGCCTCATCTACACCTTTGTGTCCTAAGTTTTGTCTCCAGAGCCCTGATAGCCAGGACGCTCACCTAAGTCCCCTTCATCATTTTCCACAGGATATCCTGTTACAGTGGTCGCTGTACAAATTCTATAGCAGCATTAAGAGCATGAGGTGTTATAGCAGCTACCATCGGCCATCAAGACTCTTCATCCTGTATGGAGAGCAATCCAACGCCCCTGCTTTCAACCCATGGTCCTGCCTCCTGGGTATCAGTGGTAGCTGAGGTTTCACCCATGAGTTGCAGCACAGCTCAGTTTCTAGCCCTTGGAGATTCTGAGAAAGAAAAACTTCAGCCTCTTGTGGTACTCCCGTTGGAAACTTTCTCTTGTCTCCGTTCCCACCAGGAAGGCTGGCTGCTTGTTTTCCACTGGTTAAAGGTTTATTCCACTGCCGTTCTGTAGTCCTAGCTCTCGGTTCTAAGGCTCTACTCATCCCATTATCTCTTTCCCTCCTCCCCTGTGCTCTCTGCACATGGCACTAACATCCCAAGTTGTTTTCTTTGTCTCACACAGTGCTTCACTTCATGTGATTAGCCTGGATTTTAATTCAGGGCCAGCCTGGGCTATGTAAAACACGATCTCAAAAAAAAAAAAAAAAACAAAAAAACCATTTTTAGACAACTGCCCAAACTCATTATGATGTGTTGATGTATAACTGCCCCCAAATTAAGTTCTACAACAGTCGTCTCTTCTATGTATAAGTTCTCAAGTTGGCCACAGTTGGGATAGTCTATAGAGAACTGAGGCTCCTCAGTAGAAGGAACTAGTCTAGAGAAAAAAACATCACCAGCATGAAAGATCAACACAATAAAATTCCTGCCTCGGCATTCCAGACCCTGACACCAGTCTATACTAGATGTGCACTGAATGCTTGTTAGCTAAGTAAAGCCAAAGAAGGCAGTTTCTTTTAAAATAGCGTCTCACTATGTAGCAACTGGCTATGTAGACCAGGCTGGCCTTAAACTCACAGAGATCTGCCTACTTCTGCTTCCCAAGTACTAGGATTCAATGCTTGCATCACCGTGCCCAGCCCTAGGGCAAGGCTGGGGACAATAAAAGTTAGCTGTTATATTTTCAGCCTCCCCAGCATGCTGCCTGACGTTTAAATCAGTATTAGATTCTGAATTGGGTATTTCTGATTTAAAAAGCAATCAGCATTAATAAAGGTGACAGTTTGTGGATCTTTCCAATTTTGTCACCTGAGTTTTAGTTGAGGAGTATGCTGCAGGACATACTTTAATTCCTCTGCTAAAGGAATTTAAGTGACCAAGGGAAAGTCAGGGAAGATTCTGATACTAAGTAAAAACTTGTATTGTCTTACTTTAAGACAGTTCATGCTGTAATGACCGGCAATCGGGAAATGGTTTCTGTTGCTACTTCATAGCTGTAACTTTGCTACTGTTCTGAATCATAATATAAATGTCTGTGTTTTCCAATGATCTTAGGCAACCCCTGGGAAAGGGGTCACAACCTACAGGTTGAGAACCATTGTCCTATAGGTAAGCTTCACTCAAAAGTCACACTCAGTTCCATTACTTTAGAACACAGAGGTCAGCTCCAAGGCTGACAAACATGTTACAAAAAGTTTCACTCAATTAGACACTTTATTTTAAGCTCTCTGGAATGGCTAGCAGCTTTCGCTGAATGTACTGTGGATAAAGACAGCTGCTAGACAGGGATCTGCCCTTACCATGCCAGCATTCCTGGCCTTCCTCCTCCTCCTCAACCTTTCAGCCTGTGCTGTACACAAGACTTTGTCCAGTCAGACCCCAGAATGCCACTAGAAATAAGTTGTCTGAAATAAACATCAACTTTGCTTCAAAAAGATTCTATGCCTATGTGGTCATAATCCAAAAAAAGAGTGCTTTGGGGAACAGAACTTGTAAACAGCAGAGCCCAAGCCTTCCATCCTGTTCCTTCCCTCCAGTGGCAGTGACATCTCTGACCCCTCTCCCCCCTCAAATCATCAGCTCTCTGCTTTCTAAACTAGGTTTGAACAATCGCTCTCTCTCTCATATCTCTCTCTCTCTCTCTCTCTCTCTCTCTCTCTCTCTCTGTCTCTCTCTCTCTCTCTCTCTCTCTCTGTTTCTCTCTCTCTCTCTCTCCCCTCTCATCTCCCCTTGGCTTCCAGTCTCTTCTCTCTCTGGCATAACATTTATTTGAGACAGCATTATTTAAATTGTATCTACAGCAGCCGCCTTCCATCTTCTGGGGAAACAGCATATTTACGGGATTGGAAGGAATGTGAGGGTGCAGAGGAAACTAATATTTATTAAGCAATTTCCACACACTGTTGTTCTATTGTTTTACATGCAGGATGTAGTTTAATCCTCATAACAATTATCTGAGAGATCTGTTATTATCTCTCTTTGTAAATAGGAAAGCCAAAGCTCAGAGTTTCATTAGTGGGCTCTGGGCTCTGGGCTCTGGGCTCTGGGCTCTGGGCTCTGGGCTCTGGGCTCTGGGCTCTGGGCTCTGGGCGCTGGGCGCTGGGCGCTGGGCGCTGGGCTCTGGGCTCTGGGTGCTGGGTGCTAGGTGCTGGGCACTGGACTGGCCATCACTAGAGACAGAATTAGAGCCTAAGCCACTTCAGTCTCCAAACTCCATGTCCCCGGCACCTGCCTCCTGCCTCCTGACTCCTGCCTCCATGACTGAGGCTGCTTAAGGAGAGAATGGAGGAGACGTTTACTAAATCGCAAAGGAAGTGAAGAAATATTTTTATGAATCAATCCATAGTCTCACAAGAGCAGACGGGGCAAAGGGGACACACAGACAGAAACAGTGTCCCTCAGACCTGTAATAGAGCCATGCCAGGAGATCAGTAAAGCTTCTCATGTCCACAGACTTGTCCACAACTGAATAAAAGCTCAATTTCGGGGCTGGAGAAATGGCTTGGAGTTTTAAGATCACTTGCTGCTCTTGTAGAGGACCCAAGTTCATGTCCCAGCTTCTACACCAGGCGGCCCACAAGCTCCAATGACTCTGGAGGTCTGACACCCTCTCCTGAGCTCCACTGGCCTCTGTGCTCATGTGCACATATTCATTCACACACACACACACACCACAAATAATTAAAAATAAATGGGGCATGCTAGCATACACCTTTAACCCCAGCACCCAGGAGACAGAGGGAGGCATATCTCTGTGAGTTTCAGCTTGCTCTACATAGAAAATTCTAGGCAGGCCAGGAATACACAGTGAGATTGTATCTCAAAAATAAACAAATAAATAAATACTTTTAAAAATTGACCTCAATGTTCCAGTAATGATAGAGTAGCAGAAGGCAGAGGCCTCACACCAGACCAAGGAGGCAAGTGAAGAAGTATGAACAAAGGGGTACACTGTGGGACACACTGTGACACACTACAGCTTTCACAGTGAGATTTTTTTTTTCTGTTGTGAGGGATGTTGCAAGAGTGGGGGGCTATGAGGGAGGGGAGATGAGTGGGAACAGGGTGTGTCCACAATGTGAAATTCACAAAGAACACTAAAAATAAAAATGTTTTAAATCAACCTCAGTTACATTTCTGAGATTTTTTTTTTTTTTTTTTTGGCCCAGTATGCACTGAATAAGGAGAAACTAAATTAAAGAAGAAAGAATGTATTTAAAAATTAATGGCAAAATCACAATGAGATATCACTTTCTATCCACTGGATGACTAAAAAAGAGACAGCCTAAAGCAAGTGTTGGCAAGGTTGTAGAGAAAGTGGGACCAGCACACATTACAGATAGTAGTGCCAATGGATAAACATGCTATGACCTAGCACTTTCATGACTTGATATATGTTTAGGAGTAATGAGGACATACTATCAACACAAAAGCTTATACATGATAATATTCACAGAGTCATTGTTCATTAGCGGTCAGGAAATAGAAACAATCCAAATGTCATCAACTGACAAATGCAGGAAGAAAGTGGCATGCATCCATACAACTGAATAGTACTCAGCCACAGACAAGTGATGATATGCGTCACAGCATGGGTGACCCGTGAAAACACGCTCAGAGAGAAGCCAGACACAAAAGCATCTTCCAGTTGGGGAGATGAAGTGACTAATGAGTGTGGAACTCTTCTTAAGAACAAAAATAATCTAGAATTAGACTGCAGAGCAGGGCTGGAGAGACAGCTCAGGGGTTGCTCTGGAATACTGCTGCTGTTGCAGAGGATTGAAGTTTTGTTCACAGCACTCCTGGTATGTAGCTCACAACTGACAAATCCAGCTCCAGACAATTCAGTGCCCTCTTCTGGCCACCTTGGGCACCTGCACAGAGGTGCCATATACCTACACAGACCACCCCCCCACCAAACACACATATACATGCATAAATAAAAAAATTTAAATACAATGAATCTTTTTAAAACAATAAAAAATAAAACCAGATTGTGGTGTTAAAAATTACTAAGAGCAGACTGCCCGACCGGCCTTTTTACTATGCCTGGCAGCCTCAAGCAGCAAATCGACACACCCAAGCAGAAACCACAGCCGAGCAGACCCTCTGCTGCAACTAGCTAGCAGCCTGGCTGTTTTGGATCTTTTACAATCACTCTGAGGATACTAAAGCAATGCTGATGACCACTACAGCTATGTCTGAAGACATACTCTAGTCATGACCACCCTAGGCACCCAACACTGGCTAGGAATAGCACTCTAAATTAAATAAGCCTTGGTAAACGCAGGCCCACTTACCCCGCAGCTATTCTCACTCCCGCCAGAGGGGGAGCACTTCAGGGGCTGCAGCAGAAGGCTTGTGATTGGTGCAAACACAGTCCTTCATTTACTAGGGCTGTAATGTCACTGCAAACAGTTTTGCCACAACTCCCTCCTGACTATGTAACAAGGCTGTTTGGCATCAGCCAGGAAACGCCCTCCTGAGCCCGATCAGTACTGCAGCCTGGCTCATTAAATGTTTCTCTAGAATGGCATTTTCTTGCGGCTTTTGATCTTTATTGTTAATTGAGCTGCTAACACACGGAAAAGATGGCAGAAGTAGTCATACGGTGATAAGAGGAGGGAGAGTGGAGGCAGAGTTAATGGAGGGGCAGCCCCATGAGAGCAGTTGAAGAATTCCAGAGAACAGGAGAAAAAAGAGGCAGTGATTGCAAGGGCTTTGAAGGGCTGAGGATGAGAAACTACAGGCCCAGCTACTAGAAGAGTGCAAGAGAGCTGTCAGACCTTAAGGCAGTGATTCTCAACCTTCCTAACGCTGTGACTCTTTAGTACAGTTCTTCATATAGGATGACCCCAACCATAAAATTATATTACTGTTATAAATCGTAACATAAATATGCAGGATATCTGAGTACTACGACTCCTGTGGAAGGGTCATTCTACCCACATGCTGAGAGCCGCTCCCCGAGGACTGAGGATCCAGGTACCTTAAGGTCAAGGCCTACAGCAATAACCTATCTCAAGGGCCAAGAATCCTGGCATCCCAGGCTGAGAGCTGTGCCTTTAGTTACTATGGAAACACAAGATCTCAACATCAAGGCCTATTCAGGAACGGAATGCTAGCAGGCATTGCCTGATGATAATGGTGGAGGTGGTGGTGCCGGTGGTGATGATGCAGGCTGAAGATTCCAATAGTGTTCAAGTGCCAGGGCCATCTGTGTCTGAAGCTCAGAGCAAGACTCCAACTAGAGTCTCTAACTTCTAAAGCCTAGTCTCAGCTGTCAAGGCTCTGGCTGTAAACCACTGGCTTCACCAATCTAGCCCCTAAGTTTTGAGCATTCAGAGGCTCAGGATTGCTAGCAGCAGTAAACGACTTTCTCTTACCTACTAGTAATTTCTATCTGGTTAGAGCAAAGGCCCCCAGCCAAGTGATTGATCACACAGCCTGCCCTGCCGACACTAAGGAAGTACACGGTAGTTTCGTTACTCCTCTGCTCTGTCTCTTGTACATATACACAGGAGACAATCGATAAAATGCAAAAACTGATTTTCAGGTTCATCCGGTGGGGGCCACGGGGAAAGTCGGGAGTGGGACGAGTTAATCTGCTTCAGCTAGGTCATCGCCAGATGGCATCTTTGTCTTCCTACTTTGAAGAACACAGACTAAATTAGCAACCTCGTTCTCACACTGGCAGCCCCGCGTCCGTCCTTTCTGTTCTGGAATTCTATCTGAAACTCTAAATCTTTGTTCCATCTGGGTAGCTGGGATGATGGAGGACTGGCTGAGAGAGGGTCCGATCCTTCGGCCATAGCTCATTTCGTTTTATGTTCCCCTTCTATCTGGCTTTTCTTAATAGCTTTGAGATGAATTTCCTTTCAGCCTTGCTCTGGCCTTGAAAAAGCAAAGAGTTGAATTATTAGGCACAAATATGAGCATTTATTTATCTGGCTTTATCAAGATAACAAATTTATATAAAAGGGTGGCACATAAAAAGCATCCCAAATATATGTGTATATATGTAAATGTATATACATGTGTGTATATGTTTTATGTAATGTTTTTCAAACATTTATCATAAAATACCAAGATGGCAAATTAATTTGATAAATGACATCTTTACCTGGAGTCATTTATGGGGTAGATGGTAGTAGTAGATTTTAAGAAAATTTTACCATGGAGAAAACAAACAACAAAGACAAAAAAACAAAAAAAAAGAACCACACCACATTAGCAACATTACCAGTAAAAAGCAGGAGCACTGAATTCACCAGGGGTAAACTTAATAGCTCCACAGCACCATTAGCTAGAAATTCACTTCCTACCTGATTTTAAATAAGGCATCACATGTAGGGTTTAAAAAAAAAATTCCCTGCTCAGTTCCCATTAATTTCCCAGTCAGTAACTTTAAAATAGAGTAAAATGTACAGGTCAGCAGCAAAAATTCACTCAACCAGGGAGAAAATGGGCCATTTCTCTTTGGAGTCCAACTGAAGCCCCCACTTAGGAGCTATCTCCTGACTCCTTAAGAGTCTTTTAACTGTGGCATTTCTTGATTGTAACCAGGCTGAAGCAGCTCCCCAGGATCGGAGAAAGGTGAGTGAATTGGGTTTTCTTTGCATTACAAGGGAATTATCCAGGCCCCCAAGTGGCAGCCTGCCCAGATTAGTGTGAAAGACTGTGTGCCACCAGCGGTGATGGAGACAGGGCCACGGATGCTGGCTTTTGTATCATTGGAAACTTAGAAACGCTGAGGAAGTAAAGGAGAGAAATGTGTCTGGAGGTTTTGTAGCCCATTAAAGGGCTTCTCCTTCTCTCTCTTGTCCTGCTCCGGTGCACAGAATGGGGGATGGGGAGTTGGGGGACGTTCAGGATTCCAGAAACGATTTGGTTGCTTCTCACATCCAGGAAGAGCTGTTGCCATTTGATGTCAGCTTCAAAGACAATCATCCCTGCCGTTACTGAAACACACACGGATTGAACGGGGATGACATTTGTAGTAAAACCCTCATCTCTCTGATACGTTTGAGGTGATCCTAGACACCCGAACTCCACGCATCATTATTACTGCATGAATGATGCAAATCCGCTACAGCAGCCGACTTAAATAACGTTTAGAATTCACACACAGCCAGGTAAAGCAGCACACCACGTCTGAATTCCTGCAGTTGGGCAGCCAAAGCAGGACTGTGCCTTAGAAGCCAGCTTCACACAGGGAGTTTCAGGGTAGTGTGGACTGTGTAGTGAGAAAAAAGAAACGAAGAGAGAGAGAGAAAGAAAGAGAGGTATGGAAAGAGGGAGGGAAGGAGGGAGGAAGGAAAAGAAGAAAGAAGAAGAAAGAAAGAAAGAAAGAAAGAAAGAAAGAAAGAAAGAAGAAGAAAGAAAGAAAGAAGAAAGAAAGAGTTAGTATTCTGTCTAAACTCCACCTCCACAGTTACCTGGCAACAGCCAGGTAGGCCTGGCCCGCTATAAAAGGGATTGCTTGCCCCCTCCTCTCTCTCTTAATCTCTTTATCTCTTGATCTCTTGCCTCTAGCTTCTTTCTATCCCCTTGCCCCACCCCCTCCCCTTCCCCCTCTCTCCACGTGGTCATGGCCAGCCTCTACTCCTCTACTTCTCTTCTCTCTCTCTCTTCCTCCTCTCTCTCTCTCTCTCTCTCCCTCTACTACCCTCCTGGCTCCCCTCCCCATGCCCTGAATAAACTCTATTCTATGCTATACAGGTGTGTGACTGATCCCTCAGGGGGAAGAGATGCCTCGGCATGGGCCCGCTGAGACATCCCCCTCCCGGATACCTCTCCACACACCCACAAGACATACTCTTTATCTCTTTATCTTTTTATAAACACATCAGAAAGAAAGAGAGAGAGAGAGAGAGAGAGAGAGAGAGAGAGAGAGAGAGGAAGGAAAGAAGGAAGGAAGGAAGGAAGGAAGGAAGGAAGGAAGGAAGGAAGGAAGGAAGGAAGTTTTTAAAAAACACTTTAAAATTTTTTCCTTCTACTTTATGTAGTAAAAGCCTTAAAAGAGCTTTCTTTTACTTTTGCTGCCTTGGCTGCTAATCGGTCTCTGTGCCTCCTGCGCTCTTCCAATGGCTCAGCCTAAGCCTTCTTACTTCTCTTAGGCGGTTCTGTTCTCTTTACTCTACAAATCTTTCTCTGCTCAGCTCAGCCATAAATCAAATAAATATACTATAAATAAATAAACAATCCATCAATAATACATGTTCATCACTATTCTCAAGACCAGTAGACAGCAGAAATGGTTGATGCCGATGACCAAAGGTTGACATGCTAATCTTTAACTCCATTGAACTCACTTCCCTCCAGGCTCTCCATGTTAATGTGAAGCCTCAGTCCTGCACTTGGACCTCTTCTCAAAGCTAATAAGAATTAAATAAAAAGGTCAATAAGAGTAAGGTTCCTAATCAAAATGCCACTAGCAAACAAATTCCTGGTGCATATGTTGGGTAAGTGTTCTCTTGACTGAGTGCCTGTAGGATATTATCCTGGGTCGTATTCATATTTGTAAAGACTTGCATTGGCCAAAAATCACTGGAAATCAGTGGAAAACTGATAGACCATTAGACATTTGAACCCAATCTATTCCTCTCCAAACCATTTCTTTGCCAACTGCAGATTACTAAATTGCAGTTACAATTTTGTTTTGATCTGATATTTATGAGGGTTGGGGTCTTTTTGGAGACAGGTTTCACTATGTAGGCTTGGGCTGTCCTGGGAACTGATTAGACCTATCTTGAACTCTCAGATATCTACCTTGCCTCTGCCTCCCAGATGATTAACATGCCCACCACTCTGACTGCAGTACACATTACTGATTAAAGTTTCCTTTATCAAGCTTAAGCTTCAGCACTACTGCAGGTACCCAGGGTAGTGGGAAGACTCCGGACATTATGATGTACCGGGCATCCTTGCATTTACACTTGGGGTCACTTTGCTCTTTTTCTGTGTTCTCTATTGTGTAGTTTCAGGAATGAACTAACAATTTTTTTTTGTTTTGAGTCAAGGTGTCACTGTATATCTCTGAATGGCCTGAAAGTTACTATGATTACCAGGCTGGTCTCAAACTCACAGAAATTGGCCTACATCTGCATCCCAGCTACAGGGCTTAAAGGAATACACTATCATGGCCAGGTCAACAGTTTTTCATCTACTTAGGGAAACATCATCTAGACCACAAACAAACTTCCCCACAGAGTAGATCATATTTTCTGTAATAGTCATTTAAATAAGCTACATTGTGCATGGTTGTGGTGGTTTGAAGATGTTTGGCCCATGGAAATGCTACTATTAGGAGGTGTGGCCTTGTTGGAGGAAGTAGGTCACTGTAGGCAGGTTGGGGGCTCCTAGTGCTCAAGCTCCACCCGATGGGGAAGAGATAGTCAGTCTCCTGCTGCTTTCAGATTAGGATGTAGAACTCTTAGCTCCTTCTCCAGCGCCATGTCTGCCTGCATGCTGCCATGCTTCCTGTCATGATAATAAAGGAATCTCTGAAACTATAAGCCAGCCCAATTAAATATTTGCCTTTATAAAAGTTACCTGGGCCAGGCGGTGGTGGTGCACACCTTTAATCCCAGCACTTGGGAGGCAGAGGCAGGTGGATTTCTGAGTTCGAGGCCAGCCTGGTCTACAGAGTGAGTTCCAGGACAGCCAGGACTACACAGAGAAACCCTGTCTCAAAAAACAAAAACAAAAAATAAGTTACCTGGGTCATGGCATCTCTTCACAGCAATGAAACCCTAACTAAGACCATGGTCCATGAGAATATTACAAAAATACAAAGGCTACATGGTGAGGAGTAAGCTTCCCACCCGGCTCCCCATGTTCCTCTTTCCTCTCTCGGTCTCTGCCAGGAAGCAGCTACTATATTTACTGTGGAGCTTTTCCATGATAAGCATCCATTTAACAGGAAATGTCCCACCCATTCTTTAAAAAAATAAAATAAAGACAAAAAAATAACATTTTATTTTATGTACATGGATATTTTACCTGACTGTATATCTGAGTACCACTGGCATATCTGGTGCCTTCAGAGACCAGGAGAGGGTGTTGGATCTTGTGCTGGACAGTTTTATGTCAACTTGACACAAACTAAATTCATCTGAGAGGAGGGAACCTCAGTTGAGAAAATGCCTCCATAAGATCCATCTGTAGGGTGGGAGAGACCTCAGCTCACCGTGAGTGGTGCCATCCCTGGACTGGTGGTCCTGGGTTCTATAAGAAAACAGGACAAGCAAGTCAGTAAGCAGCACCTCTCCCGGCCTCTGCATCAGCTCCCGCCTCCGGGTTCCTGCTCTGACTTCCTTCACTGATGAACAGTGATGTAGAAGTGTAAGCCAAAGTAATCCTTTCCTCCCCAAGTCACTTAGGTCATGATGTTTCCTCGAAGCAGTAGAAACCCTAAGTCAGAGCCCTTAGAGCTGCAGTTATTTTGAAACTTTTTTTTTTTGTTTTGTTTTGTTCTGTTTTGTTTGTTTGTTTTGGTTTTTCGAGACAGGGTTTCTCTGGGTAGCCCTGGCTGTCCTGGAACTCACTCTGTAGACCAGACTGGCCTCGAACTCAGAAATCTGCCTGCCTCTGCCTCCCAAGTGCTGGGATTAAAGGCGTGCACCACCACCGCCCCGCAGAGCTGCAGTTATAGGTAATTGTCATTTACGTGTGTGGGGGCTGGACCAGCATGCACACTTAAGTGCTGAGCCATCTCCAGTCCCTGCGTTGGCTCTTGTACTTTGCTGTTGTAAATAATACTACAGTGACCATTTCACTGGTCACTTGGCTTTATAGCCAAGTCTATAATACTAATTCCTACAAATAAAGTTACTTTGTCACATTTACTCTGCCCTTCCCAGAAGTGCCTGTCACCAACAGTGCGCTTCCTAGTGTCCTCGTCTGGACAGTATTTCCCAGACTTTTGGATCTGTGTCCATCAATTCGAATTCTTTCTTTATTGTAAAGATAACTGCAACCTTTCATGTTTACGAAGCATGTTTTCTTCTCCATAAGCTATCTTGAATCTCCACTGTCTATATTTCTAGTAAGTATTTGATCTTTTTTCTTATTAGGATGTAGCGATTCTTTCTCCCAGGAGTAAGATAGACCCTTTGGAAAAGGTGTTACTTTCCTCAACTTGTTCTTTATCTCTCAGCTTTGTTGATTCTTAGCAGGTAAAATGTTTTCTTTTTGTACATTAAAATTCATCAGTCTATTCTTTTATAGCCTCTGGGATCAGTATCAAACTTACAAAGCCCTTTCCCACACTGATATTATATAAAACTCCCCTATGTTTTTGTCTAGCATTTTATGACTTTGTGTTTTATGTTTAAATCTTTGATCCATCTGGAATATATCAGATCCAAGAAGCAAGCTAGTAGTTCAGTTTTTAGATTTCTAAATGGCTGCCAAGTTGACCAAAAACTATTTTGTATTTTATGTTTTTAAGATAATTTTTGGGAACACAGGAAATCTGGAAATTGGTGTTACCTAGCCATTAGAAAACTGGTTCCTCAGGCCGGGCTGTGGTGGCGCACGCCTTTAATCCCAGCACTTGGGAGGCAGAGGCAGGCGGATTTCTGAGTTCGAGGCCAGCCTGGTCTACCAAGTGAGTTCCAGGACAGCCAGGGCTACACAGAGAAACCCTGTCTCGAAAAAAACAAAAAAAAAAAAAAACAGAAAACTGGTTCCTCATTGTGTGTGAGGGACACTTTTATTGCCTCGTAAGAAGTATAGAGGGGAGTGGAAAGATGGTTCAGCAGGAAGAGCACTTAGAGAAGCTGAGGCTGGGTTCCCAGCACCCACAGGGTAGCTCACAACTCTAACTGTAACTCCAGTTATGAGGGATCCGACTCCAACTTCAACATCTGCAGAAACAGGTACACGCATGGTGTTCACAACACACACACATACACACACATCAACAATGTTTATAAATCAAGGATAGTTTTAGGTTTTCCTCAGCATTACAATCTGATCTAAGACTTGTCAATTTTATGGTAGATAGAATCTTTATCACACTTGGGTAATGTTAACAGGGTTCTTTCATATATGAGCTGTAACACTTCCACTATTTTCTTTCTAAGTGACCAATTTTCAGTTCTCTTTGAGCTGATAATGCCTGCTAGCCAGCTGTCACCACTGCTTCCTGGGTAAACATTACTTGAGCATCATATAATTATCTCTTGCCTATGCTTGGCATTATATCACTAAGTGATAAAATTCCCATCAGATTCATGTGCTTTTCTGATCTTCATTGGTTTGAGCCTCAAACAATCTGAGAGGGTGCACATTCCTCTGATTCCAACTGTGTCTCTTCTTAGTAATTTACTGGGGGTTTTGTGTGTGTGTGTGTGTGTGATAACTTTATGTAGCTGTTTCCTATTGTTCAGTAATCTTTTGGGGTACAAATTTACTTTTTTTTTTTTTTTCCGGGCTGCTGTGAGCAAGCAGCACAGGTGGGACTCGAACTCGGTTGAGAGAGACAGACGGCCACCTCGGACTCCAGAGCGCGGCAACTGCAACAGTGCACCACCACTGGCCAGCCAAATTTACTTTTTTAATGTCATTGTTTATCTACTTTGCTTTTTATTTCATATTTTATCAGTTTTTAAAGATCTATTTTATTTTTAATTATGTCCATGTGTGTTTTCTGTGAGTGTAGGTACCCACAGCGGCCAGAAGAGGGCACTGGATTCCCTTGAGCTGGAGATACAGGTGATAGTGAGCAATGGGACCTGAACTCTGGTCTCCTGTAAAAGGACTCCTGAGCCATCTCTCCAGCCCTGTATTTCATTATTTTATAAGAAATATTTCATCAAAGAAATAATTAATACTGAAATTATAAATTATGTAGAAACTCTTGAAAAGGAGAATGTAGTAAACAACAGTGGGTTAGAGCTTAAGGTATATTCTGAGGAAAATTCACAGCCTGGGGACCCAAAGACATGAGTTTAATTTCTAAGAAAGTAGAAAGCTGGGCGGTGGTGGCGCACGCCTTTAGTCCCAGCACTTGGGAGGCAGAGGCAGGTGGATTTCTGAGTTCAAGGCCAACCTGGTGGCTTGCACCACCACCGCCCGGCGAAAACACATTTTAAAATAAAAAAATCAATAAACTAGTTAAAGTAGTGTTAGAATCATGGCAGAACTCACCCGATGGTACAGAGGTTTTCTGTACACCCTCTGCCCCTGTACACACAAAGGCTATGAAGTGCTTTCCGAGTCTGCATGCCATTTTTGTACAGTGGCTGCACTAACCTTCTCTGTGTTGTTCCAAAGGAAAAAGACTTTTCTAATACTTGAGAACATTCTTTGATAGTGCTAACTAAGCTTTAACAGTGAGAGTGGTTTGAAAGTTAGCTACAACATGGAACATGAACACACCTATCAGGGGACATCTCGTGCTCCTCCATGAAAATGGGTTCCTTCATCTTTGACCTACACATGACCTTATGGCAGTGTGTTGACCATTTGAAGAACTTTAGTTCTGAATCATACATATTTTATTACATAATAACACATAATAATAAAAAAAATCGCCGGGCGGTGGTGGCGCACGCCTTTAATCCCAGCACTTGGGAGGCAGAGGCAGGCGGATTTCTGAGTTCGAGGCCAGCCTGGTCTACAGAGTGAGTTCCAGGACAGCCCGGGCTACACAGAGAAACCTTGTCTCGAAAAACCAAAAAAAAAAAAAAAAAAAAAAAAAAAAAAAAAATCACAATAATAAATACCACCACGATTTTTACCAGAGAACGTTTTAGAAGCTGCCGAGCTGATGCAGGCATAGTCAGCTTTCTAATATTCTAGGTCTCATTTGAAAGCTCTAACATGGTCATAGGCAATAAAGACTAGCAGTCATTGGGCTGTGCTCATTTGATAGAAGGCTTCCCTCCACTAATTTGAACAAGGGGACATAAGACAACTTTTAGAAAGTCTCTCACCAACTGTTTTACAGAACTATTGTATATGTTATATCCGGGATAAAGCAAGTGGATCATGTGGTATTCTAGTTCCACCATCCCCTATAACCTTGAGAACCAGGACTCTCGATATAGAAATAACCAGAGGCCGGGCAGTGGTGGCGCACGCCTTTAATCCAGCACTTGGGAGGCAGAGGCAGGCGGATTTCTGAGTTCGAGGCCAGCCTGGTCTACAGAGTGAGTTCCAGGACAGCCAGGACTACACAGAGAAACCCTGTCTCGAAAAACCTAAAACAAAACAAAACAAAATGTAGAAATAACCAGAAACAGCTATAAAATAAAAGAGGGAAAAAAATAAGAGGAAAAAAAAAAACTCTGTGGACTTGAGTAGAAATAGCACTATAAAAAGTTAGCAGCTGGGCAGTGGTGGTGCATGCCTTTGATCCCAGCTCTCAGGAGGCAGAGATAGAGGCATGTGGATATCTGTGAGTTTGAAGCCAGCCTGGTCTATAGAGCAAGTTCTAGGACACCCAAGGCTACAAAAAGAAACTGTCTTGAAAAATATTTTTTAGGCAAAGATGCTAACAAGCTTTGTTTACTGAAAATGTCTAGAAAGCAGCCATTCAATAGTGAACTAATCTAGTTATCAAAATGTGGTCTGGAGGCAGGTCATGAAAGAAATCAGAGTAGTTTACAGAGGTGGAAGGTTCTGGGTCTGCAAAAAGAAATATACACAAAGTGTCTTACTATATTGCAGGAGGAGCTAAGGTGGAAGGAGTAAGGAGAGAAGGAGGAGAAGGAAGAGGAGGAACTAGGAGAGAAAGGGATGAGAGAGAGGGGAACATGGAGGCAGATGTTCAAGTGTCTCTAGCAGTCAAAGGTAGTTGGTATATCTAGGTTGGGTATTGGGTTATACCTCTGATTGACTGGATCATTACCAAATATATAAAGCCTTTGGATAATCTAAGCATTAGAGTCTCATTGTACCGAGCCCACGTGGTTGGTGGGATGATCTGGGCAATGCCCAGCCTTGTTGAGACAGCATGGAAGATTGGCAGAGCCATCTCCCACGCTGGCGTCTCGTGGGTAGCAGGGCTGGTGTTTCTAGCTGGCCTTTTCTAGCTGCTGCGTGCACATGGCCTCTGGCCAGGGAACATGGAGGCTGAGCTAGGCAGAGCCGCCACAGCTTAGATAGTCAGCTTGACCAGTGGCCATTTTTAAAATATCTCTCACAACACTATATAGCCTAGATTGGCTTTGAACTCACGATCCTCATGTGTCAGCCTCCTGAATGCTGGAATTACAGGCATTGACATTCCATGTGAAGTGATGGAATTATTCTAGAAATAGGTAGTGCTCATGTTTAAATGGCAGTGTAAATTACTAAATGGTCAAATTTACATTGTAGGTATTTGGTCACAGCTTTTTAAAGATTGGGAAGAAATGTAGTTATCACCTTCAGATAATTACAGTAGGTTAATTCATTATCTTTAAAGGTGGTAAACTGAAGCAAAAGAATCAACAGCAGCAAGTGATCTGCCTGGAGCCACACACCCTGCCCATCTTTATACACAAGAAAATCGAGTGGCCAGGAAACAAGATGATAGAAGCAGACATCACCCTATTATACTGTCCAGCAGGTTAATGGAGAATAAGCATTGGACTCTATGTTCGTTTATTTGTTTGTTTTCAAACAGAGTCTTGTGTAGCCCAAACTCTCCTCAGACTCTATGTAGCTGAGGATAGCCTTGAATTCCCAATCCTCCTGCCTCCACCTCCAGTGTGCTGGATTACCGGTATAGACCACCTAATCTGCCTGGCATTGGGTTTTAATGAGGACAATATCGGAGAAGAAAGACAGAGGGAGCTTGCATGCCTCCTGATGAGAGAACACACCTCTAGAATTTTGGTAAAGGATTGTAAATTGATATACATGGCTTCCAACTTTCAGGAAGAAATTTGTCGGCCTGCAAATGATGAAGTAATCAGTAACCTCTAGATTTTGGGAAACTATAAGCCTCATCAGTGTTTCAAAAGACAAGCTGAAAGAAGAAAAAGAGAAAGAAAAAAGGAAGAGAAAGAAAAAAGGTGGCAGAAAAACGAGTTTAAAGATTTTAAACGCATCCAAACATTTTAAGTAGGCAAGAGTAAACGACCACGTCCAGTCAGTGACCAGCCACCTGATGATGACACTATGGAGAAATACCAGCAAGTGAGTAGAGTCAGGAAAGGTGTCACATGGAGATGGAACCGGGACTGGGCAAGCCACTTGGATATTGCTCTGTATTACTTCGTAAACTTTTGTGACTATTTCTACTTTGCTATAAAAATATTGAGGAGGAAGAAGAGTTTGGGGAGGGAAAAGAGATGGGGAGAGAAGGAAGAAAGAAATACAAAAGAATACAAAACAAAAGCTGGATGGGTGGATGGGGGCAGGGCTGGGGGTAGGCTCTGTTGTTGAATGGTCTAGTGAAACTGACACCACTGAGTCTGATCTTGTCCTTACAGAGAACTTGGACTTTCTTCTAAAGACCTGCCCAAGTTCATTCAGCCAGAGACTACTCCACTGAGCAGGACTAAAGGCGAGTTGAAGACCAAAAAGTTAAGTGACTTCTGATGTTTAAACCAGTGAGTCCAGGGTGTTCAAAGTGACAATTTATTGCAGGTCATGTGTGGTCACACATGATTTTTATCTCAGTACTTGGGAGGCAGAAGCAGGCAGGTCTCTGTGAGTCCAAGACCACCCTGGTCTACATAGAGAAATCAAGCTAGCCAAGGATATAAAGTGAGATACTCTCAAAAAAAAAAAAAAAAAAAAAAAAAGGCAGATAGACAGACAGACAGACACATACACATAACAGATAAGGCCAGTGGGTTTTTTTTTTAATTCTTTCATTATCTCAAATATTTAAAATTCATTATTTTATGAAACTAACAGAACTTTAATACTTAAACTATATAAAAACAGAATTCCCATGTACTAACCAAATGACTATAACAGATGATTCCCACTTCTGAGGAAGATATTTTAGAGCTAAATACAATATGAAAATTTTAAGTTATATGACAGGAGACGCTGGATTTCCTGGAGGAAGTCAAAACTGGTTTACACCACCGATAATCTCTCAACACTACAATTTTCTTAATAAGTAAAAGAAAAAAATCAATATTCATCTGTAAGATTACGGTACGCAGCTTAGACATGAGACCGACTGGTTCCACTGGAGGGGGTTTATTTAGGATGGAGGGTGAGAGAGAGGGGGGCAGAAGAAGGTGGGGGAAGAAGAGAAGAGAGCGAGGTGGGAGAAGCTCCACCTATTTGTACTGACGATGCCGATGATGTAGCTCCGTTTCCCAGGTGCAGGTGAGGCAGCCAGATGAATTATGGGAGTGTTATCTTGGTTGCCTCGACAATGATGTAGAAGTCGCCTGGCACCTGAATCTGACATCACTGAGTTCGGACTTATACTAATAATGTCTAATACAAACTCAAACAAAAAGTACCAAAATGTGATAAATTCTGTTTATCAAACCTAATAGCAACAATTATTTTTAAAAAATCATTGCTGAGGTGGTATAATGTGTGGCACACACTCAGCAATTACTCAGTGTGTAATCACAGCACTCTGGGGCCTGAGGCAGGTGGATCGTGAGTTCAAGGCTAGCCTGACTACATAGAGAATTAAACACACACTTAAAGCGTTCGTCAAAAGATGCATTTCTTTTTTTTTTTTCTTTTTTTTTTTTTTTTTTTTTTTCTTTTTTTTGGTTTTTCGAGACAGGGTTTCTCTGTGTAGCTCTGGCTGTCCTGGAACTCACTCTGTAGACCAGGCTGGCCTCGAACTCAGAAATCTGCCTGCCTCTGCCTCCCAAGTGCTGGGATTAAAGGCGTGCGCCACCACCGCCCGGCAAAAGATGCATTTCTAAGCCACCAACTTCAAAGCAAAACCAATAAAGATGACTCTGCTACCTGTGCCTGTTGGGGACCCTGGACCACCATCCCAGCTAACAAAAGTTGTGAACTGCCTTTATGAGAAACTGCCTCCTTTGGGAGAACCTGACCTTCGGCCAAGGAAGAATCTCCTGTTCTGTCAAGAGCCTAGCCCAGGAAACTACTTGCTGTTCTGGGAGAGCCTCAGGAAACTACCTGCTGTTCCAAGAGAACCTCAGGAAATTACCTGCTGTTCTGGAAAGATTAATCAGTTCCAGGTTAAGAAAAGACTTCCTCCGGTCTCAGGTCTCAGGAACATAAAGAATGTCTGGCATTTCCTGGGGGATGGCCCTGGGCAGGGATCCCCACCCCGTTCTTTGCCCCCCTTTCTCCCTTGCTGAAGACTATATATTGTAAACTGCTCCCCCATTAAAGTGAGACGGTGACAAAACTTCCTGCTGCATGGTCTCCATTCTCTCTCCGGCCCATGTTCCTTTCAGGTGATGGTCCACCTTGATACCCCACGAATAATCAGATCCATGGGTCGGGTCATGTGCCTAGCCAATATTTTAGATATTCTAATGAGGATTAAGTTAAATAATAAAATAAAAATTAAATAATACAATAAGTGCAAATGTTTTTCCTTTTCTTCTCCTGTTTCTTATGTTCTTCTCTTCCTCTCTTCCTCCTCTCCTCCTCCTCTCCTCCACTCTTCCTCTTCCTCTCCTGCTCCTCATCTTTCTCTTCCTCCCCTCCTCCCAGCCTCACTATGTGGTTGAGGCTAGCCTAGAACTTGCAGTGCTCTGCCTCTATGTCCCTGGCACTGGAATTGCAGTAGACATGCACCACCACAGCTTACTAAAGATTAAAAATAAAAACTTAATAAAAATTATGACTGGGTAAGGGAAAGCTGGCCTCTCCCTGTATATTTTTGTTTATGTGTGCTGAAAAATACTCTTAAAATTAAACAAAAAATTTAATTAGAGTATATATAAATATAAGCATCCAATTTTCTGGTTCATTTTTAATGATTGGAAAATATAGTTATCTGGAATTACATATGGCATAGGAAAGGAGTGAGGGAAGGAGTTAGGGAAACATTTCCCAGAAAGTGTGCCCCAGTTCAGTAACACACAACTATTCTGCAACTGTGCCACCATTACAACAACCATAAAGTTATATACACAAGGAGCATCCTGAAAATCCAAAAGTGACAAGCACATGCCTGAAACAAACAGAGGACCAGAAATAGAAGCCAGAGTATGTGAGAACTTCATGTACCACAAAAGTGGAATTTCAGTTTAGCAGAGAAAGATAATTTATTTACCAAAGTGGCATAGCGAGCCAGCCATCTGGGAGAAATGAGTATCACACACAAAACTAAATTCCAGATGGATTCTACATTATACGCAACAAACATGAAATGAAACTCTTAGAAAATTTAGGAGAGTAACCAACCTTGGGGTGAGAGAGGCATTTTTAAATATGACAGAAAACTCAGACGCAATAAATGAAAAGGCAGACATATTTGACAACATACAATTTAACATTTTTATATAGCAAAAAACCAGCATGAGTCTGAAAAAAAATGCTATTGAAAAATATTTGCAGCACATCCATTCAGTTCAGAAATATTTGTTTAAAAATGCTTTATTCAATTGTTGCTGCAGGATGCAATCCTGAACAGAGTAAAGAATATCCTTGCATTCATGACCTTACACTCCAGTGAAGATGACACATCTGCATGGTAACAAGAGTTCTGCAGGTGAGAGAGGACAGTGAGCAGATGGAAAAGCAGGAAAGCACAAGCAAGGACTGCAGATAACTAACACCACGGAAGACGCCTCGGGCAGGCTTAGACGGAGATGATGCATGCCACTCCCAACTCTGCATCCGGTGGGGATGGGCATTCTTACATCATGGAGATTAGCAAGTGTTACATACCCCATTTCCCCTTATTGTATCAGTGGCTGTATATTAAACCTAAAACCATGGCACGTCTGTAGTCACTGTGAATAGCAGAAAACATTAACTTGATCTCTGCCATTCTTTGGAAATTCCCCAGCTCAGGAAATGTGTTGCTTCCATCACTGGTGAGTGAG
This sequence comes from Mastomys natalensis, assembly GCA_021653895.1. NCBI lineage: Eukaryota > Metazoa > Chordata > Mammalia > Rodentia > Muridae > Mastomys > Mastomys natalensis. Next base: position 369,783 of record JAJTUV010001591.1, on the reverse strand, counting down.
GGACTTTTAATCAAGTAACTCTGAAGCTGAGGCTCTCAGCTAGTGAATATAACTTGTGAATCGCCAATTCACAGGTGGTGAATATAACGAGCATAAGAAAAAAGCTTCCTAATACATCCTGTCACAAGCTTGATAATATTTGGGGGTGGGGAAGGGGGGACTAGTGAATTGGAATGAAATCCCACTTGCCAAATCACAGTTGAGTTGCAACCATAGGTCACATCTTCCTACAACTTCAGCAAAAGACAAAGCATTCAGTAATATTCATGGGTTCAGTGAAACTTTTAGAAAATCCTGGATAGGATTGGAGAGGTAGCTCAGACGTTAAGAGCACTGGCTGCTCTTGCAGGGGACCCAGGCTCAATTCCCAACAGCATGTGGCAGCTCACAACTGTCTGTAACTTCAGTTCCAGGAGACGCAATGCCCTCCACTGAACCTGGGGATCGCCAGACTTACAAATGGTGGGAAGACATACACACAGAAAAGAACACTCATACATGTAATATAAAAATAGATCTTTTTTTAAAAAGAAAGAAAACAGTCCTAGGTAATCTTTATTTGTAAGTTGTAGAGTATTACTATCTGCAAATTCTGTAATAAACCTGTTTACTGTACAACTGTGTGTGAACCTATGTATAATAAGCATACATTTGAAAACTATATACACAAATGCCTTGTGTGTGTTTGTATGTGTGTGTGTGACAGAGAGATGGAGGGAGGGGGAGAGAGAGAGAGAGAGAGAGAGAGAGAGAGAGAGAGAGAGAGAGATCAGTCAAGCATTTGCCAACACACCATGCTCCTATACACATCTCTCAGCAGAGTTTATTACATGTCCAGGGAAAGCTTATTCTGCTTTGGAGAACTTCATAGCTAGAAATTCAGCTGTTGTGGTGAAAGATGAACTTTTAGCAGAAGAACTAGCGGTCTGTAGCACACATGGTTGCTTTTTTTTTTTTTTTTTTTTTCTTTCTTTTTTTGGTTTTTTTCGAGACAGGGTTTCTCTGTGTAGCCCGGGCTGTCCTGGAACTCACTCTGTAGACCAGGCTGGCCTCGAACTCAGAAATCCGCCTGCCTCTGCCTCCCAAGTGCTGGGATTAAAGGCGTGCGCCACCACCGCCCGGCTGGTTGCTTTTATCTTATTAAAGTGTGACAGTGTACACCGACAATTCCACCACTTAGGAGACAGACACAAAAGGAACAGCCACAAGTTCACGGTCAGTGTGGACTACCACGATGGTTCGGACAGTCAAGATGCTGGCAGCACGAGCCCGATGACGTGAGTTAGATCCTTGGATGTGGAAAGACAGAACCTCCCAAAAGTTGTCTTCTGATCTGCATAGCAGTACCATGGCAATGTGGGACACACACACAGAGAAATGAATGAATCAATAAATAAGTAGGAAACTGACTATGCAGGGTCACCAGTATATATATACTGAGTGAAGGAGTTGACTTTTGAAACCATGTTATCTAACTTCAAAGCCTGTTTTTCTCTCCACCCTTCCCTGTCTTTAAATGTATAACATTGTGAGTTTTCGGTAATGGTGGAACTTACAAGTAAAAGATCTTACTCAAACTCCATACTGACATGTATTTATTTTTAAGATGATTAATGGACTGAAGAGTTTCTACCACAGAGCAGGCAGCAACTGGCGAGGGCCAGGAAGTCAGTATAAACGATATATATTCTCTACAAAACTACCTCTCTTCAGACAGGTAAACCATGTAGGGGATTAGAGCCCACAACCAATTTTCCTCAGACTCAACCTAAGGTTTTTGTTATCTCAGAGATAAACTTGCTACAGATGTATCATAGGAGGTAGGCAGGTGTCCAAGAGGGGAGGGGCCACTCAGACACAGGAATGTGGTGAGTGGAAAGGGCCTTAACCTGGGGGAGCTAAAAAATCTCTTCACCCTGGTGAAGGTGGCTGTGTGTGACTCTTACCTACTAGACTTGAAGATTGTAAGTCAGGAACTGTGTCTTGTTACATTTCCTAACATAATGTCTTTGTTTTGGTTTTGGTTTTTCAAGAGAGGGTTTCTCTGTGTAGCTTTGACTGTCCTAGAACTCTGTAGACCAGGCGGGCTTGAACTCAGAAATCGGCCTGTCTCCAGAGTGCCGGGATTAAAAGCCTGTCCCACCAACAATTGGCTCACATTTCCTAATATATCATCTTTATGTACTGAACAAAGAACAGATGTCATTTAGTTGAATGGAGTGTCATAAGTGACCTGTGTCACATGACATGTGGTCAATATTCATATTTGTATAATATGTCCAGTTTTCTTTGCATATTTCTGGAAAGGAGGAGACATACTTTCCATCTAGACTAGGAAGCTGTTGAATAACTATTGAATAGATAATTATTAAATTCTTGCTATGTGAAAAACAGTGTAGAGAGAAAGCACTGGCGTTTTCTTCATCTCAGACCATGAGCCTGATGGACGGAACAATTCCTTCCTTCCCCTGGAATTTCCCACACAGCACTGCATGGATTTAGAAGGCAAAATTTGTTATGAAAACATTTACTGGATCTCACCATGCATCATTGTTGAACCAAGTGCTTTCTGTATGTCACACACTCCTGTGAGATGGGCACTATTATGATGCCCACTTTATAAACCAGGAAGCCAAAGTCAAAAAGGTTAAGTACTGATAAATCACAGAGCTAGAAAGTGTCGGGAAACTGGATTCCTAAGTCTTAATCATGGTTTTCCTCTACCTACTTCCTGTACAGCTCTCTGGAGCAGCCTAATAAAGGACAGGTTACTACAGAAACTAGCTCATCTCTGGGCAAGGAGTCTTCTCTGGATCCCATTCCTTGTTAGTTGGGACTGAGAGATGACCAAGAGGCCAAGTGTTTAGACTGTAACAAGATCAGTGATGAATGTCACTCCCACCAGGGTTTTTGGTTTAGTTTGGTGGTTTGGATTATAGGTCCTTTTTTCTGTCTCCAGCTAATTGAAAAACTAAGTGTTGCCTTGTTTGCTCAAACTGTAGGCCATACAGGACTGAAAAGCCTTAAAGAAACAGTGGAGCTTTTGTGTTTTCCCTGCCTTGTCAACTTTCTGTTCTGTTCATCCAAATTCTTCCTCAGACTTGACTCAGATAAATGAAAGAGAATTAAAGGGAGAAATCATTCATAGATCAGAGAATTTGATAACTTTCTTGAAAAGAGAAAGTTTATTTACAGGTAAAGACAAATTAGAAGGAGCTATAGCAAGCAAGATGTCAGGAACCAAAGAAAAGTAGAGAAGACACAAGAAAGGAAGGGAGGGAGGGAGGGACAGGGAGGGGAGAGAAGGAAGAAATGGAGGCGTGGAAGAGAGGGAGGAAGGGAGGGAGAGAGAGAAGGAAGAAAGGACAAAGGAGAGAGGGAGGGAGGGAGAAGGGGGAAGAAGAGAGGACTTGACTACAATGTATCCTCAGCCTGTGACTCGAAGCAGACACAGCATAGTCTCTGAGTGTGAAGACTGGAAGGACGTGCAATGTGTCTGACAACTTGAGAAGATCAGAAGCCAAAATACACACAGCTGAGCACTGTGACACAAACCAGTAACCCAGCACACAGGAGGCTAAGGCAAGAGCAGCGCAGGTTTACGGTCAACTTGAACTTCATAGAGAATTACTGCTGCGGCTACATAGCAAGGACCTGTCTCAGAGAGAGGGAAAAATTAACATATTATTCTAAATTATCATGGTGACCAGAAGAAGAACTAAAGATGTATACGCTTTAAAAAAAAAAAAAAGTCTATTTTTTTTCTAAGACAGTTTCTCTGTGTAGCCCTAGCTATCCTGGAACTCACTTTGTAGACCAGGCTGGCCTCAAACTCACAGAGATCTGCCTGCCTCTGCTTCCAGAGTGCTAGGATTAAAGGCGTGGGCCACCACTGCCCAGCTAAAAGTCTATTTTTTAAAAAGTATCCACATATGTACCAGCAAACAGATGTAACATTGAATTTCCTTGTTCTATACCAAAAAGAAAAGAAAATATCTAAATTTTTATTGTTCATAAACCATCATATTTAGTCATTGTATTCATCAGGGCTCTCTAGAGGTACATAACTGATATAAAAGTAACCCAACAATTACTTTTTTTTTTTTTTTTTTTTTTTTTTGGTTTTTCGAGTTAGGGTTTCTCTGTGTAGCCCTGGCTGTCCTGGAACTCACTCTGTAGACCAGGCTGGTCTCGAACTCAGAAATCCTTCTGCCTCTGCCTCCCAAGTGCTGGGATTAAAGGCGTGCGCCACCACCGCCCGGCAACAATTACTTTCTACCAATGGAAAATCCAAGAATCCAGCAGTTGTTCAGTCCACAAGGCTGGATGTCTCAGATGGTCTTTAGTATACGCCAGAATCCTGAAGAAGTGAGCTCTAATGCCAGGGAAGGACTGGACTTGCCAACTAGGACAAGCAGGCAAGGAAAGCAAGCTTCCTGCTTCTGAGTCCTTTACATTGGCTGCCAGCAGAAGGTGCAGCCCAGATTAAAGGTGGATCTTCCCTCTTTAGAAGATCTAGACTAAATTATATTTTATCACCTCAAAAGATATGGATTTTAATGGATTTGAAGTGTGTCTTCCCACTTCAAGTGATTTAATTAATTAAGAAAAAGAATCCCTGCCGGGCGGTGGTGGCGCACGCCTTTAATCCCAGCACTTGGGAGGCAGAGGCAGGCGGATTTCTGAGTTCGAGGCCAGCCTGGTCTACAGAGTGAGTTCCAGGATAGCCCGGGCTACACAGAGAAACCCTGTCTCAAAAAACCAAAAAAAAAAAAAAAAAAAAAAAAAAAAAAGAAAAAGAATCCCTCACAGTTGTAGCCAGCTGCTTGAGTTTTAGTTAATTCCAGATGTAGCCAAGTTGACAACGAAGAATAGCCCTCACAGTTCTATTAGATAGCAATTTAAAACAGTAAAATGGACTCGGCATGCACTAGAATGGAAAAATATGCAAGACATATCATTAAGTCCAAAAAAGGAAGCAACGGGATATAGTCCATGTGGTTGGTATGCTGTTTGGGTGAAATAAACAGCTCAAAGCGAACCTGTGGCGGTAGAGTAGCCAGCGCCATGGGGGAAGGAACGCAGTAGGGATGGCCGGGAGGAGGGGCGGGTCTGGTTTATATACTTGGTGTGAAAGGTTCACAATAAGATATGCATGACTTGTGGAACATAAATCTGATCATTCTTAAGTGGCTACCACTGGGGCAAAGAAACAAAATTAGCGGAGCTGGAGGGATGGCTCAGCAGTAAAGAGCACAGACAAAGGACCAGGGACCAGAACCGGGTTTGGTTCCAAGCACTCACACTGAGTGGCTCACAAATGCCTGCAACTTTAGCTCCAGGTGATCCAACAACTTCTTCTGGCCTCCAAGGGCACCCATGTGCACCGTGACACTCATATACTCAGATATACACACACATCGTATTTTACAATATAATCATAAAATAAAACAGAGGCAGTAAGCGCCACAGCACTGCTATTTAATACCACTCTTTGAACACTGATGATATTGGTTTTTTAACTATGAATTTTACTTTAAAATAATAATTTTAATCAACAACAACAAAAATCGATGTAAACATCCCTTTAGTTGCAAAAACCGTCCTGGAACAATGTCGCTGCCGGCAGTTCTGAAGCCCAAAGGTCGCCCTCCCAGCAGCCTGGTAAATGATTGTTATTTATGAGCGCTCCCCGACATAGATGTGTACAGCTATTTACCATTTCTGCTGGGAGGATGGATGTTCACATTCATGTGAGATAAATACAAATCAAGATTCAACGAGACAGGCTGCTGTGGGCCTGGGGATTAAAGAAGAAAATAAAATAAAAAACAAAGCCAGAGACACTCCAGTAAATCACTTCTCTTTCCTGTCTTGGGTTTTTTGGGATTTTTGTTTTGTTTTGTTTTTTAAAGAATCCAACAACCTCATCTGGGTTGCAGACATTTTTATGGACTCACCACTGAGTTCTGAAAAGCATGAGCAAAATTTTTAGCAGAACTGGCCTCTGGGCTGGAAGCTACATTGTAGTCATGGTGAGTTTCTTTGTCCAGGGCTCAGAATTACACTGTGTATGTGTCATCTCAACAATAGCCTTTCTTCTTTATTTCCTTTTTTTTTTTTCTCTTTTCTTTGTTTTGTTTTGTTTGTTTGTTTGTGTAGCCCTGGTTATCCTGAAACTCATTTTGTAGACCAGAATGGCCTCTAACTCAGAGATCTGCCTGCCTCTGGTTCCCAAGTGCTGGAATTGTGTATGCCACTGCTCCTGGGTCTGTGTGTGTGTGTGTGTGTGTGTGTGTGTGTGTGTGTGTGTGTGTGTGTTATGTGTGAGTGTGTGCGCACATGTATTGTGTGGTGTGTATGAATTTATGTATGTGTATGTATGTATAGGGTGTGTGTGAGACATTATGTGTGTGAGTGTATGTGTATGTGAGTGTGTTTGTTTGGTGTATATATGGTATGTGTGAGTGTGTGTACCGTATGCGTGTATGCAAATGTGTAAATGTGGGTTCCCAAAGAGTCTGGAAAACAGTAACATCTTTTAAAGCTGGAGTTACAGGTGAATGAGCTGCCCAAGATGGGAACTGGCAACTGAACTCCAGTCCTCAGCAAGGGCATCCAGTGCTATTGACACTGAACTGTCTCTCTAAATCCAGGCCTTGTTTCTTAGACCAAGTGAAATCATTTCAACCATAAAAGAGTGAGAAAATGTTTCTTTTGATTTTTACACAGATGCTGATCTTCTGACCTTAACACAAGACTCTGGTCCAGTTATCTGACAGGCAATCTTTATGCAGCTTTTGTAGTAGCATTTGTGTGCTGTTTGGTAAACAGTCAGAGACTTTACTGGAAATCTTTCTTTTTTTTTTTTTTTTTTCTTTTCTTTCTTTTTTTTTTTTTTTCTTTTTTGGTTTTTCAAAACAGGGTTTCTCTGTGTAGCCCTGGCTGTCCTGGAACTCACTCTGTAGACCAGGCTGGCCTCGAACTCAGAAATCCACCTGCCTCTGCCTCCCAAGTGCTGGGATTAAAGGCGTGCGCCACCACCGCCCGGCCACTGGAAATCTTTCAATGAATCTTTCTGAAGTGGCCAACACTTCTTAGGCATGTTTGCAGTGACTCCAAGAGTTGTTTTCTGATCTTTCAAAGCAATGTGTGCTGATGTTGACATTAGACTCTGAATCCTCACCTTCATTTCTACCTAGGGCAATGAAAACAGGACCCAGCTGTGTGTGTCTCATGTGTGTGCCCCATGTGTTTCTCCCTTGTGTGTATCCCATGTGTGTCTGCTCAAACTTGTCTTCCACCTAATATTTGTATCATCACTCCTGGGCCTTTAGATACTCAGGAAAGGACAATCCAGTCCTCCTGCCCAGAACAAATGAGAAAAGAAAGACTATTAGAAGTTCAGAGATGTAGCTCAGCTAGTAGAATGCTTGCCTGGCATATACATACAGGTATCAAAGTGCACACCCACAATCCCAAGATGAGAGAGGCAGAGGCAGGAAGGTCAGAAGCTAAAGGCCATCCTAAACCACAAAGTAAGTTTGAGGACAGCCGAGACCAATAGCTGCACAAACAGAACCTGCCCAGGATAGCTCCCATCTGCCTTTCCGTCCATGCCAGTCCAATCTGACTGAGCTGTGAGGGGTTTGGGGCTTGTGTTTAGTGTAGTGCGTGAAGCTCTCATTGCTCCATTAATTTCCCTAGCTGCCAACTTTCCTGTTGAACAGCCAGTACTGCTATAGCAGGGTACAGGGACTTCTCCAAGAATCTCTTCCCTCTTCGTGTTGAACTGGCCTACATGTTCTTGCATTCCTTTGTTCCAAGAGGCCCATTTTTCTTTCTTTCTTTCTTTCTTTCTTTTCTTTCTTCTTTCTTTCTTTCTTTCTTTCTTTCTTTCTTTTCTTTCTTTCTTTCTTTCTTTCCTTTTTTGGTTTCTTGGAACTCACTCTAGCCAGGCGGTGGTGGCGCACGCCTTTAATCCCAGCACTTGGGAGGCAGAGGCAGGCGGATTTCTGAGTTCGAGGCCAGCCTGGTCTACAGAGTGAGTTCCAGGACAGCCCGGGCTACACAGAGAAACCCTGTCTCGAAAAAAGAAAAAAAAAAAAAAAAAGAAAAAGGAACTCACTCTGTAGACCAGGCTGGCCTCGAACTCAGAAATCCGCCTGCCTCTGCCTCCCAAGTGAAGGGATTAAAGGCACGTGCCACCAATGCCCGGCAGCCCGTTTCTTTTATAATGAGCTTATCTGATAAAGTGGGCCATGAGATACTTCATATTTCAGAAACAACCTCCTTCTCCTCCCAAATAACTCATACATAGCTCCTTCAAGACTAAAAATACTCAAAACTAAGAAGAAAAAATATAAATATGTAAATTTTCTCCTACCTGACTTTTCTTACACACAAGATGTTTTCTGAACATCTTCCCACATCACTCAATTTTCTTTCTTTCTTTTTTTTTTTTAGGTTTTTCGAGACAGGGTTTCTCTGTGTAGACGGTAGACGGGGCTATCCTGGAACTCACTCTGTAGACCAGGCTGGCCTGGAACTCAGAAATCCGCCTGCCTCTGCCGACCAAGTGCTGGGATTAAAGGCGTGCGCCACCACCGCCCGGCATCACTCAATTTTCTGCAGTATCCTTTCTATGGTTTTAAAATTCAGTGCTTCTGCCTTGTGACCCTACTGTGTGCACTGGGGTTTTCTCCAGCCGTTCCTCAGAGTGTGTGGGAATCTCACATCTAAATCTGCACACATGACAGATGATTTCCAAGTCAGGAATGCAGATTGATCGCCCGGGAAGAGGCTCCTGAAGGCCAGGGATGCAGTTTTATTTCTTAGATATGCCTGAGGCAACTTTCCCTCTGATGCTGTCTGCTATCTGAGGCTTGCAATCAGCACCTTCAAATTTCTTAGCCAGGATGGGCTTCAGGGAAGTGATCGAAAACAGATAAACCTTGGCATTTATTTCCTTTAAAAACAAATCACTTTTATTATACATGTCTCTTCTCAGAGCTGATAAATTTTAACCAAAGTGGTCGTGAAGATAACAACTCTTTAAAATTCTAAGTATTGCCGGGCGGTGGTGAGTTCAAGGACAGCCTGGGCTACACAGAGAAACCCTGTCTCGAAAAACCAAAAAAAAAAAAGGAAGCCTCTAGCTAGTTTTATTTGTAGCTATGTTTATTGTGAAGATGCTAAAGGATTGCTTTTACTTGCTAAATGTGTTTCAGAATTAAAAATGAGGTTTCAACCCTGTGACCCAGCCATGCCACTCTTGGGTATAAACTCAAGAGATCAGTCAACAAACTCAAGGGACTCAGTCAATAAAACCCAGAGTTACCTGGGCTTCCATGTTCATAGCTACACAGTACCCAGAAAAGCAACCAGTCCAGATGTCCATCACAAGATGAATGGATAAAGGAAACGTAGTATATACACATAATGAAATTTTATGCAGCCATAAGGGAATTGTAACATTGAAGGAAAGTGGACACAAGTGGCAAGTTGAATTATAAGGGACTTAAGCTAGACTCAAAAAGACACATTTTATTATTTTATTTTCCTAGTCAGTGTTCTATGTCTGTGAAGAGACACCATGACCAAGGCAACTATGTAGCCTCAGATTTTTCAAAACCTACTTTAATAAGGGTTCTGAGATACTTCAACCTGCCTTCTAGCCCACTATCCAAACACAGGGGAGAAAAAGATAGTAAATAGGATAAGGGGATATGGACCTGTTTAGAAGTAGTTTTGGGGGGTGATTCCAATCTCAATTTGTTAGGATACCAACAGTCTAGTTCAAAAGTGTCACCAAACATGAATCAGCAACAGCAGCATAATCCAGCAGGAACTAATCGGCAGGAGTCAGCGGAAGCGACAAGAACCAGCCGGAATCAGGAGTTCTCTGCCATGCCTCTCAATGAAGTGAAGATCAACAAAGATCAAGACTAATGAAGAGCTGCACAGCTAGCTATGCAAGCCTCTGTCACTGTTCGCTGAGTCCCACTTATACTTTCTCCAAACATCACATGTCTCCCAGGAGTCTTGCCTCAGAAAAACTTCACAAGAATCTGCATCATATGACACAATCAGAAACTTACACTTGACAACAACAAGAGAAAGCGTTTAGTTGGGGCTGGCTTACAGTTTCAGAGGTCTAGCCCATTGTCACCATGGTAGGGAGCATGGCAGCAGGAGGGCAGAAGCTGGAGCAGTAGCTGAGAGCTTCATGTTGATTGATAAGCAGAAACAGTGACACTGGGTCTGGCTTGGACTTCTGAATCCTCAAAGCTCGCCAAGTGACACACTTCCTCCCACAAGACCACACCTCTTAATCCTTCCAATCCTTTCAAATAGTGCCACTCTGGTAGCTAAGCACTCAAGTATATGAGCCTATGGGGGCCATTTTTATTCAAACCACTACACATATGTAACCTAAATTCAAGTGTGTAAGTACAACTATATAGCCAGGCAGTGGTGGCACACACCTTTAATCCCAGCACTTGGGAGGCAGAGGCAGGTGGATTTCTGAGTTTGAGGCCAGCCTGGTCTACAGAGTGAGTTCCAGGACAGTCAGGGTTACACAGAGAAACCCTGTCTTGAAAAAAACAAAGAAAGAAAGAAGGAAAGAAAGAAAGAGAGAAAGAGAGAGAAAGAAAGATCATACCTATAACCCTCACTAGGAAGCACAACCCTTCCTGCTTTTTTTTTTTTTTTTTTTAAGATTTGTCTATTTTATTTATGAGTACACTGTAGCTGACTTCAGACACACCAGAAGAGGGCATCAGATCCCATTACAGATGGTTGTAAGCCACCATGCGGTTGCTGGGAATTGAACTCAGGACCTCTGGAAGAACAGACCACTGTTCTCTTATCCACTGAGCCATCTCTCCAGCCCCCTTCCTGCCTCCCTATACATGATTCTCATTGTGATGGTCCTGGTCAAAGTTGCTGAGGTGAAACCTATGTCTCTGTCTTGCCTCTTGGGAGTCACGTGTAAAGCAAGTCATATCATACAGCTATAACACGGGCTTTGCTGGCTAGCTGTAAGAGATTCTGATGTGCTTACATTCCTTTGAGTTCCTGGTGGCTTCCTGGTGGCTGCCATGACATGCTATCAGGCAAGCAACACTCCATGTTGGAAAAGACATGTTAGTAAAAATGGGTAAAGACATTTTCTTCCTTTATAGTTGTTCCTGCAGAAGACCTGGGTTTGATTTCCAGCACCTACATGATGGTTTACTAACAACCATAACCCCAGTTCCAGGGGATCCAGCATTCTCTTCTGACTTCATAGGTACCAGGCATGCATTTGGTGCACACACAGACATGTAGGCAAAACATAGACACACAATAAATAATTTTTAAATTCATTTGGATTAGTGCATGAGAAGATTATTTAACATACAGATTCACTTAAAGCAAATATGGTTGAACTATCACAATTCCTGTACTTCAGGGGACTGAAGCAGGGGTATTGTGAGTTCAAAGTCAATTTTGTGTACATAGAAAGACCTCATGTCAAAAAAGTTACATATATATGTACTCCACATACATACATACAGGTTCCTGGACTCTATCACTGACAATTTTACTTGTGATATGGAGCATAGTATAGGCACAGCACTCAGGTGATTCCAACATGTGGCTGAGTTTGGGAACCTCTGGACTTGGGTTTGGGAAGCCCCTGTCTCTTCTAACTACAATCGAATAACTGTCTTCCTAATTAAAATATCTTGAGTATGTTCTTCTAAGATCCCTGACCATTAAAGATCCCTAAGTTCTCTTCTAGATCTGAAGACTCTAACATTGTATAAGATTTCTAAGTTACAAGCAGTTCACTAACAGGACTGCACAGTCTGCCCAAGAAGTGTTGCTGAGACAACTGGATAACGACTTGCAAAGTAGTGAGTTGAACCTAACTTACACCATATACTGAAACAAACTCAACATAGATTAGTAAATAAATAAAAACCCTACCGTTAAAATGTAAATGTAAAATCCCCTGAAAATCACACAATGAGATCAGAGTGATCACTTCACATCTGAAACCAAAGCACAAGCAACAGAAGAAGAGACACAGGGGGAATCATCCAAATTAAATCTCTGGGTACAAGGAAAAAAGTCAAAGACGAGTCACAGAATGCAAGGAGATTTTATAAATCCGATGAGGGACATTTTTTTCAGACCTCTTAGGTCACCCAAGCTTGACAGGCTGAACGTCATTCCCAGATCCCTTAGTGGATCAGCTCCTGGAGTCGTCTTGTGCCCTGCACGCTATAGCAGGCTCTCCAGTCCACAGTCCCATGGCTACTTTGACCAGGAAACAGTTTATCTTATGAGCTGCTTGGTTTCTGGAGACTAACTCAAAGGGAGAGCCTCGAATGCTACAGGGTTGAGGCTTTTCTACACTCTGACTGCGTTGTCTTCTATATGTGGTTAGGTACAGTTTTAAATTCAAGCTTTTGCCGGGCGGTGGTGGCGCACGCCTTTAATCCCAGCACTTGGGAGGCAGAGACAGGCGGATTTCTGAGTTCGAGGCCAGCCTGGTCTACCGAGCGAGTTCCAGGACAGCCCGGACTACACAGAGAAACCCTGTCTCGAAAAAACCAAAAAAAAAAAAAAAAATTCAAGCTTTTAACCTCAAGGCAGAAATGACTGAAGTGAGAAAGGAAAATGAAGGGGCTCCAGGAGAGACATGCTAATGCCCATGTTCACTGAGAGGTACAGGCAGACACACACGCACACACACATGTGCCTACACACACACATGCATGCACACACACATGGACACATATAGACAGACACACGGACATACACATGTGCCTACACACACACACATGCGTGCACACACACATAAATGGAAACATCTGAACTCACATAAACTACTAGTAGACTATAAAACATTGCAATCATGTTGGAAAACAGTGAGTGGTTCCTCAAAATATTAAATTTATTGCTGCCAGCTGTCATATGGCAGCCTCCTCTGAATTGAAATATTTCCTCCAGAGGGAGAGGAAGGCTCAAGAGTGTCTGGAGGTAAACAACAGGTCACTCCCCCCCCCCCAAAAAAAAGGAAAAAGAAGTCTGGAAGAACTGAGACTCCCCCAAGGGCCCCTCCCCAGTGAGAACTGTGTCTCTGAGGCTTTTCAGGGCTGCAGCTGCTAGGAGAACTTTCCTTGCTCCTTGTAAGTGACCGCTCACCCTTACTCCTGCCCTAAAAAAAACATTGGTTCACCGAATCGGACATTGGTGCAATCATTACTCCAGCACTTCCTAGGTTCCCTGGCTAGAGTGAGGAGATATGTGTGTATGTTGTATCTCCCCAGGAAAAGCCTGTCTCACAAAACTAGCAATTCTGCTCCTTGGTATACAATTGAAAGAAATGAAAACACATGTCTATGCAGAAGCTTGTAGGGGAGCCTTCAAAGCAGTTCACTGATAATAAGCAAAAAGCAGAGACAGCCCAAACGCACACCAACTGAAATCCAGAGCATATAGCTCATCAACAAAAGATAAGGAGGCCAGCGTGGTGACACACGACACCAGCACCCAGGAGACAGAGGCACACAGAGGATACCCTAGGCTACATAGTGAGACCTGGTCTCTAAAAAGTGTTGGGGAGGGGCTCCTGGAATCGATAGATGCTATATCATGGTAAAGAGTAAACCATTACATACACTGCATTAAAACAAAGGACATGAGCTATCCAGAAGAGTAAAGTCCATCATAGCGTCAATCAGCGGATGTCTAGGAAGGCTGAGGAAGTGATGAGTGTTTTGGTTTTTTTTTTTTTTTTTTTGTTTTTTTTTGGTTTTTTTGGTTTTTCGAGACAGGGTTTCTCTGTATAGCCCTGGCTGTCCTCTGTATAGCCACCTCTGCTCGGCTAATGAGTGTTTACTAATAGACATTGGTGTTCTTGCGGAGGTGAAGAAAATGTACTTAAGTTGGTTAGAGTCATATTTGTGAAGACGTGTGACTATACAAAAACCTGTTGAATGTGAATGTTAAAGTTATGTATATGAATTTTGTATCAGTAATGTTGTAACTAAAATTTGAGCCTAGCTTGGGAGGCAGAGGCAAGCTGATCTCCAAGTTTACACTGGTTTACACGGTGAGTTCAAAGAAAGCCAATGCTACGCAGCCCTGTCTCAAAAATAAATAAGTAGCCGGGAGGTGGTGGTGCACGCCTTTAACCCCAGCACTTGGGAGGCAGAGGCAAGTGGATTTCTGAGTTCGAGGCCAGCCTGGTCTGCAGAGTGAGTTCCAGGACAGCCAGGGCTACACAGAGAAACCCTGTCTAGAATGAATAAATAAATAAATAAATAAATAAATAAATAAATAAATAAATAATAAAGGCACTGCAAATCTGTGCTTCTAGCAGGAAAATATTTGAGAGAAGGAAGGATGAAATTTTCTAGGACTCAGAGAATTGTCCCTGCAGCCCAGCTGCCTCATCTGCATGTTGGTGAAGTACAAGATAGAACATGGCCCCAAACAACACAGGGAGCCTGAGGTAAGTAACAAAAGACAAGTATTAATGTCCACAAAATTGCTAATGTGGGGACTGGGGAGATGGCGTGGTGGGTAAGAGCACCCTTCTCCCAGGGATGAGGACCTGAATTTGAATCGCTAGCACCCAGGTGAAAGGTGAACATGGTGTGGCTCCACAGGGAGATCAGCCGGAGACCAAAGCTTCCCTGAAGCCGCTGCCCAGCTAGTCAGCATCTTTCAGATGACCTGGGTTTCATTTCCCAGCACCCACAGCTAACAACTGTTTTTAACTCTAGTTTCAAGGGATCTGACATCCTCTTCTGATTTCTGTGGCCACTACACATACATACTGCACAGACATGCATGCAGGCAAAACATCCATATACATTTAAGATTAAAAACAAATAATTTAAAATTATAAAACAACAAAATAGGAAATTAAAATAACACGAGAATGTAGAAAATGCTTAAGATAATGCATGTGCCTTACTGCTGGGTTAGGTCCCTAGCCTGAAGAGCCGGCCTGACTCTGTCTTAGGCTTAGAAGCCATCTTAATAGTGAAGACAAACTAGGTTCCTTCCTGTTCATGACTCAACTTCTGTTTCTCAAGGATTGTGCTATGCTCCACCTGTAACCTTAACTATAAATGGTTCTGAACAGCCTGTTCCAGGAATAGCAATCATGTCTTTGTCTCAAAAAGTTGTTTATAATCACCTTGCAACTCTTCCTTTGTTTCAAAGGTTACATGACTACCAATGACTACCTTGCTATGCCCACCATGCAACCATATCTTTATTTCAGGAGGTCATTGTGTCTGACTTGTGACCCTGTCTCTTTTGCCCACCAAATCCCCCTACCCTGAGCTATAAAAGCCTTGTCTTCTCACATCCAATGCTGACCTCTCAAATCTCACCTAGTGGTGATCGGAGGCAGCTGTGTTCAATAATAGAAGAGCTTGCTTTAGTTAATTGCTTGTCTTAATTAATTTGTCCATGATGACTTGGGTCAGTGGTCTTCCTCCTCTCATCTTTGAGATTAACAATCCCTAGAGAATTCTTACATATCTGTGCTCTTCTTGGACAACATGCTAATTATAATGTGCATGCTTCATAATTTGTATATAAGAGATACTATATGTGAAAGTATTTAAACAGTTTATTTATTGAAAACCTGGATAAATCTCAGAAAGATGAGATCTCAAGAAGAGTAATTTAAAAAAAAAGAATTTTGAAGAAAAAACTTCCATCAAATCAGTGGATATGGTCTACCTTCAACTATGAGCCAAATACTTCTAACATACAATTAATAAAATGATGAGAGAGATGGGGGGTGGGGGGGAAGCATTGGTATCATACAACTGTTAATAGGGTTACCTTTGAGGCATTGAGACCTGGCCTTGTATTTTTCTTATGCTTATTGAATTTGCATTTTTCTCCTGACATTAAAGCTGTTCACAACAAGCATGTCTTCCTTTGTGATGAACAACATAACAGTTAAGTATTTGCATTAGTAAATATAACAGTTTTATAACATGAAAGGACGATCAAAAAGTCAAATAGCCTCTGGAATCAGGAGGCTGAGGCAGGAGACAAAGGTCAAAGGCTGGAGGATAAAGTCAGCACCAAAAAGGTTGTGGAGAAGGACGTCCACATACCATTACTTCGGGTTTTTGTTGTTGTTATTGTTGTTTCTAAGCTAGTTCCAGAAGAATCACAGCACAGAATTCCTAATTGTAACTGCGTATTTCCATTAGTTCATATAATTAAAGCTGGAGTTGAATTTTAATGAAATGTGGGATGTCAAACTTATATGTATAAGTTAGAATACTGAATGTGGGCTAATACTATAACTTATTTTGGAGGCAATAAAAAATTATTTTTTAGATGCTTAAGCAAATAGTGTATTTATATTTGATAGTAACTTATAGTAGCAGTTCCTGAACTTGACTGTGGATCAGAATCATATAGCTTGTCTTAAAGATAGGTAGATGAAGATAGGTGATGGTGATGATGGATGAATAGATAGATAGGTAATAGATATATATGATAGATAGAAGATAGATGGTAGATATATATGATAGATAGATGATACATAGGTGATAGATAGAAGATAGATAGATAATAGATAGATATGATAGAAGATGGTAGATATATATGATAGATAGATGGTACGTAGATGATAGATAGAAGATAGATAGATATAGATAATAGATATATGATAGAAGATAGATGGCAGATATATATGATAGATGATACATAGATGATAGAAGATAAATAGATAATATATATTGATGTGTTTATAGATAGATATAAAGATAAGGAGATAAAGTTAAAGAGAAAGAGAATATGTTCTATGGGTGTGTATTGAGATATGGGGAACGGGATGTCTCAGTGGGCCCATGCTCAGGCATCCCTTCCCCCTGAGGGATCAGCCACATGACGGTATAGTATACAATAGACTTTATTCAGGGCATGGGGAGGGGAGTTAAGAGGGTAGTAGAGGTAGAGAGAGGCAGAGAGAAAGAGAGAGAAGTAGAGGCTGGCCATGATCATGTGGAGAAAGGGGGAAAGGAAGGGGTGAGGGGACAGAGCAAGAAGGCAAAAGAGAAGATCAAGAGAGCAAGTGTGCAAAAGGGAGAAGAGGGTCAAGCAGCCTCACCCCTTTTTCTTTTTTCTTTTTCTTTTCTTTTCTTTCTTTTTTTTTTTTTTTTTTTTTTTGGTTTTTCGAGACAGGGTTTCTCTGTGTAGCCCTGGCTGTCCTGGAACTCACTCTGTAGACCAGGCTGGCCTCGAACTCAGAAATCCACCTGCCTCTGCCTCCCAAGTGCTGGGATTAAAAGCGTGTGCCACCACTGCCCGGCTCAAGTAGCCCCTTTTATAGTGGGCCAGGCCTACCTGGCTGTTGCTATGTAACTGTGGGGGTGGAGTTTAGACAGAATGCTAACATATATGATAGATAGATGATATATAGATGATAAATAGATAGAAGATAGATAGATAGATAGATAGATAGATAGATAGATAGATAGATAGATAGATAGATGAGAGAGAGCAAAAGAGGGAGGGAGGGAGAGAGATTACTTTACTCATTGCTATGACAAAATATCAAAAACAAAAACCTAAGGAGGGAGAAGGGATGGTGTGGTAACAAGTCACATTGTGTCATCAACAGGAATCAGAGACTAAACAGGAAATAGGGCTGGCTTATAAAAACTTAAAGACACACTCCCCAGTGACTCACTTCCTCCACCAAAGGAAGGTTCTCTTAAAAGCTCACAACCTTCCCAAATGACACAACTGGGTACCAAGTGCCTATGGAGGTATTTCACAATCAAACCACAGTAGACAGACAGACACAGAGAGAGAGAGACAGACACTGATACATTTAAATTTCTGGGAATTGCTACTTTTCTTTTTTTTTTTTTTTTTTTTTTTTTTGGTTTTTGGTTTTTCAAGACAGGGTTTTCTGTGTAGCCGGCTGTCTGGAACTCACTTGTAGACCAGGCTGGCCTCGAACTCAGAAATCCACCTGCTCTGCTCCAAGTGCTAGGATTAAAGGCGAGCGCACCACCGCCCGGCTGCTACCTTTCTTATTAGGAATGAATGAAATAAAAGACAATTTAGAAAGTAGGAAATGATGCAGACAAGTGACAGCAAGAGACTATTGAAGAGCTGGGGTTGTCATTCATTGATAGAACGCTTGCCCAGCTTGCCCAAAGCTCTAGATTTTATCCCAGAAACACAGATCCAGGCATGGTGGTGCACGCCTGTATCCCAGCACAGTAGTGGAAGCAGGGGAATGCCATAGAAATTATCGGAGAGTTTGTATGTGTCTCTAGAGCACTGTGATAGGAACTCCAGTCTGTGATAACTGTCCGAACAATCAGGCTCTGGGGGATATTCGCTACAAGCATATGGTCCTACTGTGTTCTGATGGCAGCGGATAAGATGACTGGGAGGTGGTATAGACAAGTTCACAGCTCCTGATAGCTTTTAGCTAGGTCAGTTGCACCAATGAAAGATGGGGTCTCCCAGTCACAGCTGCTCCTTGTGTTCTCTAAGCTTTCCGTCTTCCAATCCCCTTTCTCCACAGTCTCCTGCCCCAGCAACCACAGCCCTGATCCTCTATTTACTTAGCTCTTGAACCATGGGCCTATAGTCCCTTTCAACAAGAGAAGAGGCTTTTCTAGGTTGGCCTTGAGCTTTCTTTCAATTGGGGTTAGGTAGCAACCCCACTCCACTCCCCTCTGCTCAGGGTCACTCCGCTGGTCAACTTCCAGGCTGGAAACTACGAGCCTAGCTTCACCCTAGAAGGCAAATCAAACAAGCAAGCAGCTAAGAACTTTGAAAAAGAAATGAGATCTTTCCTCCTGCAGGAAGAACAGAGGCATGGATTCCACTGTGGTGCCTTTCTACCCAGCTCCCTGATGGTCTGGTGGCTAGGATTCTGTGCTTTCACCATTTCTACCCAGTCTGAATCACTCTTGTAGATTGACACACATGCAATCATTTTAAAACACTCCATTACACTATTCCCAGAGAGACACACCCACAAACTCCCATAATTCCTATGGCGTTGCCCATGTCACTGTTCTCTTTCTTGAAGCTAAGTGCTCTATATGTCACCTTAAGAGAGATTATTGGGGCTGGAGAGATGGCTCAGTGATTAAGAGCACTGGCTGCTCTTCCAGAGGTCATGAGTTCAATTCCCAGCACCCATATGGCAGCTCACAACTGTCACTCAAGTTCCAGGGGATCTGACACCCTCACAAAGACAGACAGACAGACATGCAGGCAAAACAACAATGCAAATAAAATATAAACAAACAAAAATAATAAATAAATAAATAAATAAGAAAGAGGGTTTATTTTGGGGCTCAGGGTTTTAAAGGATTCAGTCCATCATGGCAAAGCCGTTCAGTTCACAACATGGTGAGCCAGAACAGGGTATCAGACAGAGAGCTTCAAGAAGTACCCCAGCTCTACCTGTGGTGGTTTGAATACGCTTGACCCATAAGAAGTAGCACTATTAGGAGGTGTGGCTTTGTGGGGAAGTGAGTCACTGTGGGAGTAAGCTTTGAGGTCTTATGTCCAGACATTGCCCAGTGTGGAAGGAGTACCTCCTCCTGGCTACCTGCAGCAGACTGCCTTCTCCTGGCTGCCTCGAGATCAAGATGTAGAGCTCTTGGCTCCTCCAGTACCATGTCTGCCTGCATGCTGCCATGCTTCCCACCATGATAATGGACTAGATCTCTGAAACTGTAAGCCAGCCCCAGTTAAATGTTGATCTTTATAAGAGTTGCCTTGGTCATAGTGTCTTTTCACAGCAACAAAATCCTCACTAAGACAGCACCAAAGCAGCAGACTCCTGCAGAGTCCCCCCAGCTACATCCCGCTGTCCAAAATCTCCATAGCTTCCCAAAATAGAACTAAAGCATGAGCCTATGGCAATATATCATATTCAATCCCTAACAGTCACACTGGTACCCAGGTGCTATACCACATTGAGCTTAGATAGTTAATGACCAAGCAATCTAACCCTGAATGAAATTCATGAAGTAGATGGTGGCTCTGGTTCCTTCTAAAGACCTCGCATGTAGTAAATCTATGCCTTCGTCCTTGACCCTCCCCCAGGAGGTACAGAAGAAGTTGAGATGGATGTGCAAGTCCACCACACTGGGGAAAACACAGCAGTACACTGTTTCCTCTGAGGATGCTAAGGATGGGAAGCCAGAGGTCTGATGACACAGCAGACCAGGGTGGCGAAAGCCATGGCAAGAAGAGTCAGTTCAAAACTGGAAAAAAAATCTGGCTATGGTGGATCACATGTAAGCACGGTAGTCCCGGTACTTGTTTTTTGTTTGTTTGTTTGTTTGTTTGGGAGACAAGGTTTCTCTGTAGAGCCCTGACTGTCCTGGAACTCACTCTGTAGACCAGGCTGGCCTCAAACTCAGAAATCAGCCTGCCTCTGCCTCCCAAGTGCTGGGATTAAAGGCAGTGCGCCCCACTCCCAACAGTCCCAGTACTTGTAAGGTTAAGGAAAGAAGATGATATTCCGGGGTGTCACCAGTGTTCAGGACAGCCTTGGTTACAGAGTAAGACCCAGTTTTTTAGAAGAATCGGGTTCAAAAGAAATCCAACTGTATAGGCTTTGCACTGAGTTCCTAATTCCTGCTTTTTAAGTAACCAATGTCACTCAAGGTAACTAACATAGGATTTAGCAGACTGTCTAATCCTGGATGCTTTGCCTATATCCATTGACCAAGCCAGCTCAGTTAGTCAATAGTTCTCTGGCACAGGAGTGAGGATTACAAAGAAAAAAGATGATTAGACAACATTGTAGCATGATCTCAGCCAGTTCTGAGGCTGAAGGCAGGTTTGTTTTTTACCCAATATGCTTTTAAACCATTTTTTTTCTCTTTTCATTCACTGTGACTATCTCTCTTTTTTAAATATTTATTTATTTTATGTTTGAGTACACTGTAGCTGTCTTCAGACACATCAGAAGAGGGCATCAGATCCCATTACAGATGGTGTGAGCCACCATGTGGTTGCTGGAATTGAACTCAGACCTCTGGAAGAGCAGTCAGTGCTCTTAACCTCTGAGCCATCTCTCCAGCCCTTCAACCATTTTAATTACATGAAAGTATCTAGGTTGAGGAACTAGCAATACAATAAATGCAAATAGCCAAGGAATAAACTAGGCAATAAACAAAGTCCCGTGATCACTGTTTCTAAGGGCTTATCAGGATGACAAAAATGTCTGAGCCTACCTCCCGGTCCTAGCCCAAGTCATATTCGTGCCTAGGACTACTTCTTTGTTCTAGCCTAAGACTTAGATTCCTGCCTGAACTTACTTCCTTGTCATGGCCCAATGTCAGATTCCTGCCAAGCAGCCCAAAAAGCCTCCACAATTCATTGCTTTGCTAAATACAGGTGTGTAGGTCTGAGGTGGACTTGGAGGAATCAGTTTTTCCTCCACTTTTTGAGTCCTAGTGATCAAATTCAGGCCCTCAGGCTTGGTGGCAAGTGCCTTTATCCTGAGCCGACTGACTCATCCTGGCTATTCATTTTGTATGTTCATTTGTTTGGTTTGTTTTAGACAAAGTCTCACTATGTAGCATTGGCTGTTCTGGAACTCAGAACTATGTAGACCAGGCTGACCTCAACCGCATAGAGCTATGCCTGCCTCTGCTTCCTGAGTGCTGGGATTAAAGGTACCTCTCTTGGCTGCCTTTTTATTCCTTTTTTTTTTTGGTGGGGGGGTTTTCAGACAGAGTTTCTCTGTGTAGTGTAGTCCTGGCTGTCCTGGAACTCACTCTGTAGACCAGGCTGGCCTCAAACTCAGAAATCCACCTGCCTCTGCCTCCCAAGTGCTGGGATTAAAGGCGTGCGCCACCACCGCCCAGCCAAAGCCTTTTTATTCTTGATGATCTTCTCATTTTTTATTTTGTGGCTTATAATCCTGATACCACACGCAACTCTGTCCCTAAGTATAGGGCCATGAGGCCCTTACACCTGGGCTTTCTTCTAAGGGCTTCATGGCTTTAGCTTTTACATATAGGTCTTTAATTGTTTAAAGTCTATTTCTGTGTAAGTGTGAGGTGGGGCTCCACTTCATTCTTTCTCATGTGTTATTGTGCTGTCTCAGCCCGGTTTGCTGAGCAGACTACTCTTTTCTCCATTGAGTGATTTGACATCTTTTGAAAATTTAATACACCATAGATTTATTGACTTGTTTCTAGACTCTCAATTATATTTTATTGATCCATATGTTACTGAGCCATATGTATGTTCTTATGCCAAGTGCCACACTGTTTTGGTTACTGTAGCTCTGTAGTAATACAATTTTAGTAAATTTAAGTAGTTACATGTAACTAGTGATTACTGTATCTGACAGCACAAAATTAGATAAATTTGAGTTAGCTCGGTGTGGTAATCTGAATGAGAATGGCCCCAACCGGCTCACATATTCCATGTTTGGTCCCCAGTTGATGGAACTGTTTGTAAAGGATTAGGAGGTGTGGAGGAAACGTGTCACTTGGAGTGGGCTCACGCCTGTAGATCAGGATGTAAAGCTCTCAGCTACTGCTCAGTGCAATGCCTGTTTGCTTTCTGACATGATGACAATGGACTAACCCTCTAAAGCTGTAAGCAACCCCTAACTAAATGCTTTTACACTGTAAGTTGCCTTGGTTGTAGTGTCTCATTACAGAGATAGAAGAGTGACTGAGACGTTCATATAGGTACGAAACATCACCCCCACCCCGTCTCCTCACATCTCTACCATAGATCTGCTGTTGTTTTTAATTTTAAGCTTCTTTCCTCCTTCTTGCCACTCTCATGGCTCAGTTCTGTTAAATTACACTTTAAGTCATTATCTAGCATTTTTGTATCCTTATTACCTTAAAATTCTTATTGGGATTCCTAACGCTTTTAATTAACATGTTAGCTCTCTTTTTTCTTTTGATGATCAATTGCTATCTGCACAAAGAGAAAGAATTTTGCTTGAGAATGGAGGTCAGTTGATAAGAATAAATTTGGGAGTATAGGACATCTCAGGACAAGTACAGAGGAACCATCAGGAGCACAAGGGCCACAGATCATACTCACTTTTCCAGGGTCAGGCTGAGGAGAAGGGATAATTCTTGTATGCCAGCGTACCTTCTGCTGGCATCAGGGCTCTTCTCGGTCAGTGTATGCCAGGCTTCCGAGGTGATGGATACATGTTTGACATTACAGAGCTGAACATGATGGCGCCAGGGGACCAGTGAAGAACAATGCTGTTTCAATTGCTTCAGAGTTCTCTTCTTTGCCCTTGCTCCCTTCTAAATGACAATGACACACACAGTCAAGATGTAGTGGAAGCATCTTCAAATGTCTTGCAGCTCCATGCTGGTCTTTGTCGTAGTTTCCTGGAATGAACATGGAGGCAGAGGGAAGGACAGTCATGGCCAACTACTGAGGTTGATATGCGACACTCATATCTAGAACCCTGGGTCCTGACATGTGCTTCTCATCCTAACCCATATATATATCCAGGAGGATGCATAGCTGAATTAGGGTACCAAAAAAGTTGACAAAAGTAAAAGGTTCCTGAATGCACAAAAACCAAAATTTAACTTAAAATCAAACATGTAACAAACCAATGGTGTTTACAGTGTTTTACCCATGTGATATCATGGGACTTTGTTGCAGCCCAGGAACTGAACACACAACACATGCACTTGTCTGCCACCCGATGTTAATGAACACTGCCCAAAACACCTCAGCTCAGACTCACAACTAGGATGTGCTACAGAGTGCAGAGTTTTACCTTACACACACTGTTTTCAGCTCTTAAAGAAATATAATTATTTCATTATGGAAAATAACTAAAAAACTATTAATATGTTCCTACCATCATCCTTCATGATGAAGTTAGTTTTCAGATTGTACAGTATTTGAGCTGTCGGTCCATCAGTGGGTAAGGAATTTGCTATCAAGCCGGGGACTGAAGAAAGGACAGAGCCGACACCCACAAGTTAGCCCCTCACTTTCATATGCATACTGTGACACATGCCCCCTGCCCTCCCTACTGCCCCACCACATACATATCTTATGTGTCTTGAGTGTTTTACCTGTTTATGTGTGATACATTCCTGCATTGGCCAGATGAGGGCACTGGATCTCCTAGAACTGGAGTTACAGCCAGTTGTGAGCCACCACACAATTAGGTCCTCTGGAAAAACAGCCAGTACTCCTAACTATTGGGCTATCTCTCGCTGAAACTTTTAAAATAAAATTAATGTTTAAAGTTAGGTATGGTGAGCTGGGCAATGGTGGCGCACACCTTTAATCCAGCACTTGGGAGGCAGAGGCAGGTGGATTTCTGAGTTCAAGGCCAAGTTGGTCTACAAAGTGAGTTCCAGGATAGCCAGGGCTACACAGAGAAATCCTGTTTCCAAAAACCAAAAAAAAAAAAAAAGTTAGATATGGTCACATATACCTTTAATCCCAGCACCTGGAAGACAAAAGGAGGCAGATCTCTTATGAGGTCCAGGCCAAACAGACTCTGTCTCAAACTGAATCAAACATGCAGGAAATGTCGTTTAAATTGCTGACTTGGCTTTCTTAAATAGTTCTACGTGACTTTTGTTTGTGGTACGCAGAATCTCTGGAATGTTCTAGGCCATGCTGGTTTTGTTCTTTGTTCCATCTGACACAGGATCTCAAGTACTCCAGGCTAGCCTCAAATTCCCTACGTACCCAGAATGATTTTGAACTTGACCTGATCCTCCACCTGGACTTCCAGAGTGCCAGGATAACTGACAGGAAGCAGTACACCCAGTCTGCAGATTTTACCTTGTGGGATAATGCCATGGCGAGATCTTTCCAGACTATCACTGATGTGTAAAGTAACTCAGGAAATCTTTTTTTTTTCTTTTTATTTTGATGATGTCAGGCTCTTTACCACAATTTCCTCAATCTATGAAAAGAGGCTGAGTAACTGGGGATGGAGGAGGATCCTGAAAGCCACTGCCCTGTGTCTGTCAGACGTATAGGACGCAGAAATACATCTGACAGGGCTGGCAAGATGGCTCCTTGGGTAAAGCAATTACCACACACACTTGGCAACATGCGTTCAATCTCCATAAACCACTGTAGGATGTAAGACCCTAAAGTTGTTTTCTGACCTTCATACATGTGTGTGGTGCACGTGCGCACACACACACACACACATACACACACACAAACACACAATTAGTAAATAAGTTAATAATGAATTATTCTGTGGGGGTTTTAGAATACTTATTTTTATTTTATGTATATGGGTGTTTAGCTCACATGTATACTGTGGGCATGCCCTGTGTCTGGGGAGGTCAAAAATGAATGTCATATTCCCCAGACCTAGAGTTATAGATGTTTTGGAGGTGCTATGTGGGTGCTGGGAATAGCACCTAGATCCTCTGAGCAAAGACAAAAAGTGCTGTTAACCACAAAAATCACCTCTTCAGCCCCAATAAATAGCTAACTTTTAAAGAATCACATCTGACAATATTTTTAACCCCTTTTGTTCTGTGCTATCTTCACATATAATATTTGTTTTGGGGCTTCATGTACCTGCTACTGCCATACCCCAGTTTGCAGCATGGTGACTGACATAAGGAGGCACACTAGTTCTTGGGTGGAAAGATGGATAAGATACCACCATACGCTTATTATTCCACAGTGACTAACATACATAGACACACACACACATACGCAAAGACACACATGAAAATACATATCTTCTTGATTTTATATATATATATGCATATATAAATACACTATCCATGTAATGTTTGTATGTATTATATACGTATGTGTGTATGTATGTATGTAATGAAGAAGGTATGGGTTTCCTGTTGCTGCAGTGACTAATAGCCCTAGAGGATGTGGAGGCTGGACCTCAATTTCACTTCCTGTTTCTCTGGTAGAAAGAAAACATGAGATCTATTCCTCCTTAGCCTTGTGGTCAGAAGACAAGACATTCTGATCTGCTTCAAAGATTAGAGCATTGCATACTGTTGTCTCCTCCTTTAAGAGTTAACCCAGTTGGGTTTATCACTCACCTGGACAGGAGCTGATCCCCTAAGGAAAACTGATTCGGGCTAAGGTCCCCTAAGGAAGCTGAAGACATGCTAAGAGATGAGAGAAATAATTGTCTTTTTAATGAGATAATATCCTTATCCCTCCCACCCCCAAAGCCTCTCTCCCATACAGAACTCCCATCACATGGCTCTGTGGCTTGTCCACTTTTCTGGGTCACTCAGAAGTTACTGAGGTAAGAAACTTATTCTGTCTCTTTTTCTTTCAGTTACTGACCAACACTTATGTACAATTTCCAAGATACCTGAGGCTTTCTTACTAATTCTCTGAAGCAGCCCCCCTTTATGCCTCGTGGGCACCTTGCTCTCCCTCCATGAAGCTGCCGGCTGAACTACATTGGTAAGCCTTGCTGTTTTCTGGACCCTGAGTGCGAAGGCGTGGCTTCCTCGGTTCCTATCTCCAATGCCCTTCCTTAGCAGCTGCTGAGAGGTGCAGCTTGCTGGCTCTGTTATTTTTCTCCCAGATGCTAATAAATTATATTCAAGCTTCCTTTTGAGTCCATTCTAAATGTTTTATTAGCAAGACTAAGCCCTCAAAAGAGGAATACCAAATGTTCCAGTAACACTACCACCAAAGTTTTATATTTGCTGTGTGACTACTTCCTCAGAGCACCAAACCAGGGTCGGCCGGATCAGTGCGGTGTGAGGCTAACACAGAGAATTCCTCAACCTCTGGCCTCACCGAGGAAACCCACTGCACCGATAATTCAAAGTGTCGGTGCATTTTCCCGGGATATGCATATTTCTGTTACGTTGAGGGATTTCTGGCCTTAAGGTTAATTTTAACCAGTTGTGCTTGGTCTTCAATCATATGCTTTAATGAATATCACTGCTGCCAGAAGAAGTCCCTCACTGAGTTGTTATATTTCAGAAATGTCTGACTCTGAAAGTAATAGGAACTTATTGTAGAAAATGAAAACATCGCTTGTGACAACAGGTTTTCTTAGCTTTTGTTTTTTGGTTTTTTGAGACAGAGTTTTCTCTTGTAGTCCTGGTTGTTCAGAGACTCATCTAGACCAAGCTGGCCTTGAACTCTTCTGCTTCTGGAGTGCTGGAATTAAGTGGGCCACTGCCACCTGCCTGGCTTTGTTTTTTCTTAGTTGAATAATGCATGCATGAATTCCAGGGGTGAATTGTTCTCCAGTGAAATAGTGGAGAGCAGGCTGAAGGTGGAGCTACCCATCTAAGATCCCAGCTCTTGAGGCGCTGAGGCAGGGATAGTGCAAACTTAAAGCCAGCCAAGACAGCAATAATATTTTTCCAAAATGGGAGGAAATATAGGAATGATTGGGGAAAGACGTGGAGTTCTAAAATAGGAAATGAGAGCTGAGGAAGTCAGACATTAGTCCTTCTAGCTGCTATCCAAGTAAAAGCTCCTACCTTGCCTAAAACGTCTTCCGTAAAGGGTGGAGGAGATGGCTCAGCAGTAGAGGTTTGCTAGCTGACAAACTGAGTTCAATCCCCATCCCCAGACCCCAGACAGTAGGAGAGAACTAGGTCCTTTAAGTTGTCCTTTGACCTCCACACTCATGCTGTGGGACATGTGCCCCCAAACATGTAAGAAGAAGAAGAAGAAAAAGGAGGAGGAGGAAGAAGAGGAGAAAGAGGAGGAGAAAAGGCAGAAGAAGAACAACAACAATAAACTTCAGTAAAAAGCAACAGTTGTTGCTTATGGACAGAAGAGGATTTTTAACCCTATTTAACGACTGGCCTCAGGGCTATGACAGCCAGAACCTTTGAGCTAGTCCCAAAGACTAATAGAAGAATGTGGAGAGAGGAATCATAATAGATCTGTAACTCTATTTCATAGAAATGACCAATTTTAACCTAGGGTATGTCCTTGTACCATGTGCACATATGCATTTTGAGTGTATATATGTGTGTATGTGTGTGTGTGTGTTTGTATTACATAGAACTGCATTACATAAATACTTTCCTTGTTTTTATTTTTTCTTCTAAAATTAAATCACAGTATTTATAGTGATTTGAATGAAAATGGTCTCCATAGACTCCTAGTCCTTAGTCACCAGGGAGTGATACTGTTTGAGGATTAGGATTTGTGGCCTTCTTGGAGGACTGTGTTACTGGCTGTGGACTTTGAGCTTTCAAAAGCACATGCCAGGCCCAGAGTCTCTCTGCCTTCTGCCTGAGGATCCAGCCTTGCTGGTGTGCTTGCTTCCACTATGACCATGGACCCTCTAAAACTGTACACAATCTCCAATTAGATGCTTTATTGTAAAGGGTTGCCTTGGTGACTCTTCACAGCAAAACAACAGTGACTACGACAGTATTAAATGGTATTAATGTTCTTCAATAGTGCATACTGCTGAAGCATGAAGACCTGAGTTTGAACCCACTTAAAAGCCAACTGTGATAACATCTGTTTGTAACTCTAGCACGGGGGAGTGGAAGCGGTCTCTTCCTGGTCACCACCTAACCAGTCCAGTCCAGCTTTAGGTTCAATGAGAGATCCTAGCTCAAAAAATAAGATGGAGAATAATAAAGGATTTCAAGCCCAGCACTTGGGAGGCAGAGGCAGGCGGACTTCTGAGTTCGAGGCCAGCCTGGTCTACAGAGTGAGTTCCAGGACAGCCAGGGCTATACAGAGAAATCCTGTCTCGAAAAACCAAAAAAAAAAAAAAAAAAAGGATTTCAAACCCTGGCCTCCACGCGCATGCACACAAACACATGTGCATGTAAAACACAGATACATACACAACTCAGAAACACACTCACACACAAAATAAACACCAGGGAAATCCAACTCACAAAAGAGCAAGGTTTGTTTGGCTAATGGTTTTAGAGTTTTGGATTCCTAGTCAGTCGGCTATGTTGCTTTTGATCCTGTGACAGGACAGTAAATCATGTCAGGGAGCATATCTCACAGAAAGCTGCTGACTGCCTGACCAGGACTCAAACAGGAAAAAGAGATCGGGGTCAGGCGGTTCTCTGTGAGGGAATGGCTCCAACACCCAACGCACCCACGAGCTGTAGTGGTCTTCTGTGTTAGGGAGAGAAATTTATGTAACCACTTCTCCATTACAGATACGTATTAGCACAAGCTATTATCACGATAACCCTAGTGTAAATACATTTAAATATTATTATTATTTATTTTAGTTTTTGAGACAGTGTTTCTCTGTGTAGCCCTGGTTGTCCTGGAACTCACTGTGTAGACCAGGCTGGCCTCGAACCCAGAAATCTGCCTGCTGCCGGGCGGTGGTGGCACACGCCTTTAATCCCAGCACTTGGGAGGCATTGGCAGGCGGATTTCTGAGTTCAAGGCCAGCCTGGTCTACAGAGTGAGTTCCAGGACAGCCAGGGCTACATAGAGAAACACTGTCTGGAAACAAACAAACAAACAAACAAACAAATAGAAATCCACCTGCCTCTGCCTCCCAAGTGCTGGGATTAAAGGCATGCGCCACCATGGCCCAGCAGTTTATTTATTTTTGTATTATTATTTATTTATTTATTTTACATTTAAATATAAATTTATATGAGTATCTGTAATTCTTCCTTAAGCATGGACAACCAGGACTTATAGGGCAACCCTAGCTATCCTGGAACTCACTATGTTAGACCAGGCTGGCCTCAAACTTAGAAATTCCTCTGCCTCTGCCTCCTGAGTGCTGAGAGTAAAGGTATGTACAACACATCCAATTGGTGTTCAGAAATCTTGATACACTCTTTCCATTTACTAAACACAGTTTTCAGAATAGGTGATTTACAATATTACAAACACATGAAAAAGGATTTTTTTCAACTTTTAAAAAATGTCTTATAAATGGGATGAAATGAATGAACTTTTCTTTTTTTTTCTAAATTTCAGTGCTAGGAATAGAACCAAGGTCGTGGCCGTGCTAGGTCAGCCAAGCCATGGCCACGCTAGGTGGGCGCTCTAGCGTCATGTTACCCAGAATCCTCACTGCTACGTGACCATGCTAGGTCGGCGCTCTAAGCATCGCATTACCCAGTATCCTTGCTGCTACATCCTTTTTATAATGTTGCCCCATGCTGTTAGATGCAGCTGTGGTGGTTCCCTCGAATATCTGCCAGTGTGAAGATGTCATAGTTTACTCACCCCATGCCGAGCACTTGGGTGGTTTCCCATTAGTACTTTGCCTATAATGTATCTTTTGGGAAATAAATGCCCACTGTTTTTGAGAGTTTCCTAGAAGTGGAATTATTGGACCATACATATTTATTTAGTAGACGTTGTCAACTGCCCTAAGTGACTTTAACAGCTTCTCCATCAGCAAGGTGTGGAAGTTGCAGTTACGCTGTGTTCTCTGGTTCTGTCACCTTTAAGATTCTATTCTGGAGCGTGTGAAGGTGGCAGTAGCAACGTGGGTCTTCCCGCTGTTGCTGTCGGGGCCACGGCCGAGCACACGACCCCGGCCTGAGGTGGTGGTGGGAAGCCCACCGCCGTTTGCTGCGACCTCATGGAGGGTGGCGCAGGAAGTAGTAACAAATCTACCAGCGGTTTGGCTGGCTTCTTCGGAGCCGGAGGAGCGGGTTACTCGAACGCTTATTTGGCCGGCGTCCCGCTGACTGGTATGAACCCCCTGTCCCCTTATTTAAATGTGGATCCACGCTATCTCGTTCAGGATACTGATGAATTTATTTTGCCAACTGGAGCTAATAAAACCCGAGGCAGATTTGAACTAGCTTTCTTTACCATTGGAGGATGTTGTATGACAGGGCTGCATTTGGGGCAATGAATGGTCTTCGTTTAGGATTGAAGGAAACCCAGAGCATGGCCTGGTCCAAACCAAGAAATGTACAGATTTTGAATATGGTGACTAGGCAAGGAGCACTTTGGGCTAATACTCTAGGTTCCCTGGCTTTGCTCTATAGTGCTTTTGGTGTTATCATTGAGAAAACACGGGGTGCAGAAGATGACCTCACCACAGTAGCAGCTGGAACAATGACGGGAATGTTGTATAGATGTACAGGTGGTCTTCGAGGCATAGCACGCGGTGGCCTGGAAGGATTGACACTCACCAGTCTCTAAGCACTGTACAACAACTGGGAGCACATGAAAGGTTCCCTGCTCCAACAGTCACTCTGAAGATTTTTGCCACCTCAGGAATGGGGGACACCTCATAGTCATCCAGATCAATTAATACGTCAGTCTGGAGTTGCTGTCTCTCTTGTACCTACAATTACTTTGAACAATTGGAGGCTCTGGTTTGCTGTGACAAAGGTCATGGATGGTTAGCCTGGACTGCACTGCTTGCCCTCAGTGAGTGGAAGCCAAGCCCTTTGGTGGCTCACTGAGTATGTGTTCTCGTCTCCTTTGGAGATGATCTTGCACCTCCTATGCCCAAACTGGAAAACCACTTACTCTCCAAATTCAGGCCATACTTTTATTACCATGTTAATTCATTTAAAAATCTAAAACTTAATGTTGCCCTGTTTTCCAAATAAAGGGTGAAAATAAAAACAAAGTCATAATTCAAAAAAAAAAAAAAAAAAAAGATTCTATTCTGACCGGGCAATGGTGGCACACGCCTTTAATCCCAGCACTTGGTCGGCAGAGGCAGGCGGATTTCTGAGTTTGAGGCCAGCCTGGTCTACAGAGTGAGTTCCAGGACAGCCAGGGCTACCCAGAGAAACCCTGTCTCGAAAAACCAAAAAAAAAAAAAAAAAAAAAAAAAGGCAAGATTCTATTCTGGTGAACATGTATTTTCTGTGCTTACATGGACCCTTTACTTAGCCCTGTCTTTGTGGGTTTGATATGAATTCCCCATCTGTTTAGGTCTGCTTATTTTCATACCCGCTACGCTGAACATGTATGGAAATATCTTTGTCCAGTCTGCAAGTTCCTCTTTTCACTCTTGTAATAGTATCTTTGCATTAACAGAAGTTTCAAGAGCTTTAATGCAGTCACAAGTGGCTGGTGCTTTTTATAATACCTGCTTACGTCATCTCTGCCCACTCCAAGGGAGCTAATGCTCTTTTTTTTTTTTTTTTTTTTTTTGAGACAGGGTTTCTCTGTGGAGCCTTGGCTGTCCTGGAACTCACTCTGTAGACCAGGCTGGCCTCGAACTCAGAAATCTGCCTGCCTCTGCCAACCAAGTGCTGGGATTTAAGGCGTGCGCCACCACCGCCCGGCTGAGCTAATGCTCTTCTATGATCTTTTTCTCTAGTAGTTTGTGCTTTACTCTTTTACAATTAGACATATGTGATCCAGTCGGGTAGGGAGGGGCCCAGATACCTTGTGTATTAAACAAATAATTATCTGTCCAACACCATATAATGGCAAGCCATCTTTTACAGAATTACAGAAGCACAGCGTCACACCTAGCTTGTGCACTTGCACAGTGAAATAGTAGCATCCATTTTTTTTTTCCCTGATTGTTGTGTACCAATTCCTCATTGGCAAGCATTTTAACCTTCACCTTTTATTCATGTTATAAGTACTTTCCCAGATTTCATATGACTTGTATTTATTTATAGTTTCTCTTTCTGTAGAGAAGCATTACATTCTTATGAAATAAAGTATATTCATATTTTAGCTTAGTAACCTTACTCCCGTTATTTTTATACTTAGGAAATCTTTTCCTAATCCCCATTAAGTTTAAATATAATGGGAATATTCACAATGTAGATGATATGTAACCACATGAATGTAAATGTTATTTCCTATAATATATCTAAAACCTTTCACTTTCTAGAGTAAAGGAATTGAAGTCCAAGCCTAAAGGTGGAGAGAATAAATCTGAATTTTAAATTGCAACTTCTGGCGAAGTGTTAGCTGTCTTCCTTAAATCCCACCAGCACAGCTCTTTTATCTCTGTTAGAAAAGAGTGTTCCCACCTGTAGCTATTTACTTAGGCTCCAGGTGACCATGGGCCAACACAGAGCAGAAATGGCTGTGGTGACCTATGGGGGACCTCAGACCCACAGTCATGCCAAGAACATAGTGACAGCTAAGTCCATGGTAATGAGGACAGAGCTAAGGACGTTCCCTGCTGGAAGCAAGGGTGGGAGGGTCAGCAGACCTCATCTGAAGTCCCATCCCCAACTCCCACCCTGACCCTGAACTCTGTGGCCTTGTGGGGAGGGTGGTAGAACACATCCTGGAAAGCCCATTTCAGATGAAACTTAGTGAGGAAGCTTTCTGTGTCACCACACCTGCTGGGGTGGAACTTCTCACTGAGTCAGCCATGCGCCCACGAGTAACTCATGCTCCCACATGTGACCCCAGTAAGTTCATAGGTTCGACAGCATGGGATGAGTGGAATAGCTTGTTTATGCCTGTCGTTGTTGTATCTGGGCTGAACCAATATTTCTTTACATCTCTCCAGAAAAACTCATGCAATTCACTTCATGGGATTTGTCTGGACAGAAGACAGTCCCAGCCAATGCAGTGGCTTCTTGTGTCGGGTTTTCCAAGCGTGCAGGGGTCTCTGGTTTCAATGACTAAAGCTGAAATGCCAGCCAGTGGACCTGCCTGCTGTACAAGTTACCAGAGTAGTCAAGTACCTACCAGACAGCAGCTTTTACCCGCTGTGTCTCACAGGGCTGCCTGGGAACCACTAGCCAAATTATGAGGCTTTACTGTGCCTGCCCAACATGGTAGTGCCCCCATCTCGCAGGGTTCTGCTCACTGTTCTGGAAGTACAATGGGAAAACCCATAACTTGGCTATTTAAGGTAGATTGTTGTTATTTGGTGTTTTGTTTGGTTTTGGTTTTTTTGCTTGTTTGTTTGTTTTGGGTGTTTGTTTGTTTGTTTTTTGTAGGAGGAGGTAAGATGGGAGGAGTAAGGAGAAGAGGAGGGAAAGGAAGAGGAGGAGCTAAGGGACAGGAGAGAGGAGAACGAGAGAGCAGAGATGTAGGAGGATGGAGAATCACACAGGTATGGAGAGCAGTTGTGGGGAACAACTTATAAACTTATAATTAGGTTAGCTAATTGGGATACAACTCTCTTTGTATGGGCATCTTGTTATTAATCATTATCAAACATATAAGCCTTTGATTTATCTATAAGAATTAGAGTCTCATTCTCTTACTGGGCCCCCATGGATGGCAGAATGGTCTGGGCAATGCCCTGCCTTGCAGAGACAGCATGGAAGGTTGGCAGAGCCATCTCTCAAGCTGGCATCTAGTGGGTGGCAGGGCTGGTGTTTCTGGCGGCCAGTTCTATCTGCGTGCACTTTGCCTAAGGCTGAGAAACTTGGTGGCTGGGCTAGGCAGAGCCACTGCAGCTTAGATAGTCGGCCTGAGCCAGAGGCCTTTTTAAATAATTACTACAACAGTTTTTGAGACAGGGTTTCTTTTTGTGTGTGTGTAACCCTGGCTGTCCTGGTATTTACTCTGTAGACCATGGTGGCTTTGAACTCATAGAGATCTGCCTGCCTCTGCCTCCTGAGTGCTGGGACTACAGGCGTGCACCACCAGTGCCCAACTTGTTTCCAAAACCAACTCTTTAAGTGACTCTAGAGAGAGGTAGGTTAGAAGCCCTGGTGGGGTTGGAAATGTGGTTTTCATTCTGACTTGATTTTGATCCTTTGCTTGGGATTTTTATTTTTTTTCCTTTGCAGGAGAAATAAAGGGAAGGCATAAACTCCTCTTGGCACAATGTATGTTGTGCTTAGTTCATGGCCAAAGACAGTTTTATGGGAAAGTCTGCTGTGTGCCAGCAAAGCATTTTCTTTTCCTCCATCCATAGTTTTAAAAACAAAAACATTAACTAAAATAAAATCTCCCATCTCCCCATGAAAAGAAGAGGAGGGGGAGGAGAGAAGGAAGACACAGAAACTTTCTCTAATATGAAACGTTTCAGATTTTAGTCTTTCCAAAACAAATAATGCAAAGGATTGATAACAGCTATGGAACACTTAAACCTTGGCTTTCTGCTGGGTGATGTCCGTACTGCTCTCTTTGGTGGACAGCCAAGAGGACGAACACTGGAAAGGCTGAGAGATGAGTATCTCACTTGGCTCTCCCATATGGCTCTCTAAATTCCTAGGTTTTTTTTGTGGGTTTTTTGTTTTTAAGCTAAAATAAGCCAATTTAGATGGAAACAGATTTTTTTTCTCCTTTTCTTAAAAGTATGTTAAATGAGATGCTGAAGAAATGGCTCAGCCATTAAAAATGCTTGTTGCTCTTGCAGAGGACCCAGGTTCAGTTCCCAGCACCCAAGGGTGGCTTAAAACCATGTGGAACTATAGTTCTAAAGACTCCAGCACCCGTACTGTGGACACCAGGCACACACACACCTGCAGGCAAAGCCTTCATCACGTAAAGTAAGTCAATCTTTAAGTTTTTAAAGTTAAATCATTTCAGTTGTGTGTTAGTTGCTGTTCTATTGATGTGAGGAGACACTATGACAAGGAAATGCTTAGAAAGAACTTAATTGCAGGTTTGCTTACGGTTTTAGAGAGAGTCCATGAGCATTGGGGTGGGCAGCAGTAGCTGAGAACGTTGTGTCCTGATCCCCAGGCAGCACAGAGAGAGGTGGGGGGAGACTAGGTCTGACATGGGCTTTTGAACCCTCAAAATCCACCCCCAGTGACATGATCAAGCACTCATGGAGGCCACTTGCATTCAAACCATCACAAGGTATGATGGCTCATACCTGTACTCCCCAAACTTGAGAAATAAGATCAGCAGTTCAAGGCTTGCCTGGGCTATATAGTGAAGTCCAAGGCAACCCGCACTACCTGAGACCCTGTCTTCATTATGGTAAAGTCTATTTGCATATTTACATAGTCATGTCTAAGATTGATTGCGATGTGCTGCAGCCTTTGTTGATTGTTATCTACATCAAAGAAGGCGCCCCATTGTCCCAGGATGACACACTTAAGAACTGCCCAAAACCTGAAGCCCTGTACTCAGGTGGGCTAGTGAGTTGGCTTAGCAGGTAAATTGCTTACACCATACCTGACAACCCATATTCAATCCCCATGGTCCACATGGTAGAAGCAGTCCTAAGTCCCACAAGTTGTCTTCTGACTTGCAACACACACACACAAATAGGAAAAGCTTTTTTCTTTTTTTTTTTCTTTTTTTTTTTTTTTGGTTTTTCGAGACAGGGTTTCTCTATATAGCCCTGGCTGTCCTGGAACTCACTGTGTAGACCAGGCTGGCCTTGAACTCAGAAATCCCAAGTGCTGAGATTAAAAGCATGAAAGATTTTATTTTCTTTTTTCTTTCTTTTTTTTTTTTTTTTAAGATTTTATTTTCAAAACACTTTTGTTTGTATATTTGTTTGTGATTGATCATTCATTTGTTTTGCAGTTCTAGAGATAGAACTCAGGGCACTATGTATGCTAAGCAAGCTTTCTTCCACAGAGATATATCCCACACCCTGAATTCCTGGTTTAAAAACAGAGAAGTCAGCTAGGCATGGTGGTCCACAACTTTAATTCCGGCACTCAGGAGGTAGAGGCAGGCAGATCTCTGAGTCTGAGGTCAGCTTGGTCTGCATGATGAGTTCCTGGACAGCCTAGGCTACACAGAGATCCAATTTCAAAAAAGCAAAACAAAGAACAACAAT
This sequence comes from Mastomys natalensis, assembly GCA_021653895.1. Classification (NCBI taxonomy): domain Eukaryota; kingdom Metazoa; phylum Chordata; class Mammalia; order Rodentia; family Muridae; genus Mastomys; species Mastomys natalensis. The sequence continues at coordinate 333,149 of JAJTUV010001591.1, read as the reverse complement.
AAAACAAAGAAGCTGAGACCTGGAGAGATGATTCAGTGGTTAAGAGCACTTGCTGCTCTTCATGAGAACCTGGCTTAGGCTTCCAGCACACACATGGTGGCTCACAGGTGGCTGTGATTCCAGTACCAAGAAAACAAACTGAAAGGCTGAATTATGGCCATACCATTGACACAGGTTTACATATAGCTTTAAAAGCTCTTCGGGCCCACATAAGACACAGAGATGAGCTCAGTGCTTTCTGCCTGGGTTGTGTATTCATTCACATCACATTGATCTAACAAGTGTATTAACTCTGTTCACATACATACAGGAGGAAAACGAGGTTGAAATAAATTACCTCTTTTTTAAAAATTCCAAAACTCTTGAGTGAGTCACATATTCTTCTTAGACAAATGATATCAAAACAAAGGCCCAAATAATTGTTTGAAGGACACAGATACCATGAAAAATAAGTGGTCGGTTTTTTGTTTGTTTGTTTGTTTGTTTGTTTTGGTTTTTTGAGACAGGGTTTCTCTGTGTAGTCCTGACTGTCCTGGAACTCATTCTGTAAACCACGCTGGCCTTGAACTCAGAAATCCACCTGCCTCTGCCTCCCAAGTGCTGGGATTAAAGGCGTGTGCCACCACTGTCCGGCTCGAAAAATAAGTTTTATCCTGAATCCCATTCAGTCAGGCAGAACAGTGCGTTCTGCTTTCCCTAGAAACACTCCTCTGTCCCACGACCCAACCCAGGATCACAAAGTAAAAGCCAACCTGGAGGGGAGATAGCAGGTAAAGGGAAAACATTACCAGACACATGAATGTATGTATACAAGTGTGCATGTGACTAGAAGCTCCCAGAAGAAAAATCACACTTGTATTAAAAAGTACATGACTGACTGATTAGAACATGTATGATTGAGGAGAGCTGAGGAGAAATATGTTTTAAGCTATATTCAGCTTTCATAGAAGCCATGCATTGGCCACCTCTGTGTCTGACCTAACATCCATGTGATTAGCATGTAAAATCCTTGTTGGAAAGATATAAACAGATCCAGCAGTGCAAAAGTTAAGAAGGGTGTCTTCAAACACTTGAGACCTACAGCAGGCACTCCGTGCTTCTTTGTAACCACCCTGCCTGCTATTTCCTACCAAAGTTCTTGAAAGAGGCCTTGATTTAGAATGGCCTCTGTTATGTTAGTATATGCATTCCATATAGCATTCCACATTGTCACATGGTATTTGGAGTACTCTGAATCTGTGGTCCTCAGCCATGGTCATTCATATTTGCCTGAAAAATAAATGATCTTTATTCCATTTGAGGCAAGAGCTGTAAATTGGCACCAACAAATGTGAATTGGCACCAAATGTCCCTAGATGTCTTTTTATTCTAGGAATTTGCTTTCAGAACTAATTGGGGATTCTGACCCTCAACACCTTGACCTGGGAACAGTGAAAGGCATTTCTTTATCTCCAGCTAGACCTCTTAACAATGGTCCTGTAAAGCCTGGAGGAGCCCTTTAGGAGCTACAAAGACGATAATAGAAAATGTTAATAGCTTGATACAAAACAAAGCTCTTCAGAGTACTCAGGTAAACAGGAAGTACTCAGTACTCAGGTAAAACTCAATATCCAGTTAGGCCTTAGAGTTGCCAACCTAATCTGTTCTGTAGTGGCCAGGTCATCGCCTTTGTGATTTGAAGGCAGCTATGGATACTAAATATATACGTTGGTATTTGAGAGCTTGCCTCAGAGAGAGAGGAGAGAGAGAGAGAGAGAGAGAGATGAGAGGAGAGAGATTGGGAAAAGAGAAAAAAAAAGGAGAAGAAAGAGGAGGAGGAGGAGGAGAAAGACAAAAAGAAAATCTACAAAGGTTTTAAAGAGGGAGGTATGCCTGGGCTTAAAATACAGCTCATCATTTCTAATCCTTTCTTTATACTAATAATGACAAGTCTAATAATAATAATTATTACATTTAAGAGTACTCAATTAATAGTCACAGTGGTTCCCGTGAGGTAATTACTCATACGTAAGGATGGTATTGAACATAATTAACAAGTGATACGAACAACCAAACAGAACACAAAACATAGACAGAGGTGGAAGTGTAGCTGGAGAAATCTATGATGAAGAAACTTGAGCTTGCTCTCATGACTGCCTGCATCTCAGGCTCCAGCAGATCTGCATCTTCCAACCTCCGCATGCACCCTGCTGTGCACGTACACCACACACACACACACACTTTTTTTTTTTTTTTTTTGTTTTTTTTTTTTTTTTTTTTTGGTTTTTCGAGACAGGGTTTCTCTGTGTAGTCCTGGCTGTCCTGAACTCACTCTGTACACCAGGCTAGCCTCGAACTCAGAAATCCACCTGCCTCTGCCTCCCAAGTGCTGGGATTAAAGGCGTGCGCCACCACCGCCCGGCTACACACACTTTTTAAAGTACGTCCTCAGGACAGAGAAAATCCTCCTGGATCACACAAATAAGCAGGGCTGGGATTCTTTTTTTTTTTTTTTTTCTTTCCAGACAGGGTTTCTCTGTGTAGCCCTGGTTGTCCTGGAACTTACTCTGTAGGCCAGACTGGGATTCTTGTGTATGCTTCTAACTCTAGAGCCCACGTCCTAGACACTCGGTGTATGCTCCACAGACCAAAGAGACTTTGCTATTGTCACATGCTTCCGCTCCTACCAGCTGTCAAATCACAAGCACACCTGACCAAGAGCAACCTGTTCATATTATTTCCAAAAACACGAGGAGCCACTGTTGTTTGGAGAGTCTTCAGTATGTTGGTGCTCACCATTGGAAACAATTTACATAGAGCCAGAAGGAGGTGGCACATACCTCTAGGTAGTATGCTTGAGGCTGAGACAGGAGGATGATAAGTTTAAGCATTGAAAAAAAATACATCATCATAGTAAGAAAATAGAGACTACAGTTTTTCCTGGCAATCCTTCTAAAAGTAAAACCAAGAGAGATTTTTAAATTGATGTACTGTACTATATTTATTCATACTAAAAATAATGACTGACATATTAAAAATAGCCCCCTTTGACATAAATGCCTATTAACTCCCCATGCTATTATACCTTGCTTGGATACCATCTACACTCAGCATTCAGGATGAGGGCACCCGCCAATGACACAAATCCTGTATTCAGGTCTAATAAAAAAAAAAAAAAAAAAAAAAGAAAAGAAAGATATTTTAACTTGATTTCTGGCAGCTTCCCAGGGGGAAGACAAACAAAAGGGACCCCAAGAAAAACCTTTTTGGATGTTTGTTTGTTTGATAAAAATCCTGTTTCCCTGAAACAGTACAAACAAATGCTTAACTTACACAGTCCTTTAAAGATTACCTGGCCTGAGCTTCCCAGATTATGGGAGTGAAAAGAGAATTTAAAAAACTTGAACTCAGGCAGATTTCTGAGTTCGAGGCCAGCCTGGTCTACAGAGTGAGTTCCAGGACAGCCAGGGCTATACAGAGAAACCCTGCCTTGAAAAACCAAAAGAAGAAGAAGAAGAAGAAGAAGAAGAAGAAGAAGAAGAAGAAGAAGAAGAAGAAGAAGAAAGAAGAAGAAGAAGAAGAGAATAAAAAGAAAAAACAAAACTTGAACTATCTGTTGAGAAAGATCTGCTGCTCAAGTAGCTGACTCAGTCTGAGGACTGTGTTATGGGCTTTTTGTATCCCTCAAAATTCTTTTTTTTTTTTTTTTTTTTTGGTTTTTCGAGACAGGGTTTCTCTGTGTAGCCCAGGCTGTCCTGGAACTCACTCTGTAGACCAGGCTGCCCTCGAACTCAGAAATCCGCCTGCCTCTGCCTCCCAAGTGCTGGGATTAAAGGCGTGCGCCACCACCGCCCGGCATCCCTCAAAATTCTTATGTTGGAAGTCCTAACTTCCAGTGTGGTGAGTGTGGTGGTATTTGGAGGAAGGGTGTTCAGAAACCAACTGCAGTTAGGTTAGTTCATTAGGCTTGAACACTCATTATGGAAATAGTTGCTCTCCACTCCCAACCTCCAAATCTTAGGATACTGTAGGCTGGTAGTAGTTGGCACACCAAGAGGTACTCACCAGATACTTAATTTGTTGCTACCTTTAATTTGGACTTCTAGTCTCCCGAACTTGAAAAATGTCACTTAGTCTGTCATAATTTGTTATAGCAGACCAAACTAAGACATTGTGGGTCAAAACTCTGCTCAGAAATTCAAATAACCCCATCAATGACCCACAAAAGACTATAGAATACTGTACAGAGGTAATCTTGTGGCCATTTGTAATGAAGGTTTACAAACAACTTCAAGATTGAGAGGATCCTAGTCTTATTTCTGACTTGAAGGCATAACCAATATCTATGAGTACTAATAAATATGATGAAATAAGAAAGACTTAAAAAAAGATACATGGGCCAAGAGAATGGTTTAGCAGATAGAGATGCTTGCTGCAAAGACCAAGAACTTGGGTTTGACCTTCTTGATGGAAAAGGATAATCTTGGTGTCTTACAATTCAACACAACAACGAAGCCAAAGGACCAAGCAAGGCAACTTCCTTTGCACAAAGGGTGCACTAGAACCCAACCCAGGCCCTATTGATCTGGGGGATCTGGCAGGGAGTGTCTTGGTTTTTGTTCACAGCAGGTGGTGACTGGGTCTTCTCACTACTGGCTGGGGTGACTTTACTGTCTTTTGGCATAAGCCAGTTTACAAAGAGTTGGTGCAAAGGCGATGAAGGGAGGGAGTCTATTGTTCCAGGATGAAGTTCCAGGAATGGAGGTGGGTGGGGGTGGCTGTGGGTGGGGGTGGTCACAAACAAAAAGTGTATCTAGTGTGAGAGATTTCTATAAAAGAAATTTCTATAAAAGTTTTACAAGGTAGAAGAGATATTGGCCACTGCCTACCTAGTTATCTATGAAAGAAAACAAAAAATGTAACACTTTTCACCCCTAGAACCCACAGAATGGAAAGGAAAAACCAATTCCCCCCAAGTTGTCCTCCAACCACCATATTTCTCCCAAATTGTCCTTCAACCTCCATATGCAGGCCCTGTCACATGCCAGACACATACACACACACACACTCACACGAAAAGAGTAAAGTGTAGTTTTAAAAAATGAACATTTTAAAAAACAAAAAAAAAAACAGAGTGAGTTCCAGGACAGCCAGAGCTACACAGAGAAACCCTGTCTCAAAAAAACCAAAAAAAAAAAAAGAACATTTAACTTATCCAATAGTATCAGTGTTCACCTAAGAAAATGTATTATCCTAGTCCTCAGAGGACACTTGTGCTGGGTTCCCTAGTGACATAATATCAAACTCAGGTTCCAAGACAACTAAATCTTTAGCCTAACTCTTTTCTCCCTCTTTCCCTACTACAATAATCTATCCGAAAGCCAAACGTGACTTTTGACAGTCACTGCAATTAGCTTTTTGTGCAGTTGAACCTAATGTAAGGCAGATACTGCAAGCTGGGGCCAACCATAGTCTTTCTGTACCATGTGCCCTGGGGCCAGTCTGTTTCTGCACCACGTGCTCAAACAGCAGAAGTCAAGGGACAGGACCCGGATCGGCACTGTTTCGGCACCTGGGGAAAAGATTGTTAAGGAAGGGAGATCAAGAAAAATGCGATTCAACATGGAGAACCTTGAAAACATTGTGCTGAGTGAAAGAAACTAGTACAAGTGACTTGGGAAGAGGAAAATTCATGGACATGGAGGACAGGTAGGGTTGCCAGGGGTTGGGGGGACAGTGACAGATAATGCTTCTTCTAGGGGTTTTGAAAAAGTTAAGTCCTGAAGATTAAACACAGCTTTGTGACTTTACCAGAAACCATTGAAATAGATAGTTTAAAAGGGTAAAAAAAAATTTTTTTTTTTTTTGTTTTACTAGAGAGGGTTTCTCTGTGTAGCCCTGGCTATCCTAGAACTCACTCTGTAGACCAGGCTGGCCTTGAACTCAGAAATCCTCTTGTCTCTGCCTCCCAAGTGCTGGGATTAAAGGCGTGCGCCACCACTGCCTGGCTTAAAAGGGTAAATTGTATCATAAAAGAATTGTAACTCAAAAAGGAAAAAGTTAAATGCTGTTCTGTGGTTATTCATTACAATCACATCTGAATTACTGATTTAGCAATTAGTGAGGTGTACAGTCTTGAGATATTTTTAATATACTTTTTTGTGTACCTCTGCTATATAACTCCCTGCCCTTCTACTTCACATCAGCCAAAGGATATTGTATTGGCTTTCTTACATATGAAAACAACACTTATGTAATTTGTTCAGATTCAGAAAATACAGGAGGATATGAATAAAATAATTTGAAAAGCCTACCCAAAGAGAATCATTATTAACATTTTTGGTGAGTGTTCTTCCATGCATATATAAAGCAGAAAGTATTTTTTAACTATATCGCTGTGTTTTTTTTTTTCTGCACATTCTTTGTGTGTACACCACCACCCCCATTCCGTAGAAAACACTCTTCCCCCTTAGATAATTAGGAGTATTAGAGCTAATAAAAACTTGTGGCTGCTTGTCTCTGCGACAGGCAGTAGTTAGTGATGCCTTTAATCCCAGAATTTGGGAGGCAGATATAGGAGGATCTCTGTGAGTGCAAGTCCAGCCTAGCCTATAGAGCAAGTTCTAGGACAGCCAAGGCTACAGAAAAACAACAACAACAAAAGTTCCAAACTTGTGGGAGTTAATTCTCTCTTTCTGTTTGGGTCCTGGGGATCAAACTCAAGTCATTGGCTTTCAGCATATGTACCTCTATAGCCTGGTATTCTTCACTTGTGATATTATTTAATGTTTTCATTTATAATTTAAAGAACAAAAACTATGTCGCCTAGGCTTGTCTTGACCTCACTTGACCAGAGTGTCCTTGAGCTCCCGGCCCTCCAGCCTCCACTGTCCCAGTGCTTGGATTACAGGCATGTGCCACCATGCCCAATCTTTTTCTCTGTCCTCTTCTTTGAACCACTTTCAGTGCTGCATGAAGCAGACACTGTCAGTTCCATCTAAACACTTCTGGTCTATCCCTGTGCATAAGCAATTAAAACTAAAAGCTGAACCCCACCTGCTCCCCACCCCCAAACAAAGACCCATGCAGCAAGCAGAAGACAGCGGAGAGGAAGCATCTCAGGGAAGGAGCACAGAACAGTTGCCCAAGTTGTGACTGAGTTTAGGCAGATCACCTTTCCTCTTTCTGTTTTGTGACCTCCATGTCCCAACTGAAGCGAGTGCCTTTGCTGCCCTTCTCGTCCTGGGTAAGACACAGGTAAGAAAATGATAAGACAACACTTTAAAATGATCATATACAATTTCTAGTGCCAACCTTATTCATTGTGTGTGCACCTGCATTGTGCAAATGTGAGAACCACAGGATACACATGGAGGGAAGTCTGTTCTTTCCTTCCACCACATGGGTTCCAGTGATCAAACTCAGATGTAGCAGTCAGGCTTAGCAGCAAGCACCTTTATCTACTGAGCCATCTTGCCAACCCTACCACCTAATTTTACCAGTGATCCCCAACTAGAATACGAAAGAGCCAGAAAGCAGCCTGTCTTTGCTGGACCCTCCTCTGGAATAATCTTTCCTGCAAATTCGTGGCTTTAGAATAACTGCCACACCCCTACACCTCATTCAAGCAGCCACTGTGGACCTTGCCTGCAGCCACCAGTCTGTAGTGGAGGACTGTTAGGTCTTTCAAGAACAACTGAATGGTTTTTGCTTAGCTGACTTGTGGCAATTTACTGGCATTGGCAGGAAAAGTTATTTAGAAGCAGGGAAGCAATCGTAGCATTTATCATTCTAACAGTGATTAAAGATCTGTAGTCAAAAGACTGAAAACAACTTCCCCAATTAACCAGTCTTAGAGGTCCTGATTGGAAACCAACAAATAAAGTGAGATTTTCTTCACATATCAATAGTCTTAATTTATGGGATAAACAATCAGAAAGCCTAAGTATCTCCTGGGCAAGGTAATGAGCCTTGATCCCAGGACAGTGCTAACCTGTTCTGTGGCACATGGAGTGTGGCATCGCCGATAGTTTCATAGTCTCAAGTGGCATGTGCCTAAATAGTTCTTTTGCTATGCTTTTGATCAAATTCAAAGTCTGACATTATTCACTGTCTGAGAAATATCTTAAAAAAAAAAAAAAAAAAAAAAGCCAACCCACAATGTTTTTCTGTTGTTCCTGGGCTTCATTTAATCTCAGCCCTCAGAAGGCAAAGGAGAGGTCTAGGCTACCCTGGATTCTATAGTACATTCTAAGTCAGCCAGGGCTATTTAGTGAGACTCTGCTCCTGTCTCAAAACAAAACATAAAAACCAACATTTTTTAAACATTGCTGGACAAAAAATAATTTTTTGCTGAGCCATTTATCCCCTTAGAAATATTAAATGAGCCGGGCGGTGGTGGCGCACGCCTTTAATCCCAGCACTTGGGAGGCAGAGGCAGGCGGATTTCTGAGTTCGAGGCCAGCTTGGTCTACCGAGCGAGTTCCAGGACAGCCCGGACTACACAGAGAAACCCTGTCTCGAAAAAACCAAAAAAAAAAAAAAAAAAAAAAAAAAGAAAGAAATATTAAATGAGTATTTTTCATAGATCAAGACCTGCATAAGCCGGGCGGTGGTGGCGCACGCCTTTAATCCCAGCACTTGGGAGGCAGAGACAGGTGGATTTCTGAGTTCGAGGCCAGCCTGGTCTACAGAGTGAGTTCCAGGATAGCCAAGGCTATACAGAGAAACCCTGTCTCGAAAAACCAAAAAAAAAAAAAAAAAAAAGTAAGACCTGCATGAAGAAACAGAATGAAAGCAGCCCAGTTTAGTCAGAGAAGCAGGTTACATCAAGCAATGCACACCCTTTTCTGTGCAGTCAGAGGCTTATTGGCCCACTAGGAGATGGCAGAACTTCCACTAGATTAGGCCTCTGGAGAGAAGTTAGGTCATAGCATGCTCGTGGAAGGGCTGCCGGGGCCTTGGCCTCTGCTCTTTGTTCCCCACCATGAGGGGCTAGGAACAGGCTTCTTCCACCACATGCTTGTGCCATGATGTATTAGTGCATGACACAGGCCCAGAGCAACTGAGCCAACCAACCATGGACTGAAACAAAATAAACCTCTCCTCCCTGAATTTATTTGTCTTGGATATTTGTTCCAGTAGCAAAAGCTGACTGTGTGCACACATCTGGCATACAGCTAACTGTCATTATTTTATTATCCATTTTTTAAAATTTATTTATTTTTTTTTTTTGGTTTTTCAAGACAGGGTTTCTCTGTGTAGCCCTGGCTGTCCTGGAACTCACTCTGTAGACCAGGCTGGCCTCGAACTCAGAAATCCGCCTGCTTTTGCCCCCAAGTGCTGGGACTAAAGGCGTGCGCCACCACCACCCTGCTATTATCCATTTATTAACTTATCTCTTTATTTAACAGTGTTGGAGGGTCAGAAACACATCCTAGTATATGTAGGCAAGCCCTGTTCTATATCTATAGCCCTGTTCTTTAGTTACCATTGTTTTTAAAATAAAGTTTATTTTATTCTATCCTAGGTGAAAGAAAGGCTTATTTTGAAAACATAGGAGGAGCTGGAGGGATTGCTCAATGGTTAGAGCACTTGATGCCTCACAGAGGCCTGGAGCTCAATTCCCAGCACCTCTACAGGATAACTCACAACTGCCTGTAACTCCAATATCAATGCCCTCTTCTGCCCTGGGGTGGGGTAGGGTGGGGTGCTGGTCCATTCATCTATGTGTGCACACGTATGTAGACACACACATATATACTAGTAAAAAATAAAATACATGCTTTTTTAAAAGGTTCAAAAATATTTTAAAGTCTTTTAAAGACAAAGTGATATAGTTTGGTTTGGTTTGGTTTGGTTTGGTTTGGTTTGGTTTGGTTTGGTTTGGTCTGTCTGTCTGTTGTTTTGTTTTGTTTTAGACAGGGTCTCATCATGTAGCATTGGCTGTTCTGGAATTCCACAATTAAACCAGGCTATCCCCAAATTCATTTAGATTTGACTACTTCTGCCTTAAAGTTATCTTAACATCTAAGAAAAATTTAGAGTCCTCTTTTGTCTTTGTGTAACTATTACATTTTAAATGTGTAAAATAATAAAATTTGCTACCACAAAATTTCGGCTCTCAGCCTACCATAAAATTAACCTGTAAGCACTAGAATGCATTAATATTCCACAGCAGACGCATCCCTTCTTCAGTCCATAGTCCATCAACAATGATTAGGAAGCATGTGGATATGCTGTGGGACTCTTGGATGCTTAGACAACAAGACAGCATTCGTTCTCAGAGAACAGCTGGCTCCGAGTCCTCTGCAGTTCTCTCTTTACAACCCTGGCTCGTTCTTAGCTGTAATTAATTTACTGGGAAGATTTTTTTTTTTAATTTTTTTCTTTTTTTTTTTTTTTTAACTGGGAAGATTTTATGAGAGGTAAATGATAATGCAAACACTGTTCCCTGATTCAAAAAAAAAGTCCACCTTGATATCCCTCCCATTGCTGTATGTTTTTTCAATTGTAACAATTTCTCAAAGACACTATCAGACATTGATCAAATTACGTTATGTGGCAACCATAAAACTCAATAATGTAAACATTGTCAAGAATCATCTTACAGCCTACAAATGAATTCTGAAGAGTATTTGACAAAAGCAAAATGCCAGTCCAGCTAGATGGTCCCTAAAACTTGTCTGAAAGGAACTGGTGCTTCGATGAGGACTTGGGTAGCTATGGAGCACTTCCTGGGGGGCTGCCCTGATTCTCCAGTTTCTCTTTGGCCTGCCATAATGTTATTATGTTATAATGGGCAGGACCCCAAAGGGGTCCTGGTTAGTAATTTCTGTGCCTGTTGTTTTGGCCGTGTTCTCCAGGAAGCCCTTTCAAGATTTTTCTATGGAAACCTGCTTTTATGCATGGAAATCCAAGCAGAGGGTAGGCATCTGCTAGTCAATATGATGTCTGTCCATTGTCAGCGCCTGGTTACGCTCTGTGAAGGGTAGTTTGTATAGAGAAAAGAACACTATAAACCCATACTAATAACCTCAACTCTCAGGAGGTTGAGGCCAGAAGCCAGAGACCAGCCTGGACTACATGTCAAGACTCTGTTAGGGAGGAGAAAAAGAGTCCTGAGTTCTAATTCTAATTTTGACCATGCTCCTTTGTAGCTTTATGTCTCTTGGCAGACCACTTAAACTAAAATGAGCTATCAGTTGCTCATCTGTATAAAGAAATAATAACTTCTCTAACTCCCTCTTAGTTACAAAAAAGACAACTCAAGAGACAAGCACTTTGCAAACTCTACACTCCTACGCAACTATTAACAATCTTTATTGTGGCACAATACAATGTTAGAGTCTGTTTTCACATGTTTAGGAGTAGTGGTAGTAAATACCACTACTGTATCACAACCATCCCTGAAACTCCGTCTTCCCAGACTGAAGCGCTTCACTCACTAAACAACCCCACTCTGTTCCTCTTTCTACCATTTGCACCTCTGAGCTACCATCTAGATCCACGATTCCACTACTTTAGGTACTCCAGATATGTCAAATCACACATGGTATTTGCCTTTATTGTTGTCTTGTTTGTTTTGCTTTGTTTTGTTTAGAGACAGGGTGTTTCTGTGTAGCTAGCCTTGAACTCAGAGTGCTAGGACTAAAGGCGTGCACCACCACCTGCCAATATTTGCCTTTTTTTCTATTTCATATAACACCTTCACAGTCCATCCTTGTTGAAGGATGCACTAAAATTTTGGGGTTTATTTTTAATTCTTTTGGGGAGCCAGGGTCTTGCTATGTCATCCAATATGGCCTAAAACTCCTGGACTTAAGCAATTCTCCTGCCTCACCCTCCAGAACTCTTGGGCAGGAAGTGAATGACATTTCTTTTAGGCTGAAAATGGTTTCACAGACACCCACATTTATATGTCCGTGCATCTGTCAATGGACATTTAAGGTGTTTTGCCCTTAGTGACAATGAATAATGTTGTTGTGATGACTGGTGGGGTAAGATGCTGTTCAGGTAGCTGCTGGCTAGCTGCTTGCAACTCTTTTGGGTACTTATCTGGTGGTACAGTTGCTGGGTAACTGCATGTTGAGCACTCTGAAGAACTGCCATGCTATCTTCCTCAGCAGCAGCAGCAGCAGCAGCAGCAGCACCACCACCAGCAAGTTCCTAATTTCTCCACATGCTTGCCAACGCTTGCCAACACTTGTTGTTTTCCATCTTTATTTTTGTCTTAGTAATAGCTATTGTAACGGGTAAGGCTGTATTTCACTGTGGTTTTACTTTTGTTTCAATGGTGATTGGTCATACTGAGCATCTTGCTGGCCTTTTGTCTCTTCAGAGACACATCTATGCAGGCTTTTGCTCTTTTTAAAATTGAGTTGCTTTTTCCTATTATGTTGTAGGTGTTCTTTATCAGCTCTGGATAGTTGTCCTTTGTTGATGTGTGTCTTAGTTAGGGTTTCCATTGCTATAAAGAGACACCATGACCAAGGTCATGTAAAGGATTCTTGTAAAGGACAACATTTAATTGGGGCTGGCTTACAGGTTCTGGAGTTCAGTCCATTATCATCATGGCAGGAAGCATGGCAGCGTCCAGACAGGCATGGCGCTGGAGAAGGAGCTGAGAGTTCTATATCTTTTTTCCAAAGGCAAACAGAAGACTGGCTTCCAGGCAGCTAGGAAGAGGGTCTCAAAGCCCACCTCCCCAGCGACAAGCTTCCTCCAACAAGGCCACACCCCCTAACAGTGCTGCTCCCTGAGACAAGTGTATTCAAAGCACCACAGTGTATGATTTGCAAGCATTTTTCACTCATTTCATGAGTTACCAATTACTTTTTATTTTTATTCATGTATCAAATCCTATTTTAAAAATACGTTTAAACCTTTACCTTAAATATTTAGGAACTAAGAATCTTTCAGCAAACAGACTACGTCTTTATAAAAGTACACTATAGTTTAAAAACCAAATGACAGGCTGGAGAGATGGCTCAGCTTTCCTTGCTGCTCTAGCAGAGGGCCAGGGTTCAGTTCTTAGAACCCATTATCAGGCCGTTTACTACTGTAACTCCAACTCTGTCCATTCTATGCTGGCTTCTGGCTTTCTCTAGTCTCTCTTCTCTCTCTCTCTCTCTCTCTCTCTCTCTCTCTCTCTCTTTCTCTCTCTCTTTCTCTCTCTCTCTCTCTCTCCACATACACCATGAACACACATACAAAACCTTTGGCAATCACAAGCCTTTTTCACTGGCAATTTTATCTTCAGGTTCATACTTCCTCAGTTCATAATTTGTCTTAGTAAGATAGAGTCATGCAATGCATGATGAGACAGAGCATATATGCAATGGTGGTCCCACAAGATCATATCACTTAGTGATGTCATAGCCATTCTAATTTCTGTAAACACGTTCAATGATGTTGACATAATGTTGCAATTGCCTAGCAACACATTTCTTAGAGTTTATTTCCGTCATTAAGTAATGCACGACTATACTTAGTTTATTAGCAAACTGGAAAGTATATTTCTGACTTGCACAATAATTAGATAGATTAGCAGAATTAACAACAGAAAACTAAAGCTGTAGATGTCTGTGGGGAAAATATAGTAATGCTTTTTTTAAAATAACATATCTTGATTATGCTTTACTATTCACAGAGGGAAAGGAACAAGTCATATCCTAGCAGAAAATAAACAACCTCTGCAGAAGCCAAGTGTTAGACTTCATGGGGAGAATAATGGTGAAAATGTGTAGAGTCGGGTAGTGGTGGCAGTAACGGTGGCGGCACATGCCTTTGATTCCAGCCCTAGAGAGACAAAAGCAGGCAGATCTTTGTAAGTTTGAGGCCAGCCTGGTCTACAGTGTAAATTTCAGGACAGCCAGGGCTACACAGAAAAACCCTGTCTTGAAAAGCCAAAGCAATAAATAAGAAAGAAAGAAAGAAAGAAAGAAAGAAAGAAAGAAAGAAAGAAAGAAAGAAGAGAAAGAAGAAAGAAGAGGGAAGAGAGGGAGGAAGGAAGAGGGAGGGGGAAGAAAGAGGGAGGGGGATGGAGGGAAGGGGAAGGGAGGGGAGGAAACATACAGGATGCTTATGAGGTTTTCACTTGTCTTCCTGTCCTAGAAATTGATAGAGTAGACTCTGTATCGGACACTGGAATCAGGAAGGAGTGAGTTCAGTCTTACCTTCAAAAAGCTCTCACTCAGATGGGGGGAAAGGATCAAGCTAAGAGGCCATCATGGTACAATACTGCAAAGAGCTAGCTCTGGGAAATGTTTCCATCTGGGTAATTCACAGTTAATTGCTGTGAGGAATATCTTAGAACTACCAAGCCAGTGGCTGATGTGTAAGGGCTTATGAAACCCATCACCAATATAAAACTTATGAAATTATAAAATGCTGATTGCTGTCATTACAGCCTCAGTGCCCTTGCAGTGCTAAGAGAGAGGGTGCAGGTGCCTGGTAGTGTGTGTGTGTGTACGTGTGTGTCTGTGTGTGTATCTGTACACTTGTATGTGTGTATGTGTGTGTAACAGTTATTTTAATTTGCTTTCATTATAAAGTAATATATTATTCATGTAAACAATGCACATACAGATCTCCCCAAAGGTAGCTATTGTTAACAGTCTGCAATAGTCTATTTCATCTAAGACACCTCTAAATTGAAAGGTAGTAAAGAGTAAAGAAAAAATAACAAGGATTTCAGAAGCATTTGTGATCTAGGATCTACACGAGTGGAGGGCAGTGACATCCAAGTACCCTGGGCACACTGAACAGGGAACCCAATGAGAAACCTAGATTGCATAATTAAAAGGGAGAGATATTCATTTTCACACCTGTGTTTTGTATTTCACGTTGACATCTCTACTTATTGGATTAGGGGATAGCCACTCCCACAAGGCCTGACCCTTACAAGATTCTGTTTTTCTTCCAAAGTCATTCTTATTACCTTAGGAATCGGTAAAAGAATATGATCCTCACCTTCTGGAAGATTTATTCTGTGTACTCAAGTGAAACTCTGCCTTGAAGAAGATAAATCTCTAGTTTCTGAAACATGGTCAATACGAATATACTGGTCCCATAGGGGCTGAGCAGGCATGAAGGAGAGCGTGCCTTGTTTTTATTCATTGCCTTTATTTATTTTCTGTACTAAAATCCAAAGGGTCTTAAGAGATGAAAAATGTTAAGCTGCAACCTGTCCAACTGTCAGGTTACTCTGTCTCAGATAAAGTAAAAATAAGATAATACATAACATGGATAGTACAATATACAGGAAGACATGCATGAAGAACCTGGGTTCCACTTTTATGGCTCCTGTTCTCTTGCTAATTAAATATATAATGTTAAATAAATCACTTCACCTCTTTACACTTCTGGTTTTTGTCTCTAATTACGCAATTGAATACCCAGCTATTAGGAAGATCAAAAGAAATTTTGTAGAGATGGAAGTCCTTCAAAAATGTAGACATGCAAATTATAAGGTATTATTAATATTTATATTTATTACTAGTGTGAAATGCACTCTTACACTCAGGAATCTTCATATCAAAATACACATGCACATAAATGTGTTAAGTATTCATCAGTATGTCCCTAGAAGATGAAGCTTCAAGGCTGATGATGGTATAGACATTCTTTGGAGGGATTAAAGATTCTACATAACACATCTGAATTGAATTTATTTATTTATTTATTTGTTTGTTTATTTATTTATTTATTTATTTATTGGTTTTTTGAGACAGGGTTTCTCTGTAGACCAAGCTGGCCTCAAACTCAGAAATCCGCCTGCCTCTGCCTCCCAAGTGCTGGGATTAAAGGCGTGCGCCACCACCGCCCGGCCTAGATTGAATTTATTAAATATACACCAAATACGACCTCAAAGTCAGTCCTGACTGACATCTGCTACACCTCTTCAATTGCCACCTGAATGTCAACTTAGTTTGGACAAGATAGTGAGCTAAACTAGGAGAACTAAATGAAGTAGCAAAGAATCCTGAAATAAATGAGGAATTGTGATCTACGGTAAAGATTTTTTTAAAAAATAGCTACTTTAGGCGTTTTTCATTTTTGTCACTTTTAATTATGTGTATGTTTGCCGGGCGGTGGTGGCGCACGCCTTTAATCCCTGCACTTGGGAGGCAGAGGCAGGCGGATTTCTGAGTTCAAGGCCAGCCTGGTCTACAGAGTGAGTTCCAGGACAGCCAGGGCTACACAGAGAAACCCTGTCTCGAAAATCAAAAAAAAAAAAAAAAAAAAAAAAAAATTATGTGTATGTTTGTACGTGCACATGAGTGCAGGTGCCCTTGGATGCTAGAAGCAAAGGATTCTCCTGAATCTGTAATTACAGACTATTATTGTTGAGTCACCTGACGGGGAACCAAAGTCAGAACTTCTGGAGGAGCACTGCACATGCTTAATCACTGAACCATCTCTCCTGCCCCTAGAAAATACTTTTGATCTTGTGTCAACCATAGGTACTTGGTATGGTCTTTCGCTTGCTATTGCTAAAGTTAGAAAATGCTTGTAAAAGTCTAGATGCAGCAGCACATGCCCATGCTCACAGCGTGCCAGAGGCTAAAGCAGATCTCCAAGCCAGCCTCATACCAAAACAACCTTGTAAAACACACACATACAAGTTTGACTAGTTTACTCTTTAAATAATTTGGACCACGTCTGAAATTTTAAAACATTTCTCTTATAGAAAAACACAACCATGGAATATGCAACAAAAATAAGATTCTAGTGAGAGAAAATTGGACCAGGGAGACAAAAACATAGCATGATTAAAAAGAAGTTCATATGCAAATCTGCATCTATATGTAAATATTCCTATTTTCTATTCATTCCAGGCAATGATTTGGCTTCCTTCAAATGAGACTTGAATGAGCTGAACCATATATTGTTCTTTTTGTTTTTCATTATGATATACTATCATCAAAAATTGAAAAAAATTCAATATTTCATGCATAGATATTGCTTTAGGGGCTGGCACAAATATCAATGAAAGTAATAGAATTCATATGATAAATATTCATAATATTTTCTATGATAATTGTTACTATTTCAACTTTGTTAAGATGGGTGAACATTATGTGTGAAATTTATTGTTCATTTTCAAGTATAAGTATTGATTTAGAAATTGTATTGATGGCCAGCGGTGGAGCACCGCTGCAGTCGCCACGCTCTGGAGTCCGAGGCGGCCGTCTGTCTGTTTCTCCCGAGTTCGAATCCTGCCTGTGCTTGCTCATGGAGGGGGGGGAATTGTATTGACATTGCCCAGTGCTACTGCCTCAGCAGAATAAAATTCTTCCAATTTCATTGAAATTAATTTTAAATTAACATCTATTATTTGAGAATTATTGTTTGATATGAAAATATCATTAAAGTTGAGATCCTTTTTGTTCAACATGCATATTAATATACTCATGAACAGAACTATATGATATCTAGAATTTACTTTAAAATAACTGGATAGAACTGAGACATATAAATAAAAAGATTGATCAACAGTTTGTTGTTATTGAGGTAAAATTAAGGGTACATGGAAGACCTTTAAAGATATTTAAAAGTGGGATGGAGAAATGGCTCAGTGTTTAAGAGTGCTGGCTGTCTTAAACTCGGGATTAATTCCAGGCACCCACATGGCAGCTCACAATTCCAGTTCCAGGGGAATCTGGCACCCTCGCACACACATACAAGCAGACAGAACACCAATATACATACAATAAAAATAATAAAACGCCGGGTGGTGGTGGCGCACGCCTTTAATCCCAGCACTTGGGGGGCAGAGGTGGGCAGATTTCTGAGTCCGAGGTTCGAGGCCAGCCTGGTCTACAGAGTGAGTTCCAGGACAGCCAGGGCTACACAGAGAAACCCTGTCTCGAAAAACCTAAAATAGTAATAATAATAAATCATTAAAAAATAAAACTGGAGAAAATACATTTTAAAAATATTTAAAAGTGTGTGTGTGTGTGTGTGTGTGTGAGAGAGAGAGAGAGAGAGAGCTGGCCCATGTGTACTCATGTAGAGTCTTGTGGTCAAGTTACACATCTTTAGTCCCTCTCCATAGATTCTCTCCTTGATCATGGATTCAGATTGGCAAGGCTGGCTGCACAGCAAACCCCTAGAACCTGGCCAGGCTTTGCTACCCCTACAAGGCTGGGCTTACAAAACCGTGCTATTAGGGTTTGGTTTTGGTTTAGGTTTGGTTTGGTTTTGGTTTTGCTGTTTTTGAGACAGTGTTTCTCTATGTAGAACTGGGAAGCCTGCAACTATGTAGATCAGGATGGCCGTGAACTCACAGAGATGTGCCTGCCTCTGTTCCCAAGTGCAGAGGTTAAAGGACATCTAGCTCCAAGCCTAACTTTTACTCATGTGCTAAGAATCTGAACTCAGGTCTTCATGTTTACACAGTAAGCACTTACTTGGTAAGCCATCGTCTCAGCCCAGAAGGTAGGAAGTTCTTCACTCTTGGATTTGTTTTTGTTTGTGTTTTTGAGTCAGGGTTTCTCTGTGTAGCCCTGGCTGTCTGGGAATTCCCACTGGAGAGCAGGTTGGCCTTAGATTCAGAGAGATCTACTTGCCTCTGCCTCCCCAGTGCTGGGATTAAAGGCGAGTGATGCCACAGCCCTGCTGTGCCCAGAAAGTTCTTTATACTCTATTATCTATATTTGTAAATGTTTGAAATTTTCCATGATAAAAACATAACCAAAATTCTAAGAAGTTCAGAGAGAAGGAAAATTCTTTCTCACACACTTAGAGGTTCTTTCACTGGGGCCTGAAAACCAAACTGAAGAAAGTGAATAAAAGTTTTATTTGAGAGTAATATCTTTCTTTCTTTTTTTTTTTTTTTTTTTTTTTTTATTTAGTTTACGTGTAGGAGTTACAAATCTCCTAGACTAGAATTACAGATGGTTGTAGTGTGCCATGTGGGTGTTGGGAACCAAACCCAGGTCCTCTAGAAGTATAGGCTGTGCTCTTAACCACTGAGCTGTCTCTCTGACACCAATTTGTATTCTTATGAATGTGGAAAAAAGAAACAAAGGCACCAGGCAGTTAGAACCTGGGTCTTATATTTACATTACAGAAGAAAGTTGTCCTGTGACAAGAAAAAGAGAAGGGGATTAGAATTCTAGAAGCAGTAAATTGTGAGAAATGTGAGGGAAACTCCAGAAAGATGAGGGTTACTTAGTGAGCTGGTTTGTATGCACTCAGCCCTGGGGAGGATGACAAAGAGCCTTGCTGTACTGTGTTGTTTTGGTTTGGAGTTTTTTGGGTTTTTTTTTTTTGGGGGGGGGGTTGTTTGTTTGGTTTTGGTTTTTTTGAGACAGGGTTTCTCTGGGTAGCCCTGGCTGTCCTGGAACTCACTCTGTAGACCAGGCTGGCCTCGAACTCAGAAATCCACCTGCCTCTGCCTCCCAAGTGATGGGATTAAAGGCATGCGCCACCACTGCCCGGCTGTTGTTTTTTTTTGTTTTTTTTTTTTTTTTAATCTTTTATTTTGGTTTGGTTTAGAGGCGGGTTGTGTGTGCATGCATATGCATAAGTGTGTGTGCAAGTGTGTGTTTATGTGTGTGCATCCTAGTTCCACCGTTCTGGGAGAGGCTGCAGAGGATGATTGAATCTGTACACATACAACATCTTGTAAACCTTCTGTCCAATTAAAACCTGTAAAATAAAGACTAGAGCCAGAGATTGGGCAGTAGAAGGGGAGGCGTAGAAAAAGGCTTAGAGGAGGAGAGAGTGAGAGGAATTCCATATAAAAGACAGAGCAGAAGCAGAAGAGAAGGGAGTCGTCAGGAGATGCAAGAGAGAGGCAGAGGAGAGCAGGAGGAAGTTGAAGCAGAAGGAAGCTGGCGGTAGAAGGAAGCTGATTACGGAGGACAACCACCCAGCCTGAATGAACCGCAAGTTACAAGGGATCTCATAGCCTGGGATTAGAGTAGTGTAGTGGTAAATCTGTCCAATCTAGGCGTGCTATTTATATCATAATTATTGAGTTGTGTTTTCCTTTACTGGCCTCATTCAGGTAGGAGATTTTACAACAGTCCTAGAACTCCCTCTGTAGACTAGGCTGGTCTTAAACCTCAGACTAAAAGATCCACCTGACTTTGCCCCCCAAGTATGGAATTAAAGGGATACACCAGCCACAGCCAGCACTTGTCTGTACCAAACAGTCAGAGGACAGCTTGCGAGACTCAGTTCTCTCTTTCCACCAGTTACTAGGGTTCAGACTCACAGTTTAAGGCTTGGAAACAAGTGACTTTACTCACTGAGCCACCTCACCAGCTCCTAATGCTCAGTCTATACATGCTCACACATAGGCTACAGAGTATATATAAGATCAGAGGATACCTTTCAGGAGTCAGTTCTCTCCTTCCACTAAGTGGGGCCAGGAATTGAACTCAGATCATCAGTAGAGCTTGATAACCTCTTTTACTGACTGAGCAATCTTGCTGGCCTTAAATTACTTTTTAAAGTTTTCTTTGGAATTAAGAAAGTTAGTGGGACGCTTTACTGAGGAATCACAGAAAGGTGTAGCTGTGGACCATTAGAAGGGACAGCATCCTGTTCCTCAGCTCTGGTCTTCAATGCAGCCACGGGTCATACAAGGAAGGAACATAAAAATGTGTTACACGACCACCCGGTTACATTACTGTCTCACATTCGAAATAATCCTGAAGAAACAGAAACTTGGGAGAAGTTACATAGGTGGGCTTTCACTTTGGAAACTTCTTCCCTAAGTATATTTTCAAAACCTCACCAACAGGTAAAGCAAACCTTCTGGTTGGCCTGCTTGGAAAACTGGGCTGTAAACATGAAGTGAGGAAATGAAAGCCAAACCTAAGCCCAAAGCGTTTCCTTCTCTGTTTTAACAATCCCTAGCCTAGGCCTAGAAGCTTCTAGCTTCTATACAATTCAGCTTCTGACTCTATTGCCCTGTCTGGTCCCATACTAACTTTGGAATCTGTTCTAATCTTCTGACTCCTCCTCATTCTGGGGCTCGTTTGTCTTCTATGTCTAGCTTGCTTTCTCTCTAACCTGTCTGTGAAACTGTCCTGTTAAGCCTGCCATGCACACACCACCTACCACATCACTTTATTCTATCTTGCTTCTCTCTCTTTTTTTAAAGATTGTGTATGTGTATATGTATATGTGCAGGGAATGATTAGCTCACATGTGGGCGTGGGTTCTTGAATCTTGTTGGGCTGTTGTGATTCCCATGGCTCCAAAGAGACTGGAGCATGGGAGTCTTGACTGAGTTCACTCCGAGTACGGCACTGGGTGGGCACTACAGGGCCTCGCCCAGCTGGGGCAGTTCTCACTCAGTCTGAAGTTCCACAGGGGCATAGAGCTCTTGGATTGGGGATCCCTGGGCCAGAAGGTGGCCAGGGACTGACTGGTCTCAAGCCCTTGGGCTCTCAGATGCCGCTGAGAGGTCTGGGAAGGACCAAGACTCGGGGCATGTGGGCACGCGACCCACAGCCGAGAAAAAAACAAGGGGGAGGAGAGAAGAGGCCCTGGCAGCGCCCCACAGGAGAGACATGATTAGCAGACTCAGTGGCCTGGCTAACTTACTTGAAGAAGCGGTTCCTCATGGCTGAAATGCAGAGAAGTCCTCCACGGGAGATTAAATGGCGGCTCCATAGTTGAGCCCTTCTCCACGGCAGTCCCCAAAAGCATGAGAAAGTCCATGGTTCCAAAAGAGTTTATTTTCATGGCAGATGTAGATGGATCTTGCAGTACCCACCCCCACTCCCCATCCCCGAACCCCCTCACCCCCATGAAATTCAGGACAGACTTGAGTTAAATAGGGAAGGAGAAGGGGGGAGGGGTCTGGGGAAGAATGCTTAATTGGATACGCCCTCTGGTGGCCAGGTATCTCATTAGTATGTAAATGTTTCTAGGGCCTGAGGCCTGTAGTCACGCCCTCTACCTGTGCTCTTTGAGAGGGGTTGCATTGCCTACATGACTGAACAGTGCAGGTCAATGGAGTTCCATGCCACGTGTTAGGAACCTGGATTCTGGGAGTGCGGTAGAATAAATACCCGTCCCTTGCAGGGTCTCTGGGCTACTTCCAGCCAGCACTTCTACCAAAAACCAAGACCCCCTTCACGGCCCTACATATATGTATATGTGTACTCTAGTTTCATGTACACCAACATATCAGAAGAGAGCATTAGATCCTATTATCGATGGTTGTGAGCCACCATGTGGTTGCTGGGAGTTGAAACCAGGCCCTCTGGAAAAGCATCCAGTGCTCTTAACTGCTGAGCCATCTCTCCAGCACCCTCCTCTCTCTCACTTCTCTTCAATAGTCCTCTCTGCCCTCTCTCTCTCCCCACTCTTTCTCTCTCTTTCTCTCTGCTGTTCTTGTGTACTCACATAGAACATGGACATATCCTATCTGATTCATTCCATGAATTCTTTCTGTAAGTCATCACTTTGCCCCTCAATTAGACTCATTTTTAAAGATTGTTGTTTCCTTCTACAAACTAACGTTACCTTCATTGCCAAGGATTAACAATGTATACTAAGGACGTGTCTGTATTTCAGCCAAATCACCCTGCTAATCCAAGGCACACTTGCACTCCAGCTGCATCGTATCACTGGATGTGAGCCCTTGCTAGAGCAGCCACATTGCTGGACTAAAATTTCTCCTCACTGGACTGAGTATTCTTCTTGAGCATTTCCAATAATATTTAACCTCTTTTTGCATGCTGTTAAATTATTTTGAATTTGGGGCTAGAGAGATGGCTCAGGGAATAAGGGCACTAGTAGCTCTTACAAGAGGACCAAGACTCAATTCTCAACAGCCATGCAGTGGCTTACAACCATCCATGACTCCAGTTACAGGGCTCCCAAAGCACTCTTTTGACTTCTGAGGGCACCTGGCATGCACATGGTGCACACACATATTTGCAGGCAAAACAATCATATTCATCAAATATATACCTAAAATATGTTTAACATTTTGAATTCTTTGTGTTCAGAAATACAAATCATTTGAAAACTAAGGCCCATAGTATATAGTCATTGAATGTTTCTGTATTTACCTAATAATTGACTCTTCTGGAATATATTAACCTCTGCTTCAGAGTAGAAAAAATAAATTAAACACAAAGCACATCCTCTGAATAAAGGTCATATGAGCTCTTTGTAACCAGGAGTGAGGTCGTACAGTAAGTGTACTGGGCACCTAGTATGATGAAGGTATTTTCCTTTGCTCTGTAAATCCAATAAGGAGCACTTATAAGCCTGGACTATTATAACAGACACATTTATGTAATAATTGTATGCTTACTCTATGAAGAATACACAGCACAAAAAGTGTAAGACTCTCATCTCCAAGGCTGCCTAAACAAGAGCTGAACAAGGATGGTGCCTATAAACATGCTAGGATAAAAGGGGGAAATCTCATGGGGTCTCAAACAAATGCAGGCACCTAAGGTACACTGGGAGTTAGAAAAATAGTACTCTCTAGGGAAGAGCCCCACTGAAACCATACACACAGGTAACTGTTAACAGACCTAGCAGGTTGCATTTATTTATTTAGGAATATATATAGTCCATAGATAGATAGACAGATAGATAGATAGATAGATAGATAGATAGATAGATAGATAGATAGATGTTGGGCCATGGATTAGCCACAATGAAGAGGAATTAAGCCCTACCTAGAAAAGCCTTCTTGGTAGAGGGCAAAATAAGCTTGGCAGAAATCAGTGAGTCATCAGAGTGGCCTGAGAAAGAGGAATCTACTCTATGAGGAGGGAGGAGCCAAAGGGGGAGGAGCCAAAGGGGGAGGAGCCAAAGGGAGGAGCAGAGCAGTCACAGTCAACTTTCAATCAGATGCATTATTGGCTCAGTTTTAGAGGGTGGGAGATTATCCCTTTCACTTTCTAAGAATGCATTTAAAGGCCAGCCTGGTCTACAGAGTGAGTTACAGGACAGCCAGGGCTACACAGAAAAGCCCTGTCTCGAAAAACTTAAAAAAAAAAAAAAAGATGCATTTAAAGGTTTATTTATTATATTTGCATGTGTTGTGTGTGTGTGTGTGTGTGTGTGTGTGTGTGAGCACCTATATATGGTTGTTTGCACCACATGTATGCTGGAGCCCCTAAAGGCTGGAAGAGAGCATCAGATGCCCTGGAACCAGAACAGTAAGTAGTTGTAAGCTCTGTGGGTACTAGGATTCCAGTATAGGTCCTTAGCAAGAGTAGTCAGTGTTCTTACCTGCCAAAGTGTCTCTGAAGCCTTGGACCTTCCCACTCTCTCCTGTCACAGTGGCTAACTTGGCTCCAGTAAAGACCAGGCTAATAAACAATAGGTACTTCAGGATTTGACAAGTTTCTGTCTTCCTGGAGTTTTCTTGTTTTGTTTTGTGTTTGTTTGTTTGTTTTTGTTTTGTTGTTATCCTACAATAAACTTGATTCTAAATCTGGGCATGGTGGTACATGTCCTTAAGCCTAGCACATAAGAGGCAGAAACAGGAGGATCTCTGTGAGTTCAGGGCCAGCTTAGTCTATATTGCAGGTTCCAGGCCAGCCAGAGTTACATGGTGAGACCTGCCCCCTCTCCCCCAAAGCAAGCAACCAAACAAAAACTCTTTGTTTTGTACACTTAGTGATTTTCTTATAAAAATAATATTTACTCAAGATAAAACTTAGTTTTTGTTTGTTTTCATAATTCTATTTGTCTGTTTGTTTTATATTTATTTACAAAGAAATTACCAGGTGCTAATAATGTCCAAGAAAGCAAAAGACAATAATAGCTAAAATCGGGCTGGGGATATGGTTTAGAAGGTAGGTGTCCCTGCTTGTGGGCTCAAACACCACCCACAGTGGCCATTCTGGAACATATCTGTAATCCTAGCACTGGGACGCTGACAGCAAGATGACTAGTGTAGGAGGTCATTGTCCCTTGCATAGTGAGCTTGAAGGCAGTCTAGGCTACAATGAAACCCTGTCTCTCCTCCCCCAAAAAGAAAAGAAGAACAAAAGAAACGAAAGAAGAGGTACAATCCCAGCATTGCTGAAGCATGCCCATAATTCCCAATCAGAACCATACTTTAAGATGAGAATTAATATCTTCTTTTTATTAAAAAGGAAGCTTCCTCAGAGAAATGGTTTACCAGGTCAGGCCACTATTAGTGACATAACCAAGTGACAGAGACAACAGTTAAATTCAGGTCTGTTTGACTTCAAGACTCATCTCCTTACTTCATTTTACTATCCAAGTAATTTGTATCACAAAGAAATATTCATATTTCAAACTGCCAACTTAGTGTCTGCACCGTATAGACAAGGAACTTAGGATGAAGAGTACAAAACAAGTATAAAACAAGATGCTTAAGAAAAGGTCATCCTCGAAAAACCAAAAAAAAAAAAAAAAAAAGAAAGAAAGAAAGAAAGAAAGAAAGAAAAAGAAAGAAAAAGAAAGAAAGAAAAAGAAAGGTCATCCTGCCAGGCCATGGTGGCACACACCTTTAGTACCAGCACTCTGGAGGCAGAGAGGCAAGTAGAGCTCTCTGAGTTCCAGGCTAGCTTGGTCTATACAGAGCAAGTTCTAGGAGAACCAAGGCTAGACAGAGAAACCCTGTCTTGGGGGTAAAAAGTGATCCAACTGCAAGACATCAAAGAGAACACTGGAGGTCAGAGTGGAGACAAGCCTGTCAGTTCTAGGACAGACTGAAAGGAGCTCTTTAGTCAAGGCACCAGGAACATCTGGCTGTTCTGCTCACCCTCGTCTGGTTTATAGGAGAGCCTTCCTTGTCCTCCTCACTTCTCCAGAGGATCCTGCCTAAATGCTAATAATAAACTGTATTTTAAAACAAAGATACCCTCCATTTCATGTTAAGCATTCATTAAAATAAGTCAAGAAGAAAGTTGATCTGTATCAGGAGAGAAACGTATCCTGAGATGAGGCTTGGCTGTGTAAATGAGGTTTGTAGTAACTGGAAAGCTCTAGCTCCCTCTTGTTAGCACAAGATGGTTTCTGGGTAGTGCCCCACTCCCAGCTCCCAAATCACAAGCTTCTGCAGTAAAAGCTGTCCACCTTGATGAGTATCTCTGTTTCCTTTTGAACTAGGGGTTTTAACTCAGGCTATTAGAACACGGGGAGGTGTTTAATCTGCCCATCTGTTTTCAGAAGCCTGACTCCTTTCATTTGTGATCCAAGGTAGGGAGTAGCTTGAAGGGTTTCCTACAGAAGATCAGCTTCCTGAATGTCAATCTCCATACATTTCAAGTGTCAGAGGCTGTCCTGAAATTGGGGGATGAGGGGACAGAATCGGGATGGAGTGGGACTCCCTGATGATTGCAGCAAAAGAAAGATTTCTTTCTTTTTTTTTCTTTTTGAGGCAGGGTAGCCTTGGCTGTCCTGGAATTCACTCCAGCTGGCCTTGAACTCTGAGATCTGTCTGCCTCTACCTCCCAAGTGCTGTGATTCAAGGCACACTCCACGATGCCCTGGTTGCTGCCATTTTTTTTTTCTTTTTTCAATTTTTACCCTCATCCTTCTCTCTGTGCCCACTCCTCCTTGCAATAATCTATCTGAATTTTTAAAAGGAGCCTTGGAAGACAAGAGCTATGTCACATTGAATAGCCAGTCACCGAAAGTAGGTAGCAGTAGAAGACTATAGGGTAAAAGAGAAGATTGGCTCAAGTCATGGTGACGGAGATTTGAGGAAAGGAATACACAGGCACCCTTCAAACCAATAGCCTTTAAATCCCTGAGGACACAGAGAAATTCATTTTCTGTTGATATAAAGTATACAGTTCTTTTTAGTTAAAATAATGAATTTTGCCGGGCGGTGGTGGCGCACGCCTTTAATCCCAGCACTTGGGAGGCAGAGGCAGGTGGATTTCTGAGTTCGAGGCCAGCTGGTCTACAGAGTGAGTTCCAGGACAGCCAGGGCTACACAGAGAAACCCTGTCTCGAAAAACCAAATAAATAAATAAATAAATAATAAATAAATAAATAAATAAATAAATAAATAAAATAATGAATTTTTACACTCACTGAATATAGTAATTTTGTCACTGTTTTGGAATAATCTTTCATTTCATACTTTTTCTATCCCTGGAATAGCAACAGTTACTCACCAAGCAGGGAGGTTACTCACAGTTGCAAAATCTTACTCAAGATGTGTTTATAAGAGCTGAAGAGATAGCCGGGCGGTGGTGGCGCACGCCTTTAATCCCAGCACTTGGGAGGCAGAGGCAGGCGGATTTCTGAGTTCGAGGCCAGCCTGGTCTACCGAGTGAGTTCCAGGATAGCCAGGGCTATACAGAGAAACCCTGTCTCGAAAAACCAAAAAAAAAAAAAAAAAGAGCTGAAGAGATGATTCCATGGTTAAGAGCACTGGTTGCTCTTGTGGAGGACCCAGGTTTGGTTCCCAGAATCTCCATGGCTGCTTACAACCAGTTGTAACTCAGGTTCCAAGGAACCGTATACCCTCTTATGACATCTGCAGGTACCAGGCATGTGCATGGTACATAAACATACATGCAAGTCAAACATCCACATATCCCTTGCTAGTTTTCATGTCTTAAAAACAGTTCTAACTTTTTCAAAGTTCTTGTTCTTTCTCAATTTTTCATTGGGGAATTTGTGAGCTAGACAACCTCTTATAAGACATTTCAAATGCAGAAAATATCTGTACATACCTGCAATCACAGCACTTGGGATTAGGGGGGCAGGAAAATCAGGAGTTCAAAGCCAGTCTAGGCTACATAAAACCCTGTCCCAAAAGATAGATAGATGGAGCTAGAAAAACACTCAGCCAGTGTCTTGGTCACTGTTCTATTGCTATGAAGAGTTTCCACAACCAAGGCAACTCTTATGAAAGAAAGCGTTTAATTTAGTACTTGCTTACAGGTTTGGAGGTTTAGTCCTTTCTCATTGGGGAGCATGAAGGCAGGCAATAAAGTTGTAGCTGAGAGTTACATTCAGAGACAAAGAGAGAAAAAGAGAGGGGGGAGGGGAGAGGAAAGAGGGAGAGGATTTGGGCCCACCCTCAGTGACACACTTCCTCCAACAAGGCCTCATCTAGTCCAAGGCCACACTTCCTAATGCTTACAAGCCTATCAAAGAGTTCCATCAACTAAGCAACTATCTGAGCACAAGGGGAGGGTGGGGAGGGAAAGGGCCTTCTTATTCAAACCACCAGCCAGGAAAGTGTTTACCTTGCAAGCCTGACAGCCTGAGTTCAATCTCCCACTACACAGAGTAGACAGAGGCAAATCCCAAAAGTATTCCTTAACTTCACATACACACAAACATACACACACACACTCACACACACACACAAGAGAGAGAGAGAGAGAGGAGAGAGAGAGAGAGAGAGAGAGAGAGAGAGAGAGAAAAATAAATACATTAAATAAATAAATAAAATGGGAGAAAAAAAAAGATGGTAGAAAATAGCCCATCTCTCCACCGAAACTGTTTGAAATTTGCAGTGAAATTCCAAACCCAGATCCTGCCACAACCTTTTCTGACTTCCCCAAGGGAGTACACACCTGAGTCCTAGCCCAGAGAGAATCACAGCACCATTTTATTGGTGCTAGCTGACAAATGCCTAAATTTAGACTAAATCTTCCAGTCAGAGTCTCCTTGAGACTCTTATCAGATATGCCAGAAGAGACTGAAGATTAAGGCCAAGATTCAAGGGGAGTGGCACCAATGGCCGCACTAAGCTTAAGTCTTCTCCATACAGGAATGACACTACCTAGCCAGAGTCATAAGACTGAAAGCAGGGAGGGGAGAAGAGAAGACCATTTTGTCTCCCCAGGTCCTGTCTGTAGATTTGCTTACATTTGGCTGTGCATGAGCGTGTATAAACCAACTTGTTGTTCTTAATGGTAGGAAATCAAAGCAGCAGCATTAGGCTTGCAGAAAATAAGCGACGCTTTTCAATACCCTACTCCTTATGTCTAAGAAATTGTCCCCAATGTCTCTGACCAATGTGTTGCTAGCTTTTGTCAACTTGATACATTCTAGAGCATTCTGGGAAGAGGGGACCTTATTTAAGAAGATTCCTACATCTGATTGGCTGTAGGAAAGCCTGTGGGCATTTTCTTGTGAGAGGGCCCAGCCCACTGTCAGTGGTGGCAACCTAGACAGGTGCTCCTGAGCTGTGTAAGAAGCAATCTGAGCGCCGGGCAGTGGTGGCGCACACCTTTAATCCCAGCACTTGGGAGGCAGAGGCAGGTGGATTTCTGAGTTCAAGGCCAGCCTGGTCTACAGAGTGAGTTCCAGGACAGCCAGGACTACACAGAGAAACCCTGTCTCAAAAAACAAAAACAAAACAAAACAAAAACAAAAAAAAAAAAAAAAAAAAAAGAAGCAATCTGAGCATGCGTGGGGAGAAGCCTGTAAGCGGCATTCCACTATGGCCTCTGCTTCAGTTCCTGCCCCGACTTCCCTCAGTGATGGGCAGTGAGTGGGTTGGGTAAGCCAAATAAACCCTTTCCTCCCCGAGTAGCTTTTGGTCATGGTGTCTTTATCACAGAGCCTAAGTAGAATAGCGAACTAGTCCCCCGTTTTCACGTGAAAGATCTAGTGAGAGCATAGAGGAGGGCAGAGGCTTGGATGAACGTTTTGCACTTTATGTGCTCTGGCGGCAGAGATGTTGAGCGCTCACGCGTCTCTGGTCTCCATTATTGTTAACCATTGAGTTTGACCAAATTCTTGTCACAGAGAATTGTCCAACTAAGAAAGATTAACAGCCCTCTCGTTTATAACTATTGGTTCTTACTGTAACTTCCCAGGACCAAAGATATATGCAATTAAGCCATCCCTCTGAAGATATTCTATAATGGATCATTATAAATCCTAACACGTCATTAATCAACTTAACTTCAAGGCACTCTGGGACAAAGCTTTGCTTTCTGAGTCTATTTTCCATTTGAAATAACATCTAATCATAGTGTCCAAAAATCGGTCAGCAGAGAAAAATACTTTCAAAAGTCCAAATAAAGCAACAAAAAAATAGTTAAGAATTGAACAATGCAACAGCCTTTCCCATTGGTAAATTCCCAGGAAAATTCAATACAAAATGAATTCCTCTTGCTATTATAAGCTGAACTCTGAGGGCTGAACGCTACGTCTCCTCTCCTTGCTTGTTTTTCCAGTCTTGTGATGGCTCACCCTCAACTGCCTGTGAGTGTGCAGTCCTGCAGGGGCCAGCAAATCTTCTATCATGACAGACACAGCGTTTTCATTACTTTCACAGTTAATCAATCCAGGTCTCATGTCTCATAGATGTAGATGTAGAAATTATTTTTACAATAATCGCAGAATGCTGTTCTAGAACCCATATAAGAGACTTGTACTGTTACCCATCAAAGACTATAGCCAACCTTAGCATTCCGTGGGGAAAGGCATAACACAGGGAGCAGAAGATGAAGCTGTCTATGTCCCTTCCTCCTTAGCAGGATGCCTATCAGAACATGACTGTTGTCCAGCCGGGTTAACTGTGATGCTGAGTTTTCAGTCAAGACCTAGCTGACTTCCTGTGTGAGTTCCTTTTCTCACTGTGACAAACTAACTGCCTGACAAAAGCAACCTTGAGGAAGGCTTTAGATTTATGGTTTCAGAAGCTTCTGCTGGCTAGCTTCTGCTCAACTTGAACACAGCAGGACCTCTTCAGAGAGGAGCAGCCTCAGCTGAGAAAATACTTTGTAAGAT
This sequence comes from Mastomys natalensis, assembly GCA_021653895.1. Classification (NCBI taxonomy): domain Eukaryota; kingdom Metazoa; phylum Chordata; class Mammalia; order Rodentia; family Muridae; genus Mastomys; species Mastomys natalensis. The sequence goes on along the minus strand of JAJTUV010001591.1, from coordinate 302,486 downwards.
CAAGCTGTAGGCAAACCTGTAGGGCATTCCTTAATTACTGATCAATGTGGGAGGACCCAGTGCACTGTGGGTGGTACCACCCCCTGGCCTGCTGGTCCTGGGTTCCATGAGAAAGCAGGCTGAGCAAGGCTTAAAGAGCAAGCCCTTAAGCAGCACCCCTCCATGGCCTCTGCATCAGCTCCTGTCTAAGGGTTCCTGCCCTCTTTGAGTTCCTGCCCTGACTTCCTTCAATAATAATCAGCAATAAACCAAATAAACCCTTTGCTTCCCGAGTTGCTCTTGGACACAGTGTTTCACCACAATAGAAACCCCAACTAAGACAGGGAAACAGTCAAACAGCAGTGGAGGCATGACAGGTGGAAGGAACGCAAAGTCACATTGGTCACTGCAGTCAGGAAGCAGAAAAGGGACAGAAAGAGAGACAGCATTATAAAAACTCCAAGCCCAAACCCTTTAATCCATTTCCTATAAAGGGGCTCTATCTCCTAACAGTTCTATAACCTTCCAAAACAGCACCGCTATTGAGAACCAAATGTTTAGGCACTGAGCCTAGGAGATACATTCCGCTCCACTCCCTGGCAGCCTTACGCCTCGTCATAACGCAATTCACTTGCTGTTCCAATGTTTAAGTTCCTGTATAATCTTTTTAAAAATTTAATTATGTTTTATTTATTTCTTTATCACATGTGTGCATATGAGAGAGAGGGAGGGAAGGGGAGAGAGGGAGGGAGAAAGACAGAGAGGGAGAGGGAACACATAAAGTCAGAGAGTTTGTAGGTGTCGAATTTTCTCCTTATGTCATGTGAGTCCCGAGTGCTCACCTTGAAGGCCATCTCTCTGGCCCCATCCCAACACTTCAACAATCCAAAATGCAAGTCTCTTCCAATATTCAAGGTAATCTCTTAGCTGTGTGTCCCTTTAAAACAAAACAAAAGTTACAAACTTTTACTACACATGGCATGGTATAATCATTTCCATTCCAAGAGGGAACAAGGACATAGCAAGTTAATGTCAGAGCAAAGCAAGACTGAAATCCAGCAAGGAAAACACTGAGCTTAACATGGAGTTCCCAGGGCCCCAGTGGCTTTGGACATCCCACCCCTCCAGATCTGCTGCCTTCAGCACATGTGACCATTCAAGGCTGTTCAGCTCTGCCTCAAGCTTTCCTTGGCAGATGTCCCACAGTCCCAGCATCTCCAGCATCCTGGGACCACAACTGAAAGTTAGACTTCACCTTTCCAGCTCTATGTACTTTCCTGTCAGGACCTTTCAGAGAATTGAAACCCACAATGTGTGTCTGCCTGGCCCCACTGACTTTCCGAAATGTTGGCATGTGTCTCCATGACCCCTCACTTGGGCATGTTTAATTCGTGAAAAACCAGAACCATGTAAATGGTGGGCTGTGTCCTGCCGCCAGCTTGAGATGCAGCCTAACCCCCTAGGCATAGCTAGAGTGGCTGCTCTGTGGCTGCTCTGTGTCTTGGTGGCTGAATCTAAACAAACACATCCATAGTTGGCCTTTTTGGACCAGAGAATCCTTTCAGCAGTATTCTCAGTTCAGCCCCCCTTTTCGCATATACTTGTATTTCTATAAGCCAGAGTTTTTCTGTACAGGTGGACTCTTGCCCACAGTGCACCTATCTTCCTGTCCCAGTACAGAGCACTAGCTTTCTCTATGATAGTGTTACCTCTTCAATAAATATATCTGTGTTTGCATCCACCTTGTCTGCAACTTTATTTTTATTGTTTTTACACACACACACACACACACACACACACACACACACATTGTATTTCTATTTTGTCAACTTGACCCGATATTGTCAACTTGACCCAAAGCAAGACATATCTGGGAAGAGGAAATCTTAACTGAGAAAATGCCTCCATAAGACTGGCCGGTAGATAAGTCTATGGAGTATTGTCTTGATTGATGATTGATATTGGAGGACATTGATATTGGAGGATATTGATATTGTGATGACATCCCTGGGTTGGTGGTTCTGGGTGGTATAAGGAAGCAGGCCGAGCAAGCCCTTAGGAGCAAGCCAGTGACAGTACACCTCCATGGTCTCTGTATCACTCAATCCCTGCCTTCAGGTTCCTGCCAAGTTCCTGCCCCCACTTTCCTTGATAATAGACTATGGTAGAAATATCAGCTACAGTAGGTTTTTAAAATGTATTTATTTTATTTTTTATACACACTGGTGTTTCACCTGCATGTGAGGGTATCAGATCCCCTGGAACTAAAGTTCCAGATACTTGTGAGCTACCATGTGGTTGATGGGAATTGAACCTGGGTCCTGTGGAAGAGTGGCCAGAGCTCTACACTGCTAAGCCATCTTTCAGCCCCTGGTCACAGTGTTTTTTCTTGGCAATGGAAACTAAACAAAAGACATACACTTGCATGCGGTGGTGGAGGTCAGAGGACAACTCGCAGAAGCCATGTCTCCCGTTTACCATGTAGGTTCTGGAGATTAAATTCAGGGTGTCAGGCTTGGCAGCCCCTCAGTGCTATCTCATGGACTGCAACTTTAAATCTTCTCATTCTCCTTCCTTGCCAAATTGCACAACGGTCTCATCTTTCTGCTCTTTCTGTGTAGACCTGGATACGAGCAGGAGTAGTAATGCCTGAATGCTCCCCTGCCTTGAATTTGTCTCTGCCAAACAAATTAATCCATTACGTTTCTGTTTTGTTTTTTGTTGTTTTTGTTTTCATTTCGAGAAAGGGCCTCTTTACGTAGTGCTAAAAGTCCTAGAACTCACTCTGTAGACCAGGCTGCCTCTGTTTCCTAAGTGCTGGGATTAAAGGGGGTGACTATACCTGGCTTTAGTCTGTTACTTTTGAATCCAGCCTCACTCAAAATTTCAGAACATGGAGAGTTCTGAAAAACTAGGAAGATTCTTTGTCAGATGTAACGTGTTAGTTTCCAACCCGGTTTCCAGTAGTGTCCTTATGCCCCTTCAAAACCGCATGCGCACTGAGCACCTCCAAACCCGCATGCGCACTGAGCGCCTATGCGGTTTTCATTTCCCTATGCATTCTGCCTTCCAAATTCCTACCTGAAGGACCCAGTAAGCTCTGGTTCAGCCTTCTAGGACATCTATAGACCACAACTCCAGATCTTCTACACTTCTCCCTTAAAACAGGTTGCAAAGGCTTAAAATCCTGAGACCTGGTACCACCTCTCTATTAGCTATTTTTCTCTCATTGCTGTGTCAAAATACCCAACAAACACAGTTTAAGAAAAAGTTGAGGACATATTTCAGTGGTATGCACGAAGATCAGTGTTCAATTGTTCAACACTGTGAAAAAGAAAAAGAAGAAAGAAGGAAGGAATACAACTGAGAGGCTTGCAGAGATGGCTCAGTAGTTAAGGTATGCTTGCTTCTCTTTCCGATGAATAAAGTTAGGTTCCCAGTGCTCAAAACTACCTGTAATACCAGGTCCTAGGGACCCAACACCCTCTTCTTGCCTCCACAAGCACCAACACTGTATATACACATAAATAAAATACAATAAGGATATTTTTTTTTAAGTTTTTTTTTTTTTCCTGTGAGCAAGCACAGGCGGGATTCGAACTCGGTTGGGAGAGACAGCCGGCCGCCTCGGACTCCAGAGCGCAGCGACTGCAGCGGTGCGCCACCGCTGGCCGGCTTTTTTTTTTTTTTTTTTTTTAATAAAAATATTTTTGAAGAAGAAAAGCAAGCCAGGTGGTGTGGTACAAACATTTAATCTCAGCACAGGGAGGCATAGGTAGACAGTTATTGATGAATCAGGCAGGTATCTGAGAATTCAAGGTCAATCTGGTCTATATAATGAGTTCCAAGCCAGGTACCCATCCCCTTAAAAAAACAATGTAAGAAAGTTATTTCTCTGTTTATGTATTATATTCTAACCCCATCTTCCACAGTCTCCTCTCCTCCCCATCCTCCCTGCCTCTCCACCCTTCCGACTACATGTCTTCTTTCTCTTTAGAAACAACCAACCAACCAGAATAAAGCAAAACAGAGGGAAAAAGAACCAAAGAAAAAGCAAAAGAAGTATACACTATCTCTAATGCCTAGACAAAGCATTATGAGATGAAAATTCTCCAAAAATATTAGAGTTTCTTTTGAATCAGCTGTCTACTGCTGGGCACTGGGCCTGGCCATATGTGTAGTTTGTATACACAGTGAGTAAGGAAGGGTTTGTTTTGGCTTGTCCATCATGGTGGGTAAGGCATGGTGGGTGAAGCACTAGGCAGCTGGGCACACTGATTCTACATTCAGAAACAACCTAGCAGACAAGCAGTAGGGCCAGGCTGTAAATCTTTAAGGCCCACACCTACTAACCTACTTCTTCCATCCAGACCCCCTCTTAAACGTCCACTAATCTTCTACAACAGCAGCTCCAGCTGGAGACCAAGTGTTGAAACCATGTCACATTCAATCCATGACATTTTAAAAACAACATCCTCATTCTTCTCTGGCCTGGACCTCAGCTTCAAGTTCTTCCCTGGTCCTCCCGAAAAACAGTGGCAAAGGCATAAGATAGATAGATAGATAGATAGATAGATAGATAGATAGATAGATAGATAGATATAGATAGAGAGAGAGAGATGGTTTATATATAGTTTATATGTGTGTATAGATATATAATAAAAATAAAAACAAACCAACAAAAAACTTCAAAATATCTTTTTTTTTCTTCTAAAGATCTACATCTCTTCGCCCATCTGAAGATCAAGAGCTAATTATTCTGACTGGTCTGAGAGCAATCCTCTCTCCTTTGCCACAAATCAGGAATTGGTGCCGGGCAGTGGTGGCACATGCCTTTAATCCCAGCACTTGGGAGGCAGAGGCAGGTGGATTTCTGAGTTCGAGGCCAGCCTGGTCTACAGAGTGTGTTCCAGGACAGCCAGAGCTACAAAGAGAAACCCTGTCTTGAAAAACCAAAAAAAAAAAAAAAGGAATTGGCATGAAGTCAGGTCCTATGGTCTCGAGGTTTTGGTGGTAGCACTTCAGTGACTAGCTCACTCTCTAGCATCCTTTTTTTCCTCTTAGAATCCTCTCCATATCTTGAATGCTTATTTTTCTTTTCCCTTTTCAGACAGGTGTTTCTGGCCTGGAAGTACAATGTTGAACTTAGAGCTGTTTTTTGCCCAATGACATGACTTCTCCCACACATGACCCCAGAACTCCACATGTACAGTACTCAACTCTACAATTCATTCTTACAGCCTTACAGCTGATTTTTCTGGGCTTTGTCCATTTTCAGAAAGAACTGGAGACTTTTTAAACTTTATGGCATGGCTGTCACGGCTGTTTTCTTTTCTAGAACTCTGTATTAACCTTGCTTCCAAGGCCTTCTTTCCTACAGTGTGGCTGCACAGATTCCTGACTCTGAAGCTGGTTATTGCTTCAAAAGGCCACAATCTCAGGAACACAATGGGGCTAACATGGCCTCTGGCATGTGCTCCTCTCCAAACAGCCTGCTCCTTTTAGCTGTTAGAGCCTCCTGGTCAGTAACCTGCCCACCATGAACATTCATTTCTGCCCCTTTTGCTCTCCTGTCCTTTTTGTTTCTATCACAACTGCTCTCAATGGGCTTAACTGTGGTTTTCCTCTGCTCCCTCCTCCATTCTTCCTTCCATTCTCTTTTTCTTTTCTTTTCTTTTTTTTGAAACAGGGCTTTGCTATGAAGCCTTGGCTTGCCTCTGCCCCTGAATGCCACCAGGATTAAAGGCATGTGCCGCCTTGCTGGAATAAGTATTTAAATTCTGACCCGCTACTTAGGTTGGCCCAATTCTTCCTCTAACACTACTAAACCTTCAACTGCTACCCCTCCCCCTAGCCCTTTCTGCTTCTTGACCTACTGCTTCCACGTCCTCAGCAGCTCACCCTTCATCTACAAGATCCAACGCTCAGGCATTGCTCGAGTGGAGAAGCCCTTGCTAGGAGCCTCCTCCTACCAGTTTCAAGTCATGTATGGCTCATGCCTCTTTTGTGTTTCTCTTATATCTTAAAAAAAATCTCACAGCATTTGCTTGCTAATTGCATTTCCTTACAAGAATACACATGCTCCCTCCCTCCCCAGGTATATGTAGTCTTAACATTCACCAGATAATGTGTGACATAAACTCACCAGCAGCAATGACAATAAAGGCCAACTTGGAGTATGAGGTGGTATGGAGGCTAACATAGGCCAAGCCTCTGCAACAGGTTTAAACATTTTATACACACAAGCTTATTTAGTCCTCTGACAATCTTTCAAAATGAGAATGTTATCAATGTCCCACACCCATTTTGCAGACTTAAAACCATACCACAAAAGCCAAGGAATTTGCCCAAGGTCATTCAGCCATTGACTACACTTCCTGGTGGGGTTCTTCCTCACAGCTACCCCTGCTTCCAGCTTTGCCCAGGCCTCCATGGGACAACATACTCAAGGACTTTGGTCTAGTCTTCTCAACATTTAGAAACTGGGTTCTCCCTTTAAAAGCAAAATATAAAGCTATATAGTTATCAACCACAATGCACCCTAAATCTTGAGCATAAGTAATTTCTTCTACTGTATTATTCTATTAAAGTTACCCTGCAGCCGGGCGGTGGTGGCGCACGCCTTTAATCCCAGCACTTGGGAGGCAGAGGCAGGCGGATTTCTGAGTTCGAGGCCAGCCTGGTCTACAGAGTGAGCTCCAGGACAGCCCAGGCTACACAGAGAAACCCTGTCTCAAAAAAAACCAAAAAAAAAAAAAAAAAAAAAAAAAAAGTTACCCTGCAATTCTTTAAAAATGACCTCTTGTATTAGAATCACTAGATTGTGGTTACCAGGCCTTCCCGTGTAGACATACATTTAAATCCTAGGTTTTGAGTTAATTTTCACTACCTGATAAAGTATTATCAGAGCATGTATTAAAGAATGACTTTGTGTAGCTTAGTGAGATAAGCCATTCATACTCTAACATGGGTATTTTAAACAGAGCTGGTTATTCCTGTAGGGGAACTATATTCAGATCAAACTAATTTCTTAAGTGACATAAAAGGAGTGAGAGGCTTTGGGCGGCTTATGTAACTGGCTGAGTGCTGATGGCTTGGGACTAGATGGTGGCTGACAGGGAAGGAAGCTGAATCTTTAAAATGGCAGAAATTATAATTTTTAAAATTACAATAAATATCACTTGCCAGGTATTAAAATGATTAAAGAGCTTATTTTCTACACTCCTATTGTGATAGGTTTCTTAAGCAAATAATTTTAAGTACACTAAGCTGTTAAACACTAGTAATTAGCTGAGAAAAACAAAACACAAATGTTCTTGAAGACAGAGCAAAGCCTGAGGGAATTCAGTCCTCTGAAATCATCCCAAGTGTTACTCAAGTACTTCTGGAAGACTGCTACCCCAAATGAAAATCTCCTTTACTTTTTCTTCGACTTTCCATCACTTAACAACTTCTTTTTTTTTTTTTTGGTTTTTCGAGACAGGGTTTCTCTGTGTAGCCCTGGCTGTCCTGGAACTCACTCTGTAGACCAGGCTGGCCTCGAACTCAGAAATCCACCTGCCTCTGCCTCCCAAGTGCTGGGATTAAAGGCGCGCGCCACCACCGCCCGGCACTTAACAACTTCTTCTGGAAAACAAAGAAAAATCAACCAACCAACCAAGCAAACAAACAAAAACCCCCAAGGGGCTTAGCTCAGTTGGAAAGAGTGTTTACTGAACAAAATAAAACCAGAGTTTGAATCCCAGCATCCATGTAAATAAATAAATAAATAAATAAATAATCAGTCCACACACATATGTAACTCTAGTGCTATGAAAGGCAGACACAGCAGTCAGAGCACTAGGGTTTGCTGGCCTCCAGCCTAGCTCCAGGGACTGTGAGAGACCCTGCCTCAAAGGAATAAGGCACAGTTGAAATCTGCCCACCTGAAGTCTTCCTCAGGCATGTGTGCACACTAGGTGGGCACAGCATACCTGTCCAGCCCCACATACAAACACAACACAGGCTCTATCTCTCTGTGGTTCCGACTGTCTTGGAAATCAGTGTGTAGTTCATGATGGTCTTAAACTCACAGCAATCCTTCTATCTCAGCTTCTTGAGTGTTGGAATTACGGTTGTGAGCCACCACACACAGCTCATTTACAATTGCTATGGCAGCTGTCAGGATCACTTGCTTATGGACATGGATCTGGTGCTGGATGAAAACCCTCTGGGATGTTCTGGGTTTTCCCCAGAAACATTCCATGTCTGTAATACCTGTGAATGGAAAGGCTGTCGGACTGGCAGGCTTTGTTACTAAGTAATTAACAGGATATGGTTTTGTCACCTCTTGTCTCATTTTGCAGTCTGCTAAATACAGATATGAGATTAAATGGTTTCCAAAGCCCACCCTAAAAACTCCACAATTTTAAGATGTCTCTGAACACTGTCGTACAAACAAGACTCTAAGACTTAATTCCATGAACTAAACTAAAAATATGTCTAAACCAGTGACATGGAAATAGGGTATTTAAAAAAAAAAAAAAATCTCCCAAAAGATTCATTATTGTTAAACTAATTTCTCTTTCACATTTCATCTAAGGAACAGAGCAGTGCAGATGCATCTCAAGGAGGAAGAGCCTGTGCCCTCAGACTGCAGGGGTGAAGGCAGGAAGGACAGAAGTTCAAGGCCAGCCTGAACCACAACAAAGATTATATCTTCAAAAAGGAAAGGAAAAAAGAATGTACAACATAAGGAATGTTTCAAAAAAAAAAAAAAATCCATCCTTTGTAGCCTAGGAAGAAGAAGAAAGGGGCCAGGGAAGACCTGGCTGACTTCCCCGAACTATCCTGGTGGGAAGAAAGGTTGGGAGTAGGAAGCTGACATATTCACATACTGTAGGGAGAGGTTCAAGGAGCCTAAGATGAGGGCTGTTTTTCTGGGCATGCTAGTGAGACGCCAAGGCTCTTTGAGTGTCGCTTTCAGCCGCAAAGCATGTTCCACGTGACACAGAGACTGGCAGATGGTGGTCCAGTGAGGGTGAAGCAAGGATCCTGTCTCATCTAGACCTATCTGGGGTATTCAGGAAGTCCAGAAATGATGGTGCAGTTCAGTGAGAAGACAAAGTGCCTGCTCCCCTGAGGATGATCTGACCCTTAGAGTCATCATGACGGCGGAGTTCAGTACAAAGTACTGTGGGGGAGGGGAGGAAGGTGACAAATACCTCAAAATGAATCACAATGAAAGGAAATTACATAGTACCTCAAAAGAATAGAAATGACTAGTTTTACCTTTAGGGTTAGCACTCCTGAGCATAAAAAGGGTCATACTAGACAACACCACAAGGGAAGACATTTGTGGCTTAGACTTCTTTCCTCCTGACAAGTAAACCCCCCTATTCCTTAGTCTCTGTTAACTAGAAAAGACAGTTCCTGGGCTGGCAGACGCCTTTAATATTTTGGGAGACAGAATTAGATGGATTTTTGTGAGTTCAAGAGCAGCCCGGTCTATATAGTGAGGTCCAGGTTATCTAAGACCACATAGTAGACCCTGTTTAGAAGGAAGGAGGCATGTTTCATTTCTTAAAACACTTATTTTTATGTATTGGGAAAATGTTATAAAACAAGAAATGCTATGTTAGAAATACGGCACGTTACCCTTATTGGCCAGATAAATGTTATAGTTGGTTTAGAAATCTAGGATATGCAAAAGGCATCCTCTCTTACATAAGCTCCTTACCCTAAACATACTTTGGAATAAGCAAATTGTGAAAAAAAAATCTGAAGGATGGTAGTTATGTAGAAGATTGAGGTGTGTGGCCCTGGGGCTAAAAGCTATGGAAAATAGAGATGTATTTGGCCTTCAGAACCCACATGGCAGGAAAGAACCCACTCTTCCTGTAAGTTGTCCTTTGACCTCCAGATCCATGCCATTGCATGTGTCCACACATATACATGTACACACACAAAATAAATAAAAATGTAATAAAAAATTAGAGAAAAATAAGCTAATTTCTTTCTACATCTGCATTTATTTCTACAAATAAATCTTCAATTCTACCAAAATTAAAAATCATGGCTATGTCAAAAGAACCAATATGTATTTGTTGAGTAGAAATTTTGTTTGTTTTTTTGCTTTTCAAGATATGGTTTCTGTTTAACTTTGGCCGTCCTAGAACTAGCGCTGTACACCAGGCTGGCCTCAAACTCAGAGAGATTATCGGCCTCTGCCTCCTATGTGCTGGAATTAAAGGTATATGCCACCACTACCCAGTTACAAGTTCTTAATGTAATTAGAATTATGGACACCTATAGAATTATAATATCCTATTTTTCAGACTTTTTGTTTGTTTGTTTGTTTTTTCGAGACAGGATTTCTCTGTGTAGCTCTGGCTGTCCTGGAACTCACTCTGTAGACCAGGCTGGCCTCGAACTCAGAAATCCACCTGCCTCTGCCTCCCAAGTGCTGGGATTAAAGGTGTGCGCCACCAACGCCTGGCTTTTTCAGACTTTTAAAACTCTTCCCTCAATGTTTATTTAACCCAACCACAAACATTTATTTTCACCCAGTTAACAACCGTAACATTTTTAATATTATTTATTTACATATTTATTTGGAGATGGGGTCTTGTTATGCAGTTCAGGATAGCCTAGACCTTGCCATCCTTCTGCTTCAGCCTTCAGAATTCTGTGGATATAGGCATGAGCTACTCATGCGTGACTCAAGGTGTTGTTGTTTCAATAAAACAATGTTTTAAAGTCTATGTGTGAGTTTTGCCTGCATGCAAGTCTGTGCACCAAGTGCATGCCTGGTGCTTGCAGAGGCCAGAAGAGGGTGACAGATGCCCTGGAACTGGAGTTCCAGATGGTTGTGAGCTACCACAGGGTTGCTGGGATGAAGTGAGACCTCTGGAAGGGCAGCCAGACCTCTTAAGGGAATGAGCCATCTTTCTAGCCCCTCAAGATGTTTTTCAAATAGCTGTCTTCACATATAGGTTTTGAAAAGATTATGAGTCTTTGAAAAAAATTATCCCAGTCTCTATTTATTTTACTGATCAAAAATAAAGCATCTCAAAAATCACAACCAAAAGAGAAAAAAAGAAAAGAAAAACAGCAATTGTACACCATAAGATAAAGTTTTATTTAAATGGCAGATGTCTAACATCCAGAAGGGTAATCTGCCTAGAGTCACATAAGATATCTGGGGTTCACACAGCACAATACCCGCTTACCTCTCCTTGGGGTTCTCCCAGGATTCACTTTTCTCCCTTTCGATCTTTTCTGAAGCTTTGTAATGTTTTATCTATCTTAAGCCTAGAAAGCAATCAATGAAATTCAAGTAGAAAATCACTGAAAGCTCCGAAAATGAGGGACTCCAAGAGTAAACTACCAGCTATGCAATAATGAATAGTGATCGGAGAACATTTTCAGTCATCATGACGGCGGCCAGGGAATAAAAACACATTTTCCTTGGGGAGAGATTGTGCTAAGGGAACCAGATACAGATATAAAAGAAAATTCCTCTTGGGATTTATCTTTCTTGACTTCGTGGGACCTAAAAAAAAAAAAAAAAAAAACACAAAATAAAACAATGGTCAATTAAAAACTCCACCCATTTTTATTTTATTTCTTCCGGAACATTATGTAGACCACTTTTCCAAAAACCAAAGCAAACTAACTGGTTAAAGATCTAAAACATTCTGAAAGTTTGGGTGACAAAAAGCTGGAACCGACTCCAAACTCAAGTTCTAAGCTGAGTGAGGCAAAGCAGATTTCTTAAGGTTTGCAAATACCCTCAGCTGGACTAAAGGGCACAGAGCTTGTAGCGCTCCCTACAGTTGAGAGTTTGAACCTACCGAGCACAGAAATCCGGAGTTACCAAAGACTGAGTCCCTCACTCCAAGTTCCGTTTAAGAAAACCAGGTGAAGGTTGGGGGGAGGGAGGCTGAAACGGCAAAATGCAGGATTAATCACTTCTCCCAATTACATCAGCAGCCCCGCCCTTTCCTCTGAGCACCTCCTCTCCTAGAATCTTCGCTACGTACTGCCGCTCCTTCGCCTACCCCCAGCTCCATTATATGCCCTGATCCCTCCCCATTATCACCCGCCCTGCCACACTCCCCCTTTCCTCTTTCCTCCTCCTCCTTCGGGGAAGGAGGAAACCCGAGAGAGGAAACAGGGCGTTGGAGGAAGGGGCTTCGCGATAAGAGAGGAGACGCCATTGGCTCCGAGACCGTAGGGCGCTTCCCATTGGTCAAGCCCGGCCGGAATCCACGCCCCCTCTGTCCCCGCCCCCGCCCCTCCCCCGCCGCTCCGCGGCCCTCCCCGCGCCCCCCGGCCAGCCCCAAGGCGGGGAGGGACCCACTGGGCTAGAGTGGAGGCTCCGACGGTGTCAATGGCTCCTCCTGCCACGGAGCAGCAGCAGCGGCGGCGGCGCTGGGGCTGAGGAGGAAAGGTTCCTTTAAGGAGGAGGAACAACGACGCCTCCTTTTGCCCCTATCTCCTCCCTTTACACTCATTTCCCCTTCGCCGAGGGGGGGGCGGAGGAGAGAGAAGAGGCCGAAGAAAGAGAAAATTCCTCGCAGGGCGCTCTTTCAGGGGGTGTGGGGGGAGGAAGAGGAACGGAGGAGCCGGGCGCCCCCCGCGCGCTCCCGCCCCGCTCGCCCTCTCCGAGATCGCCCGCCCGCCCACTCCCCCCGCCGCCGGAGACGCCGCTCGGGAGTCGGCGGGCCCGGCTCGTCTGCTCGGCCGCCGCCGCGCTTCGCCTCGGGCTCCCCAGGCGGACGGACGCCCTTTCTTTCTTTCTCTTGCCCGGCCCGTCTTTCTGTCTGCGTCCCTCGCGGCCGCCCCGCCCGGCGGCCTCGGCCTTGCCCGTGCGCCAGGCCTGGCCGGCGGGCCTCGCTCGAGCTCCGGTTGTACCCCAGCCTCCCCGCGGACCCGGGGGCTCACGCCCGGCCCGGGCCCTCGTCCCCGCGTCCCCGGCCGCCCCGCTCCTTCCCGCTCCCCACCCCCTTCCCCGGCCCCGGAGCTCGCGGTGCGTGTGCGCGTGAGTGTGTGTGTCCCTCCGCCAACGCCGCCACCTCAGCCCGGCAAATGAACTCCGTCCGAGCCGCCAACCGGAGACCCAGGCGAGTGTCGCGGCCGCGCCCGGTGCAGCAGCAACTGCAGCAGCAGCCCCCGCAGCAGCCGCCGCCGCAGCCGCCCCAGCAGCAGCGCGCCGCCCCAGCAGCAGCAGCAGCAGCCCCCGCCGCCACCGCAGCAGCAGCCCCCGCCGCCGCCACCGCCGCCTCCGCCGCCGCCTCAGGATCGGAACAACGCCGGCGAGAGGGGTAAGGCCGCGCTCGGGGCCGGGTCGCACCGGGCGGGCGGGAGGCCGGGCGGGAGGCCGGGCGGGGGCGGCGGCGGCGGCGGCGCGCCCGGGGTGGGAGACGGAGGCCGAGCGGAGGCGGGTCCCACGGTGCCGCAGTGTTCGCCTGGGCCGGGCCCGGCCCGGCCTGGCAGGCAGGAAAAGCCGCGGCTGCGCGATTCGCCCGGGCTGCGGCTCAGGCCGCGCTTTGTTTGGTTTCGGGGCCGGCACCCTCGGTCCCCACCCCTCCTTGGGGCTTCCCGGCTGGCTCACCCACCCCACGGGAGTCTGTTCGCGGCCGGGGGCGGGCAGAGGGTGGGATTTCCCCCCTTTCTGCCGCCTAGCTGGGTCTGGGCTCCCCTTTCTCGTGGTAGGTGGGGGGACGGCTGGCAGCGTAGGGCGGTGAGGCTGGCCGGGGAACTTGTTTTCCCCTTCTCTGTGGGTTCCCCCTTGCCCTGGAGGACGGGGAGAGGAGCGCCCGAGTGGTCCGCGGCGCTGGCTAGGGAACTTGTGTGCCCCCCTCCAGGTCACGGGGCAGGGGGAGCAGCGGTCCCTCTCCCAGCCTCAAGATCTTTGCTGCGCAGTTTGCGTTTAGTTACAGAACCCCGGGGAAGAACCCGTTAAATCAATACCTTTAAATAAATAGATACAGAAGATATCGGCCATTTCCAACCCCCTCCCTTGTGTGCAGTGCAGTTACCCTTCCGCTGTGTTGTCCCCCTTCTTCTCCGCCCCACTACGCCACGGTGCTCCCCTCTATCTCCGGGTGGGTTTGAGCACCCCTGCCGTAGAATGGGCCCCTTGGGATCGTGTGTGTATCTGTATGTAGACGCGCGCGCGCGCGCGTGTATGTTGTGACCAAGGCCTAGTGAAATGTGTCATTTGGACCCAACTGTGCTGCGCTGTCTGGTAACCACCATTGTCTAAGGGCTGAGGCTCCCTGGGGTTGGATTCTTGCTTTAGCAAAAATAATGTTCGTTTTTGCTTGGATAATGTGCTTTATGTGGAGAGGTTTGTGAGATGAGAGTGTTGCACCTTGATCTCCAAACATAACTAGTCTCTTTATTAATGAGCTGCTTGCAGCAGAGTGTAAGTCAGCACGGTATTTTGTGTATGGTTGTTTTAAGGAGGAGAATTGTTAGGAGACATTTTGCGTGTTTTGGTTGGCTGATGAAGGCTAATTTTTACATGCGTTGCGTTGGTTGTCACACCTCCTTTGATTAAGGAGACTGCGTGTTAAATATAATTTTAAAAATTGTACATTCTTTAACTGTTTCATTGTAGGTGATCAAAATATTTATCAGATGAAGGAAATAGTTAGAAAAACAGTTTAAAAGGTTTACATTAGTCACTGTTACAATAGTATTTGAGAAAGTAGTTGGCTGTATGTTATTTGAGAGATGTTTCAAACCGGCTAGAGGTCTTTTGCAACATGGTTGGTAAAAATGTTTTAATGATTCTTTGATACATGTACCAATTTTTGACAAATTAATTTTCTCATGTTACCTATCACTTAAATGTACCGGTTAAATGTACCGGAGTTGTCCGGGTGTTCTGTTCAGATTACCAGGTCTTGTAGAATTGCCACGAGGGGAAAACAAGCAAAATTGAAATGTTAATTAAGTATTTATTGTTAAGGATTCTGTCCTCATAGTAAGCCTTTTAAAGATGTTCTGTTAGAAGCAGATCACCCAAAGTGTCAGCCAAACTCAATTCACTCCCATCCTGTATTTTTAAGTGTTTACTCTGCATTCTTGTTTCACCACTTGCTATAATTCCCACTTTGCTTGAGGTAGACCCTGGGCATTTTCTTCATTTATTCTAAATTATTAGTTACCAGAGTCAATTTCTGCTTGCAATCTCCATCATTGATAGTCACATGCCAGAGTGTCAGTTTTCTTTTTATTGTTGTTCAAAAGCTGACAAAGATGTTCTTGAGTTGTGGTTTCATGATGTACTTACCCAATGGTAAGTACTGTGCACTCCAGGGTTGTCCCTCTAAAGCAGCTAGTGGAACTGTTCTGGAGGTTCAGTGTTGGCACAGAGCGGATAAGAACTTGCTGATTAGCCTTTAGGGAGATAGTGTGAATCTTTCCAAGGGCAACTAAATAGCCTTAAAAATGAATAAACATTAGGATGAATTAAGACTAAAATAATGAAGATTTTGTTAGGCTTGTGGAAAAATATTCTTTAAAAGATTAGCATTCTTATTACATTTTTAATGTACATTTCATATATGGGTTGGAGCCACCTAAAAGTAGCTTTTCTCTCAAAAGTTTTAGAGGGTATATAGTGTGTTTTTAGTTTGAGAAAATTCTATTATTAATACTTGTTTATGGGGTATACTGCAATATTCTTACAAGGGGGCAGCAAGCTGGTTCAGTGGGTAAAAGCACGTGTCACCAAGCCTGATGACCTGTCTCTGAGGGTTCTATCCCTGAGATCCACGTGATGGGAGGAGAGCACCAACTCCCTTAAGTGATTCTCTGACCTTATGCACCATCCTACACATACACACATTAAATAAATGAATAATAAAATTTTAAATGATTTTATAAGGGACTTAAGGAACCAAAACTAATGTGTTTGTGGCTATTTTTTCTTTAAGTCTTGATGAATATGTAATTCCTATATTAGTCTTGGTTAGAGTTATATAATAGTGGTTTAGACAACTGTTCAGGTAGTATGTCAAAGTGAGAATCACAATTTTTAGACAAATTAGTTCAATCTGTATATAAAATTGACTTATATGAACTTGTATTTTAAGCTTTTAATTGTAATATTGTAAAGACTTCTTTTTCTTTTTTTTTTTTTTAAGACTTATTTTTCAAACAAAAATTCTTTCAGATTTTTTTTTTTTTAGTTGTCTCTTTATCCATAAGTAAATTGAAATAAAAGATGTTTGGCAATGGTATTGAATATATATCTACAAATAATGTGCATTTCTCTGTTTGTACACATATACACATTTTTCCCTCTGTGTAGTGACCAGGATTTGAATTGCGGTAGAAACTTGGGTGGGAGTTTAGCAGAATTCTATGCCACTTACCTAGAGGATTTCTATTAGGCTACACTGGGAGAGAATGCCAAGTGCTTCTGGGGAAGTTCTCATGCAATCTGTGATGGTTTAGAACTGCACACTAACACAGGATTTTTGTTTTAGTCTGAAAGTTTTTACTTTGAAATTTCACATACTACTAAAAACTAAAAGAAAAAAATTGTGTTTTATGTAGTCACAATTAGATAATATATTCCATGATTTATTAAAATTGGAAAATATTTGGGTTGGATTTTGTTTTGTTCATTTATTTTGTTTACTTACTTAGAGACAAGGTTATGCAGCTCTGACGGGCGTGGAGCTCACTGTGTAGACCAGGCTTCCCTCCTGCCTCTGGAGTGTTGGGATTAAAAACATGCACTGCCATGCCTGCTGGTTATATCTCATATGTTTAATTTGCATATTTATGGGTACTTTGTTTTAGTACATTGATATATCATCTGTAAAGTTCAGATCAGAATAAGCGTCAAGTAAGGCATGTCTCTCCTTGAATATTTATAATTTCTTTTTGATTAAAAACATGCAAAATCCTTGTAGCTTTTTTGACATATGTAATACATGATTGTTTTCTGGAGTCACCTACTATAACAGAATACTTAGTTCTTTTCTTTAAACTATAACAGTGTGCTGACTCACCTTTCCTCATTCTTCACTCCACCTTTCCTCAACATCTGGTATCACTAATTGTGTTCCCAGCATCAATGAGATCAACTTTTGAAGTTACACATATCCTTTTGTGTTTCTGTGCTTGGCTTGTTTCACTTAACATCATAAAAATGACAGAATTCATTGATTTTTCTACCTAAAAAATGTGTGTGTATGTGTGTGTGTGTGTGTGTACTTCCCTTTTCTTCATCAATTGATAGGTTTTTGAGTTGTTTCCATTTCCTGACTGTTAAGAACAATAAACAAGGCAGTGTAGTTTTAACATACTGAATTCATTTCCTTTGGTTATACATGGATATTTGTTCTGAGTTCTAAAAGGATTTAGCTTTTGTAAACTGTCCCACAGAATTTAGTCTCTTTATTCTTAGAATTTATGTTTTTACTCTTTTTTTCTAGAAATATAAGGGAAACAAATCTGCAGGTGCGCTATAGATATTCTAACCAGTATGGCTTTTTCTTTTTTGTTCTTTCTTTTATAAGTTTGTTTTACTTACCCCCTTCTCTCTTTCTGTCTCTCTGTCTCTCTTAATATCTCTCTCTCTCTCTCTCTCTCTCTCTCTCTCTCTCTGTGTGTGTGTGTGTGTGTGTGTGTATGTGTATGTGTATGAGAGAGAATGTATATTTGTCTGTTTATGGGTTATGTACATGTGTGAGTGCAGAAGAGGGTGTCAGATCCTTAGGAGTAGGTACAGTTAGTTATGAGTCCCTTGACATGGGTTCTGGGAATAGAACTTGGGTCCTAAAGAATAGCAAGCAGTCTTAAGGGCTGAGCCATCTCCCTAGGCCTTATTTAAAAAAAAAAAACAAAAACCAAAAAACCCAAGGTGCTACTACATAGTTCTGGCAGGCCTGGAGCCCACAAATATCTGTTGCCTCTGCTCCCAAACACACTGGGATTAAGGGTGTGTGCTACCATCCCTGGTTTCTTAGTCTGTTGCTGTGATAAGTCATGATGGTCAAGGCAACTTATAAAAGAAAGAGTTTATTTGGGGCTTACAGTTTCAGAGGGTTAGAGTCCATGACAGTCATGGTGGGTAATATTGCAGCGGGCAAGTATGATACTAGAACAGTAAGTAGCTGAGTGCTTGCTTACATCTTGTTCAATAAACACCAGGCAGAGAGGGCCAACTGGGAATGGTGTGGGATTTTCAAACCTCGACGTTGGAGCCCATAACATATTTCCTCCAACAAGACCCCACCTCCTAATCCCATAAACAATTCCACCAACAAAGACCAAGCATTCAAACGTGAGCCTGTGGGAGGCTTTCTAATTCAAACCAACATACCTGGTTAACCAGTAATTTTTTTTTTAGATGCCACATATTTTTTTTTAAACTAGATATGATTGACCCTTATAATCCCAGCTGTAGGGAGGCAGACACAGAATCATGATTTGTAGGTTAGCCTGGGCTCCAAAGCAAGACTCAAAAAAATAGTTAATATATATGCACAGTTCAAAATTAAATTCCCTTTTAATTAAATATTTTTATTTATTTGGCTGTTCATGTGTCTGTGGTGTATGAGGCCAGGGGCGTGTCATGTCACCTGGAGTTAGAAAAACAGGCAGTTGTGAACTGCCTGATGCTGGGAATTGATCTTAGATCTTCTGCAAGCCATCCATCCAGCCCTCAGTGTCTATTTTTTGGATGTGCTATCAGTTACTAAATTCTGCTTGGAATCCATTACCACTCTTCATAGCTTCTCCATCATGATGTTGTTATAAGAGAATTTGAGTTAGGTAAATAATATTTACATAGAAATTTCTGAAAGTAAGGAGAATTTCTTATATGTGGGAAAAGAACATGACTATTTTAGATGCTGAATTTTTTTTATATTTATTTGTTTGCTTGTTTTTTCAAGACAGAGTTTCTAACCCTGGCCTGGAACTCACTCTGTATACCAATCTGGCCTCAAACTCAGAGTCTGCCTGCCTCTACCTCCAGAGTGCTGGAATCAAACCACCACTCCTCCTAGGCCTGAAAATTTCATTATAAGGTATTCAAATGTTCTAATGCCATATACTAATAGAGGTTGCTATTTATGATCTGAAATGATTTCATAGTACAAAAATTTGGTCTTTATTCTCATACTTGTAGAATGAAAATTCCATATGACTACGGACTTTAGGCATTTTAAAACTTGTTGGAATAATTTAGTGCATGCAGTATTACCTAACATGTCTCTTGATAGTGCAGGCTCTATTATGTAGTAGTAAGTTCTGCTGGTAATGCCTCAAGACTGTGATTGTGGTACTGTTTTGTTTTCGGTTCGATCATTCTTCCTCCCCCTCCCCCTTTCCTTTTCCTTTACCTTTTCCTTGAAATTTTGGGAAAGCCAAGGAAAGGCAAGAACTGCTATCAGATGCTCTCTTAATAGTGAAGGTCTGCCTTCCATACCTAAGGTTTGTCAGAGTTCAGGTCTCATCCTGGAGTGTCCTGGGGGAGGAGGGGCCTACCTCTAAGACCCCTGTACCAAAATCTGGGTCCTAAAGTCCTTGTACAGAATCTGCGCCGGGCGGTGGTGGCGCACGCCTTTAATCCCAGCACTTGGGAGGCAGAGGCAGGCGGATTTCTGAGTTCGAGGCCAGCCTGGTCTACAGAGTGAGTTCCAGGACAGCCAGGACTACACAGAGAAACCCTGTCTCGAAAAAACCAAAAAAAAAAAAAAAAAAACAGAATCTGCATGTAAATTGTATATATCCTGCCTTAGGCAGTAAATGATCTCTGGATTGTTTATAATAATGCAAGCGCTGTGCAACGTGTAACACTGTTTTAGGGGCTAGTAAGGGAAGGGCTCACATACATGACAGGTTTTCTGTCTAGACGCAGTTTCCCTCCAAACAGTTCTGTCTGTCCTGTTTTTGTTCTCTATTAGCTCTGGCTAACATGGAGTTTATCATTTGGGGACTTAATTTTTTTTCTTAATGCTGGAAATATCTTAAGTCCTGGCATGGTATTATATGCCTTTAATGTTCAGGAAGCAGAGGCAGTGTGATCTCGGGGTTCCAGGCCAGCCAGAGTTATAGTGAGACTATGTCATTTTAAAACAAAACAAAACAAAAAACCAAGAAGGAAGGAAAATAACCAGCCTCTGGGTTATTCCAGTGTAAGAGTATTGACTTCCTGTTTCTCTGTTACTAATAAGGGACTCTTATTTTGTATAGATCCCGTTGTACCTATCTCTGAAGCATTCAGATTTTAACTTATTTTTTAGCTTGCATATTTTCTCCTAAATAATGCAGATTAGAATGTGAGATTGGTGGCAAGGTGGTCCTCCCCAAATTGCATTTGTTATCCACTGGAAACAAAATCATGGACACACAAATATAAGGATGTGGCAGATAGGCAGTATAAAGTTAAGAATCTAGCTGTTAGTTAGAAGGTGTGATGCTGTACTTAAAGTCTTTGAAGAAAGATGAGCACTTAGACTATACAGAAGTGTAAGAATAAAAAGATGCAGACTGCCTAGCTTCTGGTAATTGTTCAGTAATGACAGCTCTTGGACATTTTAAAGGGGGGGGGTTCTGATTAGTTGTGCCCAAAATTAAACCTGGAAAAGTAAGTGTCCATGAGACCTTAAAGACTTTGGAAAAGCCAAATGTTTTGATCTAGATGACTTGGTGTTAGTGGAACAACACTGGTATATTTTTTTAAGCTATTCTGGGTTTTGTTTTTTAAAGAAAATAGATATATTTTACATGTTTTGCCTACATGTATGTATGTGCTTGCTTGGTGTCCATGAAGGTCAAAAGAGGGCATTGGATCTGCTAGAATTGAAGTTAAAGATTGTTGTGGATCACAGTGTGGGTGCTGGACATCCAACCTGGGTCCTCTGCAAGAGCAGACAGTACTCTTAACCACTGAGCCATCTCTCCAGCCCCAGTAACACTGATTTTTAATTGTAAATACATAATCTTAAATAGTGTATGGAATTAGGGTTTTTTTTGTTTTGTTTTTTGGTTTTTTTTTTTTTGGTTTTTCGAGACAGGGTTTCTCTGTGTAGCTCTGGCTGTCCTGGAACTCACTCTGTAGACCAGGCTGGCTTCGAACTCAGAAATCCACCTGCCTCTGCCTCCCAAGTGCTGGGATTAAAGGCGTGCACCACCACCGCTAGGCATGGAATTAGTTTTTAGCTGGTATTATTATTATTACTTTTAGATGTGTATGTATTTGCATGTAGATGTGTGCACATGACTGGAGGTTCTCACTGAGCCCAAAGGTTTAGGTCCTTTTGAGGTGGATCTAACAGCCAGTTGTAAACCTCCTGATATGGGTGCTGAAAATTAAACTCTCAGAGAAAGAGCAGCAAGTGCTCTTAACCACTGAGCTGTCTCTCCAGGACCTGGTTGGCTTTGTTTGTTTTGTTGTTTATTGTTTTTTTAGTAGGAAACAAGAAATAGGTATTGATGTACAAACATTTACTCTCTGCTGTACACTAACCTATGGCAGCCACTTTAATCATACTATCATTTAATCATTCAGCAAGTCTGGAAAAGTACATTTTATTCCTTTTCAAGAAAACAACAGTTTCTATGCATAAAAAGTAGCAAAAAAAGAATATCTAAATTGATTTATGTCACTGACTCCATAAAGAGAGGTGCCAGAACATGTTTGGTTGAATGTCTGCATCATGTTCAGAGTTGAGATTAACCTAGCCCATGCAGTAGATTTGATCTTTATCCAAGTTAATCTGCTTTTGGAGATGGGTACATTAGTTTGGTACCATTAATGAGTCATGTGGCTTCACATTTTCCAAATAGCCTGATGATCGTTTCACCTCACTTGTGACTAGTTAGGAAGGCTCCGCTCTGGCTGACCACCACAGTGGTTTTGTTTGTTCCTAGCATGTTGATGATGATAATACTAGCAACTAGTGTACAAAAAAGGGTAGATTTGCTCGGAATTACTCATAACTTAAGAGTAAAGGATGGTAAGTCATTTTAGTTCATGGTTGTAGGTGGGTAATAATAATTATTTAATTTCTTTATTTTGTTTTATAACAAAATATTACATGTTTTATGTGTATGAAAGCTTTGCTGCATGCATGTATCTGCACCTTGCGTGCACCTATGAATGCTTTTGAGCTCGTGGGAATCTAACTCAGGGTCCTCTGTAAGAACAGCAAATTATCTTAACTACGGAGCCTCCTCTCTAGCCCAGATTACAGTTTTTTTCAAGTGTAAACATTTGAGGAGTAGAACTAAAGTTAAGAACTTGTGCTTTAAAAAAAAAGCTGGGCGGTGGTGGCACATGCCTTTAATCCCAGCACTTGGGAGGCAGAGGCAGACGGATTTCTGAGTTCGAGGCCAGCCTGGTCTACAGAGTGAGTTCCAGGACAGCCACAGAGAAACCCTGTCTTGAAAAACCAAAACCAAAAAAAAAAAAAAAAAAAAAAAAAAACCCAACTTGTGCTTTAAATTATTTTTCAAGAATGTTAATCTTAGTTTCACTTTCTCCTGATTGAACCAACACTATTTTCCAGATGGTCCAGTTGGATTGTGGCAGAATCTATGTTGAAAATTTTTCCTTTGGTCTGGAGTTAACTGGCCACCAATGTGGTTTCAACCCTTGGTGTTACTTCTTTAGTATCTTAACCATCTGATTTGAATTGTATTCGTTTTTGCTAGTTCTCCAACTCTACTTGGGTGTAGATGTTTTTTTGTTTGGTGTTCAGAAGTTATGAAAATGTATTTTTATGCCTAAGAATTGATTTAAATCTTGTCCTATAATATATAACATATTACATACATATAGACGCATGTTGTTTTTAAGAATCTATAATCTGGAGCTGGAGAGATGGCTCAGTGGTTAAGAGCATTGGTGGTTCCTCCAGAGGACCTGAGTTCAGTTCCCAGTGTACACACACAGAGACACATTCACAGTGGTTCACAACTATCTGTAACTCAGGTTCCAGGGTATCTAATACCTTCTTCCAGTCTCCCAGGCCATCATGCATGCATGTGGTATAGAAACATACATGCAGGCAAAACACCAATACACATAAAAATAAGAATAATAAAAAAAATTTATTCGTAAAAGGAAGTAACTGGAGAAAAGGAAGAACATAAAACCTTTTTATTCACTTTTTTTTTAAAGTTTATTTTTATTTTGTGTGTATGAAGGTTTACTTGTTTGTATGTGTGTGTACTGTCTGCATACATGTTTCCCAAGGAGGCCAGAAGAGAGTGTTGAATCACCTGAAACTGGAGTTGTAAGCTGTCATGTGGTACTGGGAACTGAACCCTGATCCTTTAAAAGACCAGCAAGTGTTTTTAACCCCTGAGCCATGTCCCTGGCTCCTCACTTGCTATATTTTGAGGTGGACAGAATTAGTATATATGTGTCACTAGTAATTTATTTCTTCCCACATAACTGTCCAAACACCTTTTTGAAAAAGAGAGAGAAAACAAAACATAAGACCCACTTTAAAAGATGAAGTTAAGCCGAGTGTTCTGGCGAAGGAGCCCAACACTCAGGAAGCAGGAGCAGAGTCTCTGAGTTCTAGGCCAGCCTGATCTACAGAGTAAG
Source organism: Mastomys natalensis (assembly GCA_021653895.1). NCBI lineage: Eukaryota > Metazoa > Chordata > Mammalia > Rodentia > Muridae > Mastomys > Mastomys natalensis. Next base: position 278,932 of record JAJTUV010001591.1, on the reverse strand, counting down.
TTTGAGGACAGCCAGGGCTACACAGCAAAACCCTGTCTCCCAAAAATGGAAAAAAAAAGAGGAAAGATGAGGTCAATCTCTCTTATGAATAAGGAGTAGGAGTCTTAACGAGCTTGCACTTTCCAACTAAGAAAGATCAGAGACTTGTTTGAGGTGGAAATAAAAGACTGTTTTTGAAGTGTTTTAACAAAGTGATTTTATTGTATAAGAAATTTTGTAAATGTTTGTTTCTTTTTTTTCTTTTTCTTTTTTTTTTTTTTTTTTTGGTTTTTCGAGACAGGGTTTCTCTGTGTAGCCCTGACTGTCCTGGAACTCACTCTGTAGACCAGGCTGGCCTCCAACTCAGAAATCCGCCTGCCTCTGCCTCCTAAGCGCTGGGATCAAAGGCATGCGCCACCACCGCCCGGCTATGTTTCTTTTTACAAGATTAGGTTTATGTCATCATAGCCACTAAATTACAATTTACATTGTGTATGGGTGACTGATAATGCTCTGAGCATTTACATTTTAAGAATCTGAAGTACTGGGTACTTTAATATTTTAGGCTCAAGTTAAAGAAGAAAGTGAAATACGGTTACTTGGGGGAGGGGAAAGCAGAAAAGTTTTTGGGTTTTTTTGTTTTGTTTTGTTTTTTTTTTGTTGTTGTTGTTGTTGTTGGAATCTGGACTTTAATTATGTACATAAATAGTGATATAAGAATGAGGAGTTCTAAGGCTTGTACATTATTTCCATGTGAAAGATTGTAGATTAGTTGGCTTGTAATATGGCATCACCCAAAACAGCAAAAAGGCTTAGTGTTGTTTTTTCTGAAGAAAGCCAGTTTACTATATCCAATACTGATTCTGCCATTTGTCTGTAGAAATACTGATTTACCGTCTGGAGTTTCCAATGTTTATCTATAACTGATTAAAATGGGCAGAGCATGAAGTTTTCTATTTATTTCCAGGTGAATTCTTCACATTTCCTGGCTTCTGAAAATTTTGCTTCCACAAGTCTTCTACGACTATGTACCCTCGTAATCCCCAGTCAAATAACTTCTCCTCAGTGATCTAGGCAATAGTGATGGCTTGTTGTGGGTAATAGACAGAGGCACCTAATCCTATGAAAAAAGGAGGATACACCAGCTTCTTTGTTTTTGAACCTCTAGCAAGAAGGACTCCAGCAAAACCAATAACACCGAGTCTTGGGAAAAATCCAGGAGGCGCATTTTGAAGATAGTTATAGTTGTCTACTCCCACTGGACAAAGTGTTCCACCTTGGGTTTAGTATGGGAGTATACTTCCTGACACAAACTTGTGTATGGCTCACAACGATGTCGGAGTTGTGAGATGTTTTCTTCAAGTTGAGTCCTTGGCTCCTCCACATATTTAGAATGACCCTCAGGAACTGAGTAGAGTGAAAGCTCATCGATCTTCATGTTAACTTTTGTGAGGCAAGTCCTTTTTGGGTGCTGCATAGACTCTGAAGGTGAGCAGGCTCAGGCTGGCTGGCCCCACAGATCTCTGAATTACCTTGAACATGTCGCTGGCAGCTGCGGCTCGGGCAGGGTAATGTACTTGTGACTTGGATTTTCTTAGGGTTTCCCTGTCTGGTTTTGGTTTGAGGAGTAGGACTGGCGTAGATTTGGAAAAGTATAGCACGTATGGATGAGTCATTGGAATCAGGAAAGGACATTTGGATCATAGAGTTTGTTTTACACACACAAGTGTGTGTACATTACAGTAAATCAGGTTTGCAGCCAGAGTATTCATGGAGCTATGTAACCAACACATAGACCAAGACATACATTGTTGGCAACCTGCAAGTTCCTTAAGCCCTCTGTTACTGCTCTCAGCTTCAATCCCTTGGATTTTTACTTTCACATGTTTTTAACTTTATGTAAATAAAATCACCCGTGTGCGTTCCTATGTTCCTTCCTACTTGCCTTTAGTATTTGTGGCCTTCATCCATGTTAGTGGCTTATAGCATGAGCTTGTTCATTCTTACATAATATTGTTTAAATATGCTACAACTTATCCATGACTTTTACAGTTGAACCTTGAGACGTACATAGAAATTGTTTTTATGTTTAGATGTCATTGAGTACTATACATGTATAATTTAGTGCACACATGTCCACGATCTTTTTGAGTTTTATATCAACATATATTATTGTATTTACCCAAAGAAATTTACAAGAAATGGAAGATAAGACACTTTGAAGACATGTGAACCTGGTTTCTCATGATTATGTCACTATTACTTTGACATTTCAATTTGGGGCAAATAATCCTAAAAAATAGTGGAAGAAACTGCCATGTCCTCTGTTTTCATTTTTGCAGATAGTCATATTAATATTAAGTAGGGTTTTATGCCATATACATTATTATGCCTGGGTTATGCCATAGACATGTTTATAAACATTTGTGCTTGTTTCCCACCACCCTTTTCTTCTTTTCCTCCTACTCCTCCATCACCATTATCACCACTACCACCACCACCATCATCATCATCATCATCATCATCATCATGGGTCAGGGATCACTATGAGCCTGGTTTAACCATGACCTCTTGGGCTCAAGCAGTCCTACTTAAGTAGCTGGGGTTTAACCTGTGCACCACTGTGTCTACTTGCTAAGTGTCTGTATGCATGTGCACTTTTGTCTGTGAGTGTGGGTGCATGCATGCTATAGCATATGTGTGGAGCTCAGAGGACATTGCTGGGTGTCAGTCCCCACCTCACACCTTATTTCAGATAGTGTCTTTCTTTTGTTGTTTTTCCCATTTGTCCAAACCAGGTGGCTTGCAAGCCTTGGGAATTGGCTTGTCTCCACCTCCATTTTCTGCAGGAGTGCTGGGATTACAGATGTTCTGGGTACTTATCACAATGGTGTAGCAAGTACTGTTACCCACTAAGCTATCTTTCTAGCTCATAAGAAGTAATATTGTCAGTACTTCAAAATTTACCTATCAGTGCCTGAAATCTTATCTGTTCAGGACGCTGAGATGGGAGGATTATAAATTTAAGGTTAGTCTGGGCAATTTAGGGAGTTTCTGTCTAAAAATAAAACTTTGAAAAGAGAATTGGAGATGCATCTCCTTAGTCTTGAATTCAGTTTTACCCATGAAAATAAATATACTTCATGATCCCCTCATCAATTACAGGTTAACTGATTTCAAGGAGGACATCTTTTGATATTTAGGAATTTTTAAATATTTCAGACTTGGACATGTAATTTTTGAGTATTCAAGAACTAATTCAGCCGGGCGGTGGTGGCGCACGCCTTTAATCCCAGCACTTGGGAGGCAGAGGCAGGTGGATTTCTGAGTTCGAGGTCATCAGCCTGGTCTACAGAGCGAGTTCCAGGACAGCCAGGGCTATATAGAGAAACCCTGTCTCAAAAAACCAAAAAAAAAAAAAAAAAAAAAAGAACTAATTCTACTGAAGTGGTCCTAAGTATTTTTCTTTCTACATGTAAGCTTCTGAGTCCTTTTAAGCTTATCCTTTTTAATGGCTTTAAAGTATCTTGCACTGGACAGGTGCCACATGTAGAGACAGGAGGATTATGAGTTCAAGACCAGTCTGGGCACAGAAGAATTGAGTTCCAGGCCAACATGGACTGTATAGTGAGAACCTATGTTTTTTTTTTTTTTTTTTTAAAAACCCAGGGTATTCCTAAGTGGCCCTGGTTGACCTGGTATTCCCTATATAGATAACACTGGCTGGACTCATAGAGATCTGCCTGCTTTCCTAGTTAGTGCTGGGATTAAAGGTGTGCTTTGTCACACCTAGCAAAAAAAAATGTTCTCTGGTTTTCTGCTCTTCTTAATTGCTCTTTATTGTCTTATAGTCAGTATATACTAATTATAAAAACTTGGGGCTGAAGTAATGGCTCAGTGGTTAGGAACACTGGCTGTTTTTCCAGTGGTGCCCTGGGTTTGATTTTCAGCACTCAAACGATGGCTCACAACCATCTGTAACTCCAATTCTAGGGGACACACAATGTGCAAAGACATACATGTAAGCAAAGGACTCATATACATGAAATAAATAAATGCTTTAAAAACATTTTTTAAAGAATTGTAAACTTTTGACAGAGAGCACGAGACATATTTTGCTATTTTCTAGTCCTTGACTATATCATTCCTAACATATAGAAAAGGTTGAAAATCAGCATCCTTGGTAAGTTCTCAAGTAAAAGCTGTGCTAAAATGACTTCTAAGCTTGTGTTCCTTAAGATACAGATGTCCCCTGAGAATGACACGCCAGGCTCTTTTAAGGAACTGCTTGCTTGAAATGGATGATATGGTAGCCTCAGATATTGAAGGAGGAGGAGAAGTTTGTAAGTCTGCTCTTAGTATTTGCCAGTCTATGCTGGGATTCTTTTCTGTGTACAAAAGCAGGTTAGAGGAGATTGCTGCCTTCCTTTCCTTATCATCTGCCTTGTTTGTTTTTTGAAACTGGGTTTCTGTGTTTGTCCTGGAACTCAATCTGTAGACTAGGCTGGCCTCAAACTCTACCTGCTCTACCTCACGAGTGCTGGGATCAGAGGTGTTTACCACGACCACCACCACCACCATGTAACCTAACAATTAGATTTCAGGTTTTTTTTTTTTTGTACGTACGTTGTTTTTTATCTATCCTCTCTGGGCAGTGGTGGTGCACGCCTTTAATCCCAGCACTTGGGAGACTGAGGCGGGCGGATTTCTGAGTTTGAGTGCAGCCTGGTCTACAGAGTGAGTTCAAGGACAGCCAGGGCTACACGGAGAAACCCTGTCTTGAACCACCACCACCACCACACCCAAAAGTTACTACCCTAAGGATACAGCTACAGAGTTGGAGCACTCATTTCATTGTCATGGTGGTATCCTTTTTTATTACACCTCTTTTGCCCTTATCTAGGAATTAAAGGTAGGCTGTTACGGGAAATAATAATTTTTTTTAAAAAAGGTATGATCCATACTATACACAGCTACTCTCTGTCCAGGTGGGCAATCTCACCATCTCTTGCCTAGTCCCAGTCAGTGATCTTCCCAGCTCTAGTTTGCCTGCCTCAGAGCCACTTCTACCTTCTCAACCATCTACCCTCTGCTGCTACTTGGCTACAAATCCCCTTAAACCAGTAAATCAAAACTCTTGAAACTTATAATTAATCAGTCAGATTTATATATCAATAAATTCTCAATTCACAAGATGCCCACACAATAATTTCAAAGCCAATTGATAATGATACAAGCTGCTCACCTAGATTAGACAAGTTATCCCAATTATTCTATCCTTTTATGATATATTCATAGCTACCTGTCGATATTTAAAGACACGCTGAATCTGGATCGTCTTCCTCTTCCTCCATATTCCTTCGTTCTCTTCCTGTCCCTGTCTCTTTCTTTGAAACTCTTAGCTCTGCCTCCCTTTTTTCTGTCCAATCACAGGTTTCTTGTATTAGTATTTAAATTAATTGGGGGGAAATTCTGCTACAGTCGGAAGATGAGTTTAAATTAAATTGTATGTTGCTAGAGTCTAAACAGCTCTCAACTGCAGAGATAAAACAACACTAGAAGGTTTCTCATAGGTGAAGTAGTAGTTATCTCCCAGGGTGCCTTTATGGAGCTTTCTGATTTTACAGGAAACCTATGCTCTGTTTCTGAATTATGATTTGAAACCTTATCTGGAATCTCTGAGAATTGAAAAACCAAGCTGGGAAAAACTGGATGTCAGGAGCATGAATGAAACCTGCTACTTTAAAAGTCTGATTTTAAGTGGCTAGAAAAATTGGCATTTATCTATTGTATGCATGTTTTAACAAAGAAACAGAAACTGGAAGCATGCCTTCCTGAGTTGGTAAATGTCTGAAAGACTTGGATGAGAAACTAGGTAAGAAGTTAGGATGGTAGAGGTGAAATGATTTTTGTTATTCTTTTTATTTCTTTTTCAAGATTTATCTGTTTTATGTATATGCGTACACCATTGCTCTCTTCAGACACACCAGAAGAGGGCATCAGATCCCATTAAAGGTTGTGAGCCACCATGTGGTTGCTGGGAATTGAACTCAGAACTTCTGGAAGAGCAGTTAGTGCTCTTAACCACTGAGCCATCTCTCCAGCCCTGTATTTATTTTCAAGTAGTATGTGTGTATCAACAGACATGAAGTTTCATGGAGATCTGTGAGTTGTCAGCACAGGTCAAACCAACAACAAAACTCACCTTAAGTGATCGTGACCAAATAAAAGAAACTAGTTAGAAAGTTGTGGTTTGGTAGGTTTGGTTTTTGAAACAGGTTCTCTGTATAGAGCTGAATCTGACTGTGAAACTCCTTTGTAGACCATGCTGGCCTAGAACTCAGAAGATCCTTCTGCCTTTATGCACACCTGGGCAGTGTTTTTGATTATTGATATGAAGTCACTACTTGGTTAATAATGTAATCCTCAATGTAATTCTTTTGAAATTAGAAAAAGGTTTAAAACTTTTTTTCAGTACACTTAAATTTATTAATTGTCAACGGTTTTGGTATAACCACAGTAACTTTACAGTGACAATTGGCTAAAGTTATTGTGATTAAGAACTGAATAAAACCTAGTTCAGATTTAGAGATTAAAATCTGGATCATTGAACAGGCAGCTCTTTCCAGAGTAAACCAGAGTATAGCATAGAAATCTTGATGTATCAATTAGATTATGGTAGCAAATAGGCAAACACTTAGTGTCTAAGTAAACGGAATGGTTTGAAAGGAAAATATTTTTTTGTTACAGTAATTAGCTCTTCTCTTAACTACCAGTGATATAGATTGAAGACTGTTTAGTGCTTTTCATAAAACTGGGTTTGGCCCTAGAGAAAATAATGAAATGTTGAAAGAAATTGATAAAAGAAATTGTTCCATCATCAGTTTTAAAAAGATTTGTATATATGATGTGTTCATGAATGTAGGCATGTGTGAGTTGTTAGAGAACAATCTTGGATGTTGCTTCTTGCCATCCTCCACCTCATTTGAGTCAGTGTTTCTTGTTGAACTTTTGCAGGGTATTTGAGCATACTGAGCCCTGAGATTGTTACTTAACTGGAAAAAAATTCTGGTGTGGCTCAGCCCTTAGTACACACAACTTTAAATTCTAACAATGAAGATAAAGTTAGTTTGTAGAAGGAAGCACCCGTGTTTGAAAGTGATGTCTAATTGAGTGTCAGCAAAGTGACAAATCAGAGAAAGATTTGACAGAATAGAATATACCCAGCTCTCATGAAGAGAGGAAAGGGACGCTACTTGAGGATCAGTGCAGAGAGAGGAGGCAGTTGTACGGAGACAAGTTGAAGAGAGAACAAGCTAGACAGGAGAAGATAGAACAAGCCAGAGAATGAGAAGGAGCCAGAAGATTAAAACATTTCAGAAGAGGCCCAGAGAAAAGCCAGATTGAATCAGTCACCTTAGAGAGAAGTTTGAGCCAGAACAGGTGAGTTGAACCAGCCTGTTAGAGCTCAGGAAAAAAAAAGCAAAAAAAAAAAACAAGACAAGACAAGAAAGGATGAGCTTAAATTCAAGTCTCAGAGGCTAAAAGCATTGTAGACCTAGATTAAATTATACGGAGGCTAGAAGCCTCCAGGACTAGGCCTAGATGTTTTATGTGGGTTTTGAAAATCCTCATTTTGTTGCATAGAAAGGACTTCTAACCTATTGAGCTCTCTCCCCTCTACCCTTTTATTTTTGGTTTGTGACACCTAATATGTTTGAGAGTAACTGTTTTCAAAATAGTAAGAGTCTTTGAAATACAGTTAGTCACTAGATTTTTAATTGATTTATCTATTCAATTATCTGATCATCTTATAGGATTCTTATAAACCTAGACCAAGAGAAAACAAGCACTTACCTGTTTATGCTAGACACCTATCAAGAGAAAGATGTTTGTCTAAAAGGTTAATGAACTGGCATGTAGCTTAGTGATAGACTTCTTAGCATGCTCAAGTAGTAGATTTGATAATTAATACTAGTTAAAAACATAAGTAATATGACATGGTGGCTAACACCAGACAGAGGCAGTTGGATCTCTCGAATTCAAGGCCAGGCTAGTCTAGCAAGTTCCAGGATAGCCAGGGATACACAGAGAAACCCAAAAAAGGTTATATTTAAGGGTCTGGCAGAATGGGAGGTGAATGTGATTGGGACATGCATATGTGAAATGTCCAAATAATCAATAAAAACATTAAGTTGAAAAAAGAAAAAGAAAAACAAGCCTTAAGTAGCTGAACACAGTATAACACACATGAGGCCTCATCTCTGTGAGGTCTAGGCTAGCCAGGTCTGCATTATGATACCCTGTCAAGAAGAAAAAGAATAAAGGCTACTGATGTTGTGTTTAAGATGTGGGGGAGGGTTCCCTCCCTCCCTCCATCTCTCCCTTCCTTCCTCCCTTCCGTAACCAAAGGAGTAATAAAAACAAATTTAAGTAAAGTTTTTATGGAACAGTTGTATTTTGTGTTTCATCAGTTGTAGGAAACTCTAAAAGTGGTCTTAGGAAAGTTGTAAGCTTACAAAAACAGTGCCAGCCATTTGCTGTAGATACTTAGATTTTATTCCTTCTATTTTTCTCTGGACCCAGCTTTGTTGATATAATTACTGACTTACACTACTAAACATTTTTAGTATGTTTATAGATAACAAATTTGAAAAAACAAGAAATCAAAGTAACTTGTTTTTTAATTCTTTATTTTTATTATATGTACATTAGTGTTTTGCTTGCATGTATGTTTGTATAAGGGTGTCTAATTCCCTGGAACAGGTAGGTATTACAAACAGTTGTGAGCTGACATGTGGGTGCTGGGAATTGAACTTGGATCCTTTGGAAGAGTAGCCAGTGCTCTTAACCATTGAGCCATCTCTCCAGCCCCAATTTGTTTTTGTTAAGACAGATACTGTTTGATGTTTACAAGCAAAGAAAGTAGAATCTTAGAAACATATCTAGAGAGAACTAATTATAACAGATATGAGCTGTAGTAAGGCTGGAGTGAGAGCCCCAGTAAGCAAGCACACACATGACAACGTCAGGTTGTAGGGTTTTTTAAATGTCTTGGGCTAGTTATGCAGCTCTGTTACAGAGTATCTGCCTGCCTAGCACTTGCTCAGACCTTCAGTTGCTATCCAGTTGCTATCACATAAAATAGGCATGGTGAACATACCTTAACATGGGAGGTGGGGCAAGAGAACCCGAAGCTCAATTCATCCTCAGCTACATACTGGGGTCAAGGACACCTGTCTCAAAAAACAAAACTAATACAAATAAATAAAAGTAGTGTTAGTTGGGTGCAGTGGTGCATGGTTCTGCTCTCAGTGCTCAAGAGGCTCCATGGAGGATTCCACTTTTTGATTTGAATGTGTATAATCACCTTTTAATCAAAAAGAAACCACAGCTATACAGGAAATTAGTTTGTGATTTAAGTTTTGGTTTTTAGTTAAGATACCCTGAATATCTATATCCATCACTCATGAATTCTTTTGGTTTTTTGAGACAGGGTTTCTCTGTATAGCCCTGGCTGTCCTGGAACTCACTTGGTAGACCAGGCTGGCCTCGAACTCAGAAATCCGCCTGCCTCTGCCTCCCAAGTGCTGGGATTAAAGGCGTGCACCACCACCGCCCGGCACACTCATGAATTCTTATAGTTGCTATGTAAATACACTTTATTTATTGGAATATTTTTCTATTGATTGATACTTATGTTTTTAATTTTGCCTTTATTGAACTGTAGCAATTAACCTTATGCTCGTATCTTTGCATGTTTATGTCACAATTTCAGGAAATAGATTCATAAATTCATGTCGTTGGGTCAAAAGGATAATTCTTTTTTGCACTCCCATTTATTAGGTTTTCTTGAGGTGTAGTTGATATACCAAAAGTATACATTTGATGACTGTGTTTGGATGAGTTTGAAGGGATTTGCATTTTTAAAGTTTGGTAAAAATTGCCAGATTGTTTAATGTACAATTTATAATTCCTGTTATTGAATGAATGAATACATGAAATACGTATGGAACAACTGGGGTTGAAATGATTTCCAGAGACATTCAGCAAAAGTGGATAGATCTGTTTGTTGTAGATTGTTTTAGTTTGGCTGGACACTGGGCTTAGGATGATCCTTGATCTCTACTTCCCAGATGCTGGGGTTAGAGGCCACCGTTTCTGTCAAGTAATTTTTTGTTTTATTTTGTTTTGTTTTCCAAGATAGGGTTTCTCTGTGTAGCTCCCGCAGTCCTGGAACTTACTCAATATAGACCAGGGTGGCCTTGAACTCACAGAGATCCTTCTGCTTCTACATGCTGAGTGCTGGGATTAAAGGTGTGTTCTTCCACACTTGGCTTCCTATGCTGCCTTAGTAGCTACCCATATCACAACCTCAGGTACTTACTGTCCCCCACCCTTACTGGAAAGGCCAATTTATGGATCCATAATGAGTGATGAATCAGTAAATATTTTGCAATGTTTGTATAGTAATATCATTTTGTTTACTGTCTTACATGATCCTGAATGCTAAAGTCCGGAATGCTCTGAACTCAAGTTTTTTAATTTAGCATATGTTGGTACTCTTTAGATTTCTGGACATTTTGAATTGTGGGTTTTGGTTTAGCAGTCTTGAGTAGGTAATCCAGGCAGGTAGAAGTCAGAAGTACCTGGTGATTGTAGTGGTACAGGCTTGTAATCCCAGACCTTGGTACGTGAAGGCAGGAGAAGCTGGCATTCAGAACCATCCTAAAGACCTCTAGTGAATTTGATGCTAGCTAGAGACCATTGTCTCAAAAAAATTGATATGGGAGGAGCCACACTCTTATCCCAAGCATTTCAGGCAAAGATTTCCAAGCACTAATGCTGTTTAACAGTTAAACTTGCTAAATATTTAACTGGAGCATATTTTTCTTGTTTAAAAATGTATAGTATCAATCCATGGACTTATAATAAACAATAGAAACATTTATTTATTATTATTTATTTATTTATTTATTATTTATTTATTTATTATGTTCCAGTTACTTAACTTGACACATGGGAAACAATGTAGAATATTTCTAATAATGATAACAAATTCAATTTATAGCAATAATAATAATTGTTACTTTATTGGTCACTGTTCTAGGGAAGCACTAAATGCCATTTGGTCTTAATGCCCTTAGTAATAGTCCTCATTAAACAGATAATTTATATAGTTTGCATATGATAGAACAGAAATTTAGAGAATGTTAGTATTTAGGGAATGTTAGAATGTTAGGGAATGTTAAATTTCAGATTAGAAATCATGTCTTTTTTGTTTGTTTGTTTGTTTGTTTGTTTTGTTTTGTTTTTCGAGACAGGGTTTCTCTGTGTAGCCCTGACTGTCCTGGAACTCACTCTAGACCAGACTGGCCTTAAACTCAGAAATCCACCTGCCTCTGCTTCCCAAGTGCTGGGATTAAAGGCGTGGGCCACCACTGCCCGGCTAGACATTATATTGAAATGTTTATTTTTACATTGTTTATCCACTAGAAATATGTATATGCATATGTACCTTTCTTTGAAAACGGTTCTTAATGGTGCATAATACTTTATTTACATGTATATTAATCACAGACATGTGAGTCACCATTACTTTTCCTGTGTTTTAAAGTTGTGCCATAGAGAAAAACCAAAAGAAAAGTGCTGTGAATTTCAGTATTGAGAGTCTCTGTCTTTCCAGAACCAGCACTGACAAGTGAAACATTCATTGTTAACAGTTTTTTTGAACAAATAGCAGCTGCCTTTGCCTGTGTCTTTTTTCCTCTAGAAACTATAAAAAAGAAAGAATAAGAAAAAGAAAACCCTTAACCTTCATTTTCAGTGAAATGAAAGATTATGATTAGTTAAGGCTATCAGAAGCATTTGAGAAGGGCAGACAACCTGTGCTTACTGAAGGGAGAGGCTCATAGTGAAATCATTTGCAATGAGAGGGTCCATGGCAGAAGTTTCTAGTTTCATCTAAGAAGGAAGAGAACGTAGAGCAATGCTGAAACATATACAGTCACATGTTCAGAAACAGCTGGTCTCTGGCATTGGGAGGTCTTAGCACTGTGACACCTGCCCTGCCCAATCACTTGACAGTGAATTCTGCTAAAAAGAAAAAGCAGTCATGATAGCAAAAACTTAACCAGAGCACAAAAGGACACATTAGGAAGGGAGGGAGGGAAAGAGGGAGAGAGAGAGAATGAATATGAATGAATGAATGAATGAATGAATGAGAGATGTTTAATTGAAGTTCGCACTTTATAGCCAGGGCTAGCCTAGAATTTGTGGTGGTCCCCCCTCATGCCTTGGCCTCTCAAACTAGAATTAGATGTGTAAGCTACCTACCATGTATGGTTTCTCCTCCACTAACACCCTCACCCCATTTGAGTTTTGAGACAGTCTCTCACTGTATACCCTAGATGTCTTAGAACTCACTTAATGTAAACCAGGATATCCTGAAACTTGAAGTGGTCCTCTGGTCTTTGTCTTACAAGAGCTAGGATTATAGGTGTACACAGCTGTACTGGGAGTTGGAAAAGCTGTAAAAGTTTCTGTAAAAGATGATCCAAAATTAGGAATATAGGAATTTAGGGAAAAGGTGGTAAACTCACAGGAGATGGAATATGAATTGAGAAAATTCAGAAAAAAACTTGAAAAGGCAAAAATCCAGAAGTTCACATGAAATTAGAAGGAAGATAGATGCGAGAATAGATAAGAAATGAGAAACCAGGCTTGGTGGCACATGCTTGTAATTGTAGAATTTGGGAGGTGGAGGCCAGGAGGATTGTGAGTTCAACATCATTAGTTTCATAGTGAGTTTACGTTAAGACCAGCTTGAGCTCTAGGAGACCATGTCTCAGAGGGGAGAGAGGGAGAGTTAATATAAGAGATGGATGATGGTCCTTCCTATAATTTCAATATGCCTGTTTTCTCTGTTAGCTTATAAAGAAGGAGGGTTGTAAGTTTGAGGCCAGTATGGACTGTTAGTGAGTTCCAGGACAGCACTGGCTGTGAGACAAGATAGTAGAGAAAGATATCCAGTGAAGAAGATGATCAGAGCTCTGTATAGAGTGTGACCTTGTGATCCCAGCATGAGAGACAGGGTCTGGCGTCTTGGCTGCATGCAACCCTATCTCAAAAACAAAACAAAACAAAAAATAAAAGTGTTAGAAAGTGCAGTAGATCAAGTACTTACAATGAGAGCCTCTGTAGATAAAACGAAGACAGTACAGCAGGACGACTGGTAAGAGAAGCTGACTGACTGAAATATATACATTAAGGACTGTATAGTCCTCTGTCTGTGCACAGAGAAATGATCATCTTATGATAGGTGAACAGCCACATCCCCACAATATGTCCATGTAATTTATGAGGTATTGAAGTTAGACTGCATAGTAGAGCTACATTTATTACAGGAGTAGTGTAGGAGCTAAAGATTTCTCATGTCCAGCCATACTGTTCTTGAAATCCCCCATGGAACTGGAGAACACTGTTTGTATGAACCATTCTGAGGAACTGCAAGACAAACCAACCAGCAGACATCTGAAGAGAAGCTTTAGTGGTAAGTATTGAATGTAGATCCACTCCTAAGGACTTAAATACAGAAGCCATGATGGTAGAAAGTGATAGCCACAGCCCTGTAATCCTAAAGGTGCCTAATCTTGTCAGGACATATTGATGCATGTAACTCAGTAACACAGAAATGGTAAAAGGAGTAAAACACAGACCCAGCTTTTCTGGAGTCTAGTATAAGAGGGTCCCAAGTTCAAGGTCTGCCTACATTACAGAGAAAGAATGCAGAATATTCTCACTGCCTCATCAGAATAACAAATAACCAAAAGGATAAAGACACAAGTCAAGTCATAAATTTGGGTCAGTGGAAGAATAAATATATAAAAGAAACTTTAAAGATGCCACAATTAAATGCTGTTAAGCCAGTGGGAGGATGAGGAACATTTTTAACATTGTTCTTGTAAAATAATTGGTGAATAAAGAAATAGTTAAATTATGGAAATTATAGTCAGTCCTGTGACATGTAGGATTGTAACCTAGTGGTTCTGCACATGACTAACGGATTTCCATGATATATGTGCAGAACTAGTTTTGCTTGGAAAAAATAACCTCAGAATATTTTTTTAAGGTGAATTAAGGCCACTATTTATTTATTCTGTTTCAGTTTTTCAGCAAGGGATCTGAATTCAGGCCTTCTAGCATGCTAGCCAAGTGTTCTATCAGTGCTCTAACCTCAGATTAGGCCCTTTATTTTTTTCTTTCTTAATGATGAGGCATGCTTATTTGATCTTAAGACTGCTATGTTTTGTTATATGTACCATTGCATGTAAACTTTCTTTCACTAGATTTTAATATTTCAGTATTAAAGAAAACATATATTTTTGCTCTGAAAGTTCCCTTTACATTTCTGAATCACCTCACTAGGACTTTTTCTAAGAAATGTGTTATTAGGCAATTTTAGTGCTTGAACAAATGAGAAAACATACTGGTTTTTTGTTGTTGTTGTTGTTTTTGGTTTTTTGGTATGGTAAAGTAACATTAAAAATAGCAGTTCTTGCTGGGCAGTGGTGATGCACACCTCTAATCCCAGCACTTGGGAGGCAGAGGCAGGCGGATTTCTGAGTTCATGGCCAGCCTGGTCTACAGAGTGGGTTCCAGGACAGCCCAAGCTACACAGAGAAACCCTGTCTTGAAAACAACAACAACAAAAAAAACCCATGTTCTGCATGGGTCAATGAATACTGAAGTATGAATTTAGCAGGCTAAGTACTAGTGCATAAAATAAATTTTGAAAGATTAATATAGAAGATGTCTTTTTATATCTTAGTATAGTGGTAGAGTACCTTTTTAGCATGCACAAAACTCCGATGATATTCCCAGGACCAATAAACAAACCAGTTCAAATAAGAAGTAATACATCGTTTGATACAGTTTACTACATTAAAAAAAATTCTTGCCGCCCTGTTGAGATGGCTTCATGGGTAAAGGTACTTGCTATGCAAACCTTGTGACTGGAGTTTGATTCCCAGATCCCACATAAGGTGAAAGGAGAGAACAGATTCCACAGTTGTCTACTTCTTTACATGCTCCCCAACCTATTGTTTGTATATACACATCATAATAATAATGAAATTAAAAAGCGCTATTTTAAAGACAGATATTGCAATCTCAGCACTTGGAAGGCAGAGGCAGGAGGATTGAAAAATTACAGGGCCAGGGTGGTAAGAGTCTCATCAAAAGAACAAAAACCAAAGTCAAATAAATGCCTATCTGAATGGCTAAGGAAAATGTGGTGTATATATGATGGGATATTGAGCCTTCCAGCCTGTAGGAAGCATGTGATGCACTGTGAATAAAGCTTGAAGAAGTTATGCTGAGTGAAACAAGCCACTCACTCATAAAAAGGCAAGTACAGTTGAGCATCCTGGTGTAGAGAAAACAGCTCATGATTGCTGTGAGTTCCACACCAGCCTGGGTTACAAAGCAAGACACTATCTCCAAATTTAAAAACAAAAACCCCAGTTAGTGGGCAGATGCTTATTTAGCCCAGTTGTAGAAGGCTTGCCTAATGTATGCAGTTGCTGTACGAATGTATTTGTACTGAGCATCTCAATTAATTATATTTGTAAAAAGCAGAATGGTTATTTTTGGGTTGTTCAGTATGTTTGGATTTGTAGCAAATACATATTTACATCCTAAAACTAGAATTAAAAGTGAATAAAACAGAAGTAAATTATATATTTCTTTCTAGCACCCCACCTCTCCAGAAGTGGGTAATAATAATTCAGATAGGTAGTTCTTAGATTTAAAAACTACCTAGGTGTAATTTTCTATAAGAAGTTACCAGCCTTATTCACAGAAGAGGAAATTAAAGTTACAATGTTACAGTTTACTTACTAGAAACATGAAGGTTGGATGACTGTTTTGCTGGTTGTGGTGGAAATGGGATACATAATGTGGTGTGTACATAAGCATGTCACACACCATGAATAAAGCTTAAAGATGGCTTGCTAAGTGAAACAAGCCACCCATAAAAAGGCAGATCCTGCTGAACTCCATGCTGTAGTGAGGCTGTGACATACTCCTTAAGAATATAACTTGCAGGAGTGCCCGTGGGCATCATTTGAACAATACTTTTTACCAGTAAGAATATATTCAGTATTTGACACAACAGATAATCTTTCCTAAAACTTAACTTCTACACCTGCCACATGACATATATAACCAGATTATTTTGAAGCATGGTTTGTAGTCGTAGAAGGTTAGAAACACTCCCAAGTGCCCTCTTATTAGGGGATAATTCTAAGAAACTTACTTGCTCAAAACTTGAACGAACAAATCAAAGGCGTAAGCCATCATTTTGGGCTTAAAAGAACAAGAGCCAATGTGTTAGCTACTTTCCATAATCTTTCCCCAGCTCTGCCTTGACAGTTAGAAACAAACCTATGCCTAACTGCACAGACCCAGGAAAGGAGCTGGATGTCTGACTGGTTTTATCAAAGTCTTACCTAACATACTCTAGGTCTTACTCCTGGTATAGACCCAGACTTCAGAGGAACTCGTACCTCTAAATCATCTTTCTGGGATTCCTTGACAGATCTAACTTGTTCCCTGTAGCTTCCATACAGTCTTACTTTCAACTTTCCTGAGCACACTAAATTTGTTACACCTTACTTTTTGACTTCCAAATTTGATTTTGTGTGTGTGTGTGTGTGTGTGTGTGTCTGTCTGTGTCTGTGTGTAATATTTTCCCTTTCTGTTTTTGAGTTCAGACATGTATAAAATTGTTTTAATATTTTAAGGTAGGGGTTTGTGTGTGTGTAATATAGCAGGAGGAAACACACCCCTAGAACTGGAATTACAGAGGGTTATGAGTCATGCGGTGCTGGGAACTGAACCCAGGTCCTCTGGCAGAAGCAGCTAGTACTCTTATACACTGAGCCAACTTTCCAGCTACAACTTGCAACTTGTATTTTTTATAAAAGACCCTTCCTGGAACTCTTGAGTACATATTGCTAGTCTATTAATTGTGACTGACGATACTTCTCTACCTTGTTAGTACAACCGGTCACCTTCCCACTGCTGCTCCCCGTCCTGCTGTTCCTTCCGCTTTCTGCCCCCAGCATATCATTTACTACCTACCTGTGTGCAAGTGAACCTCCTCAGGGAAAGCTGTCTCTCATTTTATAGACAAATAACAAAATCTTGAGTTTTCTCCCCTTTTATCTTCTGAAACAAGATCTCAGCTCTGTAGCCCAGACTGGCCTCAAACTCAGTCTAGCTGCCTTGTCCTCCTGGAGACTGAGATTATAGGTATGTGTCACCATACTTGGCTGTAAGAAAATTAGCAGTAAGGATTTAAACACAGTATGTCTCTTGTACTAAGTAAAGCTTTTCACATAAACATAAAAAGTGAAAGAACACCTTTTCTATGTTTTTATTAAAAATGTTGTTTTATGCTTTTTTATGTTGTATGTTGCAAATATTTCTGAATAACTAACTAGATCATTTTTATTCTTAGAAACATATCGTGCTGGGCAGTGGTGGCGCACGCCTTTAATCTCAGCACTTGGGAGGCAGAGGCAGGTGGATTTCTGAGTTCAAGGCCAGCCTGGTCTACAAAGTGAGTTCCAGGACAGCCAGGGCTACACAGAGAAACCCTGTCTTGAAAAAACAAAAAAAAAAAAAAAAAAAAAAAAAAAAGAGAGAGAGAGAGAGAGAAACATATCATATAGACTGGGTGTGGTGTGGTGGTACAAGCCTTTAATTCTAGAATTTAATTCCAGATCTGAGTTCATAGTGAGATCTTGTCTCAAAAAAAAAAAAAGAAAGAAAAAGAAAAGTGCACTCATTCATCAGAAAAATCTTGCCCACTGATGAGTTCTCTTGAGAAAATTCATATAGGATATAATATTAAGACTCATAAACCAGGTACAGTGGCATGTCCCCTTCTTTAATCCCAGCACTCTGGAGGCAAAGACAGGTAGATCTCTGAGTCTGAGGCCAACCTGGTCCAGAACAGCCAGGCTACAAAGAAACCCTATCTCAAAAAACAAAGAAAAGACTTCTAGCCTGTAGGGGCAGGGGATGTTGGGGTTCCTAGGGAGAGTGTGAAGGAGATGAGAGTGCTGTGAGATGTGTTGAAGGGTATAGATTTGATTAAAACACATTAATCATTTATGTTGTGATCTTATATACATGTATACATATAAATTTTCAAACTAATTAAAAGATTTTTCGAAAGAATGTCCAAAATACACTTTATGTATGAAATCCTCAAACAGTAAGTTTTTTAAAAACCAGAATTATAGGCTGAGATTTCACTTACACGGCTGACCTTACTATTACTCAGCATCAGGTATAGAGTAGCAGTATCCAATAAAATTTGATATGAGGATTGCAAATTCAACTCAGTTACAGTAAAATGCTCACTTGGCAAGCATGAAGCCCTCTGTGTGATGCCCAATAATACCAAGTATACTGGGCATGGTGGGACACACCTGTAATCCCAAAACTAGAAAGGAAGAAAGATCTGGAGTTCAAGTTCATCTTTAGCTACACAGCAAGTGAGGCCAGTCTGAGCTATATCTGATACCTCATATAAAAAGCAGAAAGTTTTCTACAGTGAAACCTTCCCTATCCGTACAGCTTAACACAGTAGTCACAGTAACACATACACACACACACACACACACACACACACACACACACACACACACACACACACAAAACCAAACCTGATACCACGTCCTTCTACATAGCTACCTCAAATGCAGTCAACCAGCATGGCTGAGGAATACAACTTTAGACTTACTAATTTTAACTGATTTAAATATAAAGTCACTTGTGACAAATGACTACCAAAAACTCAGGCCTAGAGTGCTATTTCTTTTGTTGCATTTAACTGACTTGTGTGTCCCTCAAATTCTTTTGTATCTTTGGAAGGAAGTTGCAATATTTGAACAATGCAATGAAAAAAACTAATATTACTGTTTTACTATTGGATATTCCTTATCAGATTTTCTTTTTAGAAGATTCTAATCATTCTTAGTTTCTTATATTAGTCATTTTCTAGCATAGTATGAATAATGACCAAGTTTCTGTAATTAAATAGCAAGGCATTTCAACATATAGGAAAAATAAGATCACTAAAATTCACAGTATGCTTTAGCATTTATAAGTATTTTTTTTTCCCTTTAGGCTTAGTATGTAACCCTGGTCTGGCCTCATAATCCCTCTACCTCTGCCTCCAGGAGACCGGGACTATAAATCAAAGATGTTTATATGGAATTGTGAGATTAAAAACTGTGTTTAAAAAAAAAAAAAAAAAAAAAAAGTAAAATCAGCCAGGCAGTGATGGCACACACCTTTATTAATTCCAGCACTTTGGAGGCAGAGGCGGGTGGATTTCTGAGTTCGAGGCCAGCCTGGTCTACAGAGTGAGTTCCAGGACAGCCAGGACTATACAGAGAAAAACCAAAAACAAACAAACAAACAAAAAATGTAAGAAGGTTAGTATTAGTAACAGGACACCCTGTCTCCTCCTCCCCTTTTGGCCTGTGTTGGCCTTGACCTGTTGACACTACTGTCTCTAAGCTACAGTTCACTCAGGCAGCTTGGGTGTAGAGCCACAAGAGGACTTAAAGACGGTTTAGTATGTCATAGATACTAGTGTAGTTGATGTACTTGTTAACAAGGAAAATAGCATTCTTAAGTTGGACACAGTAGCTCATGCCTATAACTCCAGAATTCAGGAGTGCAGAGACAGGAATATTACAAGTTTGAGACTAGCCTGGGCAATAGAGCAAGACTGTCTTAAAACAAAACAAAATAGCCTTTTTGACATAAATAAACTCCTCTCTCTTCCACATTTGTTGCAGTCTGAAACTTTGGTCCTATTTTTAAAATAAGGGGTGAGTGTGGAGAGGGGAGAAAGAGAGAGGGAGAAAGACACCAACTTGATCTATCAATATATTTAACAATTTTGTGTTCACCACTGTATTGCTTATTTCTTTTCATCTGGTTTATTATTCTGCAGAAATACATCCTTTGCTTCTTGCATCAAGATTTCCTAAGTAACTACATTTTAGTTTTGTGTGCATCCTTATTTTGAGCCTTATATTGATTGCTAATAGTTTAAGGAGGTCTAGAAGTCAGTGTAAACAACCACACTATATTTCAAAGATCATCCTATAACCTTCTAAAAGTAAGAATGGTGTCTACTCTACTATTGCTTTGGTTTTTTGTTGTTGTTTTTCATTTTCATTATTTGAACATCTAGAAGTAAAATTTGAATCTTATTCTATTAGAGAAGCAATTGTTCCACAATCTGCAATTTCAATTTGAAACTTAGTCAAATCAAAACTTTACTTCTGGAGGGAAAACTTTTAAAAATATTTATATAAGTATTTTGCTTGCACGTGTTTATGTGTACCATGTACATGACCTGGTACCTGAGCGGGCCAGAAGAGGACATCAGATTTCTTGGACCTGAAGTTAGAGACAATTGTGAGTTATGGAAACAGAACCTAGGTTCTCTGTGTTCTTAACCACTGAATTCTATCTCCAGTCCTCTGAAATTTAAAAAAACAAAAAAAAAACCTTTTAATCATCATCTCATTGGATACTGTTTCTCTACTAATCTTTAAAAATATTCGGAGCAGGGTGGTGGTGGCGGTGGCGTACGCCTTTAATCCCAGCACTTGGAAGGCAGAGGCAGGCGGATTTCTGAGTTCTGGGCCAGCCTGGTCTACAGAGTGAGTTCCAGGACAGCCAGAGCTACACAGAGAAACCCTGTCTCGAAACCCCCCCCCCCCGCCCCCTAAAAAAAAAAAAAAAATCAGGGCTTATATTCTTATTCAAGAGAGAGAGTTTCAATAACATTCAATAAAGATGTTAATTTCTTTTTAAGGTTAGTGTTTCCCTGGGCTGGAGAGATGGCTCAGCAGTTAAGAGCACTGACTGCTCTTCCAGAGGTCCTGAGTTTAATTTCCAGCAACCACATGATGGTTCATAACCATCTGTAATGGGATCTAATGCTGCCTTCTGGTGTGTCTGAAGACAGGTACAGTGTATTCATATACATTAAGTAAATAATATTTAAAAACAAAAGGGCTAGTGTTTCCTGTGTATCTTTTAACTGGTTTGCAAATCAACTGCAACAAAGTTTCTGAGAGATGGGCGGTGTGTTTACCCCATTCTAACAACTTTTCATTTGCTGCCCCCTCTAAACCCAAACTTCCATCCCAGAAATGAGGTATTTAATTACTACAGATAAGTCCTCATATCACCAGCAGGTTAGCACAATTTCTTTTCAGAAGATTTTAGCTATTTTTGTTTAACTACCATGACATGTAGCTTATAGATGCCATGTCTCTAAGGGTATCCTCTATTAAATTCTTCTTTGACTGCACTCCAGTTTCTTGGGTGAGAAACACCCATTTTGTGCCCTCCCAAATGTCCGTGAATACAGCTTGGTTCCTATTATACAGGAAAACACCCTTAGGGACACCTTACCTCCAAGCCATACTCCAGTACACTCCCCTAGTTACTAAGCACTGTTTAAATGCTAGTTTTCTAGAAGTGTCTTCCCAAGGATGACTTTCCCAGAATAACACTCAAGGAGATAAGTGACTTATCAGACACAAAGTGTGAGCTGAGGACATAGCTCAGTGTTTTTATAGCTGAGGATGTAGCTCAGAGCATTTGCCATCATACACACAGCCCTGGAGTCAGTTGGCAGCATCCCTATAACTTCATCCCAGTAAAGCCTACAAGGAAAGTGGTAAATTTGCCAGTGTTTGTACTGAAACTTAGTTATGACCCTGTTTTATTACTATGTGGTAGCAAACTTTTTTTTATTTCAATACTTATATAATTGTTTCCAAGTTATCAAGGCACCCCTAGTCACAGTAAAATGGGTTATAGCTATTAATACAGTAGTTGTGGCATCAAACAAGGGTAATCAAGATGGTGGAGAGAGGGAATTCTTGCAGATTGTCCTGACTTCCGCACAAAAATGTATATACACAAATATAAAACTAGAGAGAAATGAAAAAATAAAATAGTTCTTTAGAAACTCTAGTACTAAACTTATATGTCAATATGGCATACTTCCTGTGAAAGTAATACTTTGAATCTGAAATTTCTCTTACAGACATGTGTATTTATTGTGTGCTCAGTTCTTAGCCTGTGGTACTATTTTGGAAGGGTGTGGAGCTTTTTGGAAGTGGAACTGGGCTGTGTGAAGATATAGCCTAGCCCTGGTTTTGGTCTAGCTTTTATCAAGACATGAAAAGATATTTCATCATAGTTTCCCTACCATTATGGATTATAACCTCTGAAGTTACAAGATAAAACAAATCTTTTTCCCCATAAGGTTTTTTGTTGGTTGGGTTTTTTTGGGGGTGGGGTGGGGTTGGTCATGGTAATGAGAAAAATAAGTAATAGACTAACTTCTCCATTAACACATTTATAGTAACATTGTTTTATAATCTTGTGAATCACTGTCCAACTTAAATATTTATCTGCTTCTGTAATTTTGTTTCTATTATTACCAAGTATATATATATATTAATACATGTATTTGTTACTAAGAAACTGGCTCATGTAGTTATGTGGTCTATGGCACTTAAAATCTGTGTAGTCTAGCAGGCTTGAGACCCAGAAAAGTTGACGGTACAGATGAAGTTTGGAGGCTATAGATCTTTTGGTTCCATTCAATTCTTTAGCTACTGAAATGAGATCCATTCAGCACTATGAAGAGCTATTTATTTACTCAATAGTTTGCTGGTTTAAATTTTTATCTTATCCCAAGACACTCTCCAAATTGATACATAAAATTAACTGTTACAACTCTACCCCCTTCCAACTTGGTACCCAAATTTCTTTTCTTAAGTCACATATATAATCTCTGGCTGTCCTCCAGCTCACAGAAATCCATCTGCCTTTGCTTCCTGAGTGCTGAGATTGAAGGCATACACCACCATACTTGGCATACTCTCATTAGAGATAATCCTCATAAATAATCCTTGTTTTTTGGTTTTGGTTTTTGGTTTTTCAAGACAGGGTTTTCTCTGTGTAGTCTTGGCTGCCCCAGAACTCACTCTGTAAACCAGGCTGGCCTCAAACTCAGAAATCTGCCTGCCTCTGCCTCCCAAGTGCTGGGACTAAAGGTGTGCGCCACCACTGCCTGGCTATTCTTTTTTTTTTTTTAGATTTATATATTTTTATTCTATATGTGTTGGTGTTTTCCCTGCACGTATGTCTGTAAAGGTGCCAGAACTTCTAGAACTGGAGTTACAAACAGTTATGAGCCGGGAATTGAACCCAGGTCCTCTGGAAGAGCAGCCAATGCTCTTACCCTGAACCATCTCTCCAGCCCTGAAAGACTACTATTCTATGAAGCCAGACTGTTTTAGGGTGGTATGTGTATTCAGTGAATTTCACAAGCATTTGCTAGGTTGTGTCTATGGCAGATAAGATGCTGCTCTTCCGACTTTAATCCCAGCACTTGGGAGGCAGAGACAGGTGGATTTCTGAGTTCGAGGTCAGCCTGGTTTACAGAGTGAGTTCCTGATCACAGAGAAACCCTGTCTCAAAAAAAAAAAAAAAAGATGCTGCTCTTCCATTATGAAAGTGCTCCAGTGACATCAACCTTCCACCCTAGGCAACAGTGCCATGCCAGACTAAATATTGGTCTCTACTGCTGACAGACACTCAGCGACACCCACAGTGAAACGAGCATTCCTTCTCCCCTCTGAGCCCAGTTATAACCTCTATGCTTGCTACTTGCTTATGGATACTTTATTCATGAGTCCATTGATCACTACCAGGGAAGGCCATCACTTGAGTATTTATTAAACTCCTTCTCTCCTGATGCCACCTTTGGTGGGCATTTATTTACGCGTTAACACAAACATCTTGGGGCTTGCTCACTCAGGTTAGCCGTATACTCCTTCTCCAGATTTCTTCATCCCCAGGTTTGAGTTGCATATCAAATTCCTGACCAACTACTGACCACAGTTTTTGGATTGGTATGTAATTGTATGTCTGGCTATGTTCCTCATCACTGCCCTTCAGTGATGCCTAGAATGGAGTTGCAATACTACGTACGTCTATCCATCTGGAAGTGGTTCCTATAAACACAGCCTGTAAAGTGAGCCTAGTTTTCTGCTGTCAACTGAAGAGAATTCCCCATTGAGTCACATGGGCAGCTGGGGGTGGGGAATATGGCAGGAGTTAGGATCGTCAGGAGACACTTCATCTAAGTTGCTTGTGCCTTAGGGCTGCGTTGGGCACACATGACAGTATCACTGCCATTTAACGACATAGTGTTGCTGTTGTTGCCCTTCACGTGCCACTGTCTGGACCACTGTCATTGGCCTGCATAACTCTTTCTGACTGAAGAGATGTAAATAAACATGTGTTTGTCATTTCTAGTATAATCATTAAGTGTTCAATATGAGGTTTTCAGAGGTTTCTTCTTGTTTTGTCCCTTCAGCTAGTAATTAACAGTGTTAAGGAGCATAAGCTCGCCTGTGTGCGTGCATCATCCACAGAGGCCAGAGGGATCCCCTGGAAGTGGAGTTACAGATGGTGTGGGCTGCCCTGTGGGCGCTGGGAGCTAAACTTGGATGCTTGCAAGAGCAGCAAGTTCTCTTTACCACTGACCCATCTCTCTAGGTCTTGTTTCTAGCTTTTTAAATGGCCATTTTGATTTGTTTCCCAGTTAATGCCTCTTTTTTTATATTTAATCCTCACAAGTAATTCTAGTAAGTGGTTGTTTTTCTGTGCTCTTACAGTTGTGAAGAGTGAAGCCCAGGGAGGTTACAGATGAGTCCCACTTATGTTTAAGTACAGTCTGTTTGAACAGTTTGTGTATATGAACAGAGTGAATTTTTTGACTCTGTGTAACTGTTAATTAGAATTAATTTGGGGCTGAAGTGGCTCATTGGTTTACTGCTCTTGCAAAGGACAACAGCACCCACATAAAGTAACTCAAATAAGTGCCTGTAACTTCAGCCCCGGAGATACGGTTTTTAAACTCTGCAAAAAATGCACAGTTGCACATACACACACACATATACATGTACACATAATTTAAAACTATCTTTAAAATTAGATCTGTCAAATTGGTAATGATCCCCCCATCCCAACAAGTTATGACAAGATTCAGGAGCTTAGAAGAGTAGTGCGTGAGTCCCAGTGTCCACATAGAAAGCCTGATGGATGGCACCTGGAAGACGGACAGAGATGGGGGAATCCCTGGGTCTATTGATGACCTCCAGATTTCAGTGAGAGATTGAGCTTCGGAGATAGCTCAGCAGTTAAGAGTGCTTGCTGCTTTTTAAGAAGTCTAAAGTTTGATTCTCAGCAGACAGCTCACAGTTGTCTGTAACTCCAGCTCCAGGGAATCCAGTGTCCTCTCTGCTAGTACCTCCCACTTATGCACCCACCCACAAGCACATGCACATGAAGAAAAAAAAAAAAAACCTCTAAGAACAAGATGGAGATGGAGAGCAGGACATCCAGCCTTGACCCTCTGGCCTCTGTGTGTACACATACAGGCATGTATCACATATACAGAAGGGCAGAGGAAAGGTAAGAGGTTTCCCTCTCAGATGAAGAGTTGGAGATAAGTTAGCACCTACAGTTAGTATGAAAACATCATTGTAACATAAGAGGCCTAGGTTCCTGTTTTATCAGTCCACTCCACTCTTTTAAATGTGAATTTTATGTTGCAAATTATCTATACATCTCCAGCTCTCCATCTAGCAAGAAACAGTGAGGAGGGCATTCTTTGTTTTAAGAATGTGTCCTGGAGGTCACAGAACCTAGTCTATTCAGTAGCATGTAGGTTTTCTAGATGCTCATCACCTCCACTCCGTGAGGTCTGTCACACCACAGCAGTCGCTGCCACACTTATGCATGTTTTGTTTTCACATTTCTTATTGATAATATGGTGGTTCATATGTACAATGAGAACTGTACACCTGTGTTCATTTATAGTTTAGGAAAATTTAAATGAAACCATAAAGTACACGGGTGTTTTGTTCACTTAGATGTCTCATCATGTTACTTTCGCTTAAACACTTTGCAAAAACAGGTAGAAAGTATGTTCTGGTTTCAGATAGCAAGTAGAGATTAATAAAACAACATGAGGATTCATACTAGGATCTGAAAAGCAGAATTAAATCCCAAAGTTGTACTTCTTTTATGTCCATCCTCCATTCTTGTGTGTTAAAATCCCTAATCTGCCACTGACCTACTGAATAGACAGACTAGTTATTTACCTAACCTTTATGGATTTATACTCAATCTTGAGAGAAGCCACTATTCTTCATAAATTACACGTTAATTTTTTGTGCTTCGATTTTATTTTTGAAAAAGGGTCACTGTCATGGCCTGGCGTGACAGGTTGGCCTCAGATTCATAGTGATCTGCCTGCCTGTGCCTCAAGTGCTGGGGTTATAGCATATGCCACCACACCTAGTATCCAACTAACTTATTTTATGAATAGGATTAGTTTTTAAGATGGATTCTATTTACTAGAATTAGTTTGGTATTATAAACTGAGTAACAATGAAATTATATTCATATGCTTTTGTAAACATGTTCAAATTGATAACTTTTTAATTGAGGTAAGCTTAAGATTCCAGCAAATATACATTATTTGTTAATTATTTATTTAAATAGCAAACAAAACTGTAAGTCTTGTTTTAGATTTACCTTTGTGTGGAGGATGCTGTATTTCTTAAAAATTAGTCTATACTTTTGAAAAGGTTTGTACTATAACTCCAGTTAGGTTTAATAAGAAAAATGGAACTTTAAATAAAATCTTTAACTTACACTTCTTGTCATAGAAGCCACTTATAAGTTGTACTTAGGACATCCTGCTAAATTGATGCCTTCATGATCTGAGTGCATAGAGTGCACCTAAGTGTTCTGTAACTGAGTTGTTTCAGACCCATATAAATGAGCTATTTAAATACAAAATAAAATACATTTTATTTGCTGTGTTATCTGCCAGCCTTAAATTAGAATTTCTTCTATGAAACCCATGACTGATTATTTCACCCCCAAAAAAGAGGCTTAAGTAGAATTCTTATTTAATAATTAGCTTATTGGGGGGAGTGGTTTTATTTTGTTTTGTTTTTAAGGTGAGGTTTCACTGTGTTATAGCCCAGCCTTGCCTTGAGACCTTGCTTTTCTCCTGCCTCTGTCTCTGACTACTGACGTTCCGGGGGTTACAGCCATGCCTCTGCTGGCCTGGCCACTATTGTCTGCTCTGTAGTTCAACAGTTCTACTTCTTATTGAGCTAATATAACAGAGCTCAGTTTGGATTTTATTTCCTACATTGACACAGACTTGAATGCAGCAAAAAATTTTATATTCGAAACTAATGTTAAAGTCTTCAGAAAAGTTGTTTTAGAATTGTCCTAGTTGTTAGTTAGCAGTAGTATGTCTGATACTATGATAGTGGCTGTTAAGGGAGGGTCCGAAGAAAGACATTTACACTGTGCATATTTTGAGATTTGCGCTTGAGTTGTTATTCTCTGCCCTGTAGACTAGGTCTTGATTTTCACTCTTCCTTTTAGTTCTCCACATTTTTCCAAGTTGCCTAATTTCTTTAATACCTTGGATCCGTGTTATTACTCCTTGTTTTCTATCTTCAGCAGTGGAGTTTTTTCAGAACTTAAGGTACTTTTGGGTGTAAATGAAATCTGATCCAGTATTTAAACATAAGAAAAATCTCATACAGCCAGTTTTCTTTCTGATTTTCCACAGTTGCAGCTTTGCCCTTGTCAGTTTCTCAGCATGGCAGTCTGGTTTTTCTCCCTCAGGGAGCTGGGATGATGCCCTACAGTATGACACAGTACAGCACTCACCTGGTTTTGATTCTGCTATCTCACAACCTCCACCTCCCCCTACCCCACCCCCTAAAATAGACAGCTGCTGACTGGGCTTGGCTTGGGCTTGCCTACCCTGTGGTGGTGGTGGTGGGTGTGTGAGGTCAGTTGCAGTGCCTAATCTGATGGTTTTTGTCGGCAGGCCCCTCAGTGTGTCCCTGAGTTTGAGGCTATATACTTCCCAGTCTCAGGCATAAAAATGGGGTGAGGAACCCCTTATTTCTCCTGTGGAGCGAAGTAACTTTGTGATTATTGTTTCATAGTTTTTTATTTTTCTGAAGTGTTTCTGTTATTTTAGTGTGTGGGGGTGGGAGGTGGTGCCATGGCACCAGTGGCGGTCAGAGAACAACTTTCTGAAGCTGGTTCTCTCCTGTCACCTTTACATGGATTCCAGGGATCGAGATCCTCTAGACTTGTGCAGTGTTTTATCCACTGAGCTGTCTTGCTGACCCCAAGGCTAAAGTTTTGATTAATGTTGTTGGATTCCAGGGTAAAATTTTTAATTAAGGATAAGGATTAAAATCTTCATAATATTCACAATTGACATTTACATTTGCTAGCCATCAGTGTGAAATAGTCAGTTTTTAATATCCTGGTCATGTGATTTCTGGCAGGAGCTAACCAATTGGAACAGTGGTAGAAGATTTTAAATGTGTTATGGGAACAAATGTGTGGGTTTGTGTGCACATATGCATAAATATAGGGATGGAACTGAGAAGATCTGAGTTTGCCAGTCTTGCCCAGCAAGTACCGTTAATTCTAAGCCTCTTTCATACCCCAAAAATATTGTAATTATTTGGAATTAAGTGCTCAGAAACCCTATAACACCAAGAAACAGAAACAATATTGACTTCTGTGCAACCTAACATTTTAACCCCTATATTCTTTATTGTTGGGAAGAACAACACAAAGTCTCCCATTAAGTGTCTGTTTACTTTAAAAAATGTAGATGTAGCCGAATGGAGGTGGCGCACGTCTTTAATCCCAGCACTTGGGAGGCAGAGGCAGGCGGATTTCTGAGTTCGAGACCAGTCTGGTCTACAGAGTGAGTTCCAGGACAGCCAGGGCTACACAGAGAAACCCTGTCTCGGAAAAAAAAAAAACAAAACAAAACAAACAAACAAAAAAAGTAGATGTTTTGTTTTGTTGATTTATTAGAAAAGAGAGATTCTGTACTTTTGGTGGACAATTAGAAAAATTGACAACATGACATCAAGAAAAAGAGCGGCCCAGCACTTAGGAGACAGGTAGTAGACTGTCTAATGTGG
The DNA here is from genome assembly GCA_021653895.1 of Mastomys natalensis. Taxonomy (NCBI): domain Eukaryota; kingdom Metazoa; phylum Chordata; class Mammalia; order Rodentia; family Muridae; genus Mastomys; species Mastomys natalensis. The sequence goes on along the minus strand of JAJTUV010001591.1, from coordinate 249,770 downwards.
GCCTCTCTTAAAATAACAGTACCACATGAAATTTTAATATTTTATTATTCTAACTTACATTCTTCAGTGTTACTCTGATGGGTCCTGGGTCCCACCTTTAGTTTCAGTTAATTATATTCATTTATAGTAACCCAAAAGCAGTATTTTAAATGACATTTTGGCGCCATCTGCTGTTCTGTAATGTGAGTTCCATTTACTTTGATAAAACTTGTAAGTAGGAGATTAAAATACATTATTTCATATTTTTGCCCATATAAGCACAAAATTGAATTTATCTGCCTTGATTTCTGCATCCCATCTGACAGAGACTATAGACTTGCATACAAATATTTTTGTACTCTTGCCTCTTCTGGTTTTGAATATTCAACCAGTGCCTTTAAGTTCCTGAAGACTTTGCTTTTGGAGTCTCCATGAAAAAGGCTCCTGAGGGAAAGGTTCATTGGTCCCCGTACCTCCAGTCATGTTTTTATGCCTCTTCTTGTCTTTGAACACCTAGTTTTTCATCTTACTTAGGTTTGTTTCTTACCTGTAAAGTTCCACTGTTGTCCATTCTAATGAACACCTACCCCATAATTCTAAACTGCATTTATTTCTTAACACCTTTCCCTCAACCCCAAAACAGGGTTGGGTCTTTTGTTTAATTTTAAAAATTGTTTTAATTATAATTATTTTTATGTGTGTGTTGTGTAGATGTAGGTATGTACACCATGTGCTTGTTTGGTGCCCAGAGAGAACAGAAGAAGTGCACTGAAACTGGAATTACAGATGGTTATGAACCATCATGTAGCTTCTGAGAACTGAACCCAGCTAGTCTGCAGGACCAACAAGTGTTCTTAACTTAGCTGAGTCATCTCTCCAGAGGTTTGAAACAGGGTTTTCATTTACCTCAGACTAGCTCTCAACTCCCAGCTATGTTGCTTTAACTCCTAATTGCCCTTGCATCTCTTCTGAGATAGCATATGCCTGTGTATAGCTTCTTTTATATAAGTCATTTCCACTACAAATACAGCATCATTTTATAGTCATAGTCTTTAAGTCTTACATGATCTGTCTTGTACTTTGTCTAGCGTAGCAATTTGTATATATGGGAATATAAAAGATTATTTTGTTTAGTAATTTTCAGGTATAAGTCCAACAAATGTCTCCATGTCTATATATGAGTATAGATGCCCCCAGAGACTAGAGACACCTGATCCTTCTACAGCTAGAAATGCAGGTGGCTGTGAGTAACAACTCAGATTCGAGGGATGAACTTGAGTCCTCTGCAAGCCCGCCCTTACTTTATACTCTTTAGAAAATTTGCATGTACTATTAGGTATATAGACTTGAGAATTTGTTATCTTAATTGAAAGACTTGTGCATAAAGAGATGGCTCCAAGCGTTAGGTTTTGAGTAAAGTAGATGAATTTGGCCATTCAGAGCTTTTCCAATCATTTCTGTGTTACTGTTAGATACGTCTATTGAGTTCTACTGTGGTGATGAACTTAATTCCCTTAAACCTTTTTGGTTGATAACTGTAGATCCTGTCTTTAACATAATGATGACATTATGGTTCTTACTTTTCACTGAAACACTGTCCTGCATTTTAAGTTCTGCATTTGCATTATCAAGGTTAAGGATTTTTTTTTTTTTTTTTTTTCTTTCCGAGACAGGGTTTCTCTGTGTAGCCCTGGCTGTCCTGGAACTCACTCTGTAGACCAGGCTGGCCTCGAACTCAGAAATCCACCTGCCTCTGCCTCCCAAGTGCTGGGATTAAAGACGTGCGCCACCACTGCCCGGGAAGGATGTGTATATTGGTGATGTGTGCAAACTGTTCAAGTTGTTCAGTGATTTGTGTGTGCATTGAACGTAGAAGTTGAAAATATACCAGTGTTCACCTTATTAAAAATATGAATATATGTAATAACTCTGTAATGCTAAATATGTACCAGAAGTATAGTTCCCTCTTCAGTATATAGTATTACTCTATCTCTGGGCCACTCAAAAGAGATTGTTCCTAGTTATTTTTTGATGGACTGTTGTTGCCTTTATTTTAATGTGTATAGACGTTTTGCCTCCATGTATATCTTTGCACTACTGGCATGCCTGGTGGCCTCAGAGACCAGTACAAGGCACAAGATCCTCTGGAACCAGAGTTATGGCATTTATGAGCTGCTGTGTGGGTGCTGGAAATTGAACCCAGGTCCTTGAAGAGCAGCCTGTGTGTTTGACCTCTGAGCCCTCCTCAGTACCAGTGGGAGGCTCTGTGCTGTACTGTGCGCTGCTCTTATCCTTCTATTAGTCTTGGAAAAAACTGCCTGAGTCTTCTTCAAAGATAGAGCAGCTGCTTTTTATCTTGGGGCTTCTTTCCTCCTTGCTTCTTAGCCGACTACTTGATGGATCCTGTCTTCATCTTATGTCTGTATTTATTACTTAGTTTGGCTGAGTTAAGTCTGTATGTCTGCAGTGGTTTTCATTTACCTTCCCTTGTGTTTGATAGTTTAATGAAGAGCCTTACTTCCTTTGTGACCATCAGTGAAAGCCATTCCTTTGACATCTACAGTGACAGTTGTTCTTGGTTGTATTTGTACTTTTATAGTTGAAAAAAATAATCACACTAACTGGCAATGTTGTTGGCCTTTTTACAGCTTTACCAAATGCCTTACATTGTTGGCTATTTCACAGCATCACAAGATGACCACCTGTAGTTAAAGGAGACTATTTGTTTTTACCTGTAGTTAGTCAGCCCTTGTCATTTATGAATTTAATTCTGTAATTTTTGCTTTTTGAGACCTATCATGAGATACATTTTGTAATCATTATTTCTGCCCCATAGGATTTTCCAGGTATTAGATGGGGTAATATTAAAAAAAAATCCTAGCCGGGCGGTGGTGGCGCACGCCTTTAATCCCAGCACTTGGGAGGCAGAGGCAGGCGGATTTCTGAATTCGAGGCCAGCCTGGTCTACAGAGTGAGTTCCAGGACAGCCAGGGCAACACAGAGAAACCCTGTCTCGAAAAACAAAACAAACAAACAAACAAACAAACAAACAAACAAAATCCTTTACCTGGGATTTGAAATAAATTTTGTATTCATTTTTGTAGTTTTCAGTGTCCTACCTCAATTATGAAAATAGCTAATATTAAGATGTTGGGTTTTTTTTTTGTTTTTTTTTTTTTTTAACCAGGCACTATTATCGGTTGGATAGTAATTACTAAAATATCTAACTAACCATGACACATCTCAAAATTTTTTAAAAGATTTGTGTACAGTGTTCTGCTTGCATGTATGCCTTCATGCTAGAAGAGGGCACTGGATCTCATTATAGATGGTTATGAACCATGTGGTTGCTGGGAATTAAAGTCAGGACCTCTGGAAGAGTAGACAGTGCTTTCAACTTCCGAGCCATCTCTCCAGCCCTGACACATTTTTAAAAACGTAATTAGTAAGTGTGTGTGTGTGTATGTAATTGTGTAAGAGATCAGGATGTCTTTCCATAGTTCTTCTACCATGGGCTCTGAGCATTAAAAGAATTCAGATTATCTATCAGCTAGTAAACACTATCATCTACTGAGCCAACTTGCTGGCCTACTTAGTTATTTCCATTTTGTAGACAAAGGGAAAATTAGTAAGTAGAGTTCAAGTTTAAAAATGAGAAACTGAGGTCAGGAGATGCCTCAGTTGATAAATACCTAATTCAGATCTTCAGTATCCATGGAAAGCAACTAGGCCCAGCAGCATAGGTCTGTAAGCAGAGACAGAGAGACCCCAGGAGCTTACTGGCCAGCCAGTGAGCTCCAAAGTCAGGGAGACACTGTCAAAATATTTTAAACAATTTGAAAAAGAGTAGAGAGGCCATTACCATATATCTTCCATATGTACACACACACAAACACAAAAGAAATTTCTGAACAGAGCAGGACTAATACCAGATTCTAAACAAAAGCCAGTTTTTCTAGAACTTACATCTTTACGTTGTACTGAACTGTCCCCAGGTAATACTGATTTTCTTTTGTGCCCCATTGCATTGTATTTTTCTATGAGCCTCTAAAATACTACTGGCAACAAGTATACTTCATAATTCTTAATACAGTTTGTATTTAGATAGTGCCTTAGTTAGCAATTCAACCTATAAAACCTTAGTTGGTCATAAATTGAAGATTTGTACAATCATGACTGCCTTGTTAGGTGATACTGGTATTTTTGGGTTTTGTTTGTGTTTTGTTTAGAAATATTACTAGACATTGTACTGTGGTTATAGTTAACTATAGACAACTACTTTATTGGAAGAAAGAGAACAGATGGGGAAGAGGCATTGGCAGTTATCTTTTCTCATGTATATAGTCTAGGTGATGTGCCTGCATATATGTCTGTACATCAGTTGTATGTCTGGTCCCTGAGGAGGCCAAAGGGAGGAACTGGGGTTACAGATGCTTGTGAGGGGCTGGGAATTGGGTTTGGGTCCACTGCATGAACAACAAGTACTCTTAACTGCCAAGCCATCTCCAGCCTCAGTTAAATATTTAATGCTTGTAAGAATAAAATAGGATCCAGACAGATGGCTCAGCAGTCCTTTGCTGCTTATGCAGAGGATCTGAGTTCTGTTCCTCGCAACCACATCCTTCATAACCACCTCTACCTCCAGTTTTAGGGGATCCACCACCCTTTTCTGACCTCAGTAGGTAACTATATACCAAACAAACACCCTTACATATACCTAATAATCTTTTTTTATACCTAATAATCTTAATTTTTAAAAAAGTATAAGAAAGCCTTGTGCCTCGTAATTTTCTGATCTTGGTTATTCTTTCTCCAGTAAATATCAGTAAAAGACATGTTTAGAAGTTTCTACATTTCTTTATGTGAAAATAGAACTGGAGGCAGGATGGGCTGTTTCCTAAGCTGTGTTTGTGTGTCCCTTTCCATGTTGGTGACAGCTTCCAGGCCTCACTAGAGCACTCACTGTCCTGTTTCAGCTTTTACAGGTTTTAGTCTCCTGGAATAATTTTGTGGTGGGATTTTGAAAATGTAGTTACAATGAGCGCTACAGGTGAATCAGCATTTAATTGACTTCCCCAAATCTTAGTCTAAAGTTAAGATTGTTGATTTGGGTCAGTGGTTATTATGATAAATTTGATGCTCCCGTCATATCACCTGCTACACAAGTGTATAACACTTTTTTAATTACCCTTTTAACTAGCTAATCTCGGATAGAACTTAGAAATAATAAAACTTGCACAAGTTGCTGGACATGGTGGTGCACACCTTTAATCTCAGCAAGCTGTCATTAGGCAGAGGCAGGTGGGTCACTGAGCTAGAGGACAGCAGGACTACACGGAGAAACCCTGTCTCAGAGACCCAGAGAGAGCCAGGTGAAGTGCAGAGAAGAGGAGAGAGAGAGGGTTTTACTTTTCAAGTTAAAGCTACAAAGTTTAATCAGTTCTGGAATGGATGCTCTTTGGAGACACTTGGTAATTTTGACTTTTACAAAAAAGTACGTATTTTTTTTAAGGGATTCAGTTAATCAGTACAAATATGTGATGATGAAAATTTAACAGACCTGTTTATATAAACAAATACATTATAGCAGGATATTACGTAGCATTGTACTTACTGAATGGTTAAATTTTGAAATTTTGTAACATAAATATAACCAGAATGATCTTTACACATTGTATATCAGGTCAAGTCTGCTTTTCCAAAGCAGTGTTGTCTTTCAGTTTATTCATGAGTATTTTTAATTGAGAAAAGGCTATGGCAGTTCCCAACTGTCTTGGAAACAGTTGTCAGTTGGTAGTTCTTTGCACTGTGATACTTGGAGTTGTTTCTAAACACACAGCTGTTAACCAGCACAGACATAACTATGTCCAGTCTGATTTGTGTCTCCGGTAAGTAATTTGGAATATAGATAGTCTTTGCGTGTGGAGGAGATAACTTCTATAAATTTCCATAAACTGTATTCTGCAAACCCTTTAGATGGTTACAAATGTCTGTATGTCTGTCTGTAGGTATAAAATGTCAAGATATTCTACCCTTATGCTAGATAGATACCAGATTGTTACTTGTATCCTAATACATTTTCATTGCTACTTAATTATAAAGTCTTTAAATATTTACTTTTAAATTAAGAAACCTGTTTATTTTCTTAAGGCCCTCCTTGCCCTAGTGGTTCCAATTCATAATGAAAATTGTATTGTTTGTGTATATTATATATTTGAAGTAAAGTCTAGAAATGTAAATAATTTTTGGTTATATGTGTATGTGCGTATATTATATATGTATATATAGCTTTCTGTTAAATTGCATAATAACTTGTTGCTGTTCTTGTGCACGTGTGTTGTGTGTGTGTGTGTGTGTGTGTGTGTGTGTGTGTGTGTAGGTTACCTAGCAGAGCCCTGATTGAATGAGTCAATTAGTATTTTGGAAGCTACCATGGACCATTGGCTTTATTTATTGTTCTGTTTATTTATATAATAAATCATATTTTTATTGCATCTTGAATGCCAGATCTGTCTTGGGGAATACTTCTCTATAATTTAAGAGAGAACAAAAAACAATGTTAAAAAATTATAAATTTGGAGGTAGGAAAAATTAAGTCAATTCCTTTTATTTCTTTTTAGCTTATATCATTTGATTTGTTCAGTAAATATCATAGTTCTCATTAGTTATGGAAGTGAAGCAATTCTCTATAGAGCGGAGTCAACATTTACTGAGTCTTTAATAGGTACTGAGCTGAAACAGTGAAACAAGGCTCTTGCCTTGTTTATAATCTGGTTATAATTCTGTTATAGGACAACAAATAGGACAAAATAGGACAACAAAGATCAAAACAGTTTTGTTTTTTTTTTTTTTTTGGTTTTTCGAGACAGGGTTTCTCTGTGTAGCCCTGGCCATCCTGGAACTCACTCTGTAGACCAGGCTGGCCTCGAACTCAGAAATCCGCCTGCCTCTGCCTCCCAAGTGCTGGGATTAAAGGCGTGCACCACCACCGCCGGCGGCAGCCTAGTTTTATGTCAACTTGCTATAAGCTAGAGTCACCAGAGAAGAAGCCTCAGTTAAGGAAATGCCTCCATAAGATTGGGCTGTAGGTTGTTTTCTTAATTACTGATTGATAGGGAAGGCCAGCCCATTGTGGGTGATTCCATCCCTGGGCTGATGGTCCTGTGTTCTATAAGAAAGCAGGCTGACCAAATCAGGGGACGCAAACCAGTAAGCAGCACTCCTCCACGGCCTCTGCATCAGCTCCTGCCTTCAGGTTCCTGTCCTGACTTTTCAGTGATGGAAGTGTAAGCCAAGTAAACCCTTTCCTCTCCTACTTGCTTTTAGTCATGGTGTTTCATCACACAGTAGAAACCCTGACTAAGACAGTACGTAAGACTTCTTGCCTAATGCATGAAACCTTGTTACAGAGACAAAAGACTGTCATGTTCGTTTTAGACAGAGAAACATTTATAAAAGTTAACCATGTATTAAAGCACAAAAGGGATGAGTCCACAAATACCTAACTATGTCACGTGGCCTAACTAGTTTCTGACTAGTGCAAAACTTAGTTTTCAAGACTTTACTTGAAAATGATGTAAAAAGAACAATTTTTTGTGTTATGTCCCAGAATACCCTGAAATTCTTGATGCTTCAGCCACAGCCTCTTGGGTGCTGAGGTTAATAAGCATGCACCCTGACACCCAGCTAAGATCAATGTTTAAGTGAAATAACAGCTAAACTTTCAGCTAATTATGCTGTTGTGCCTTAGGCTTCTGTTATTCTTGAGGAAATATAAAGTCTTGTGGTTTTTCTTTTAGTTATCCTGGAGATGATTGCTACTCAGTGGCTACGTCTATTCATTAAGCAGTTGCAAAGCAGTGATTTGGCAGTTTTATTACTTTCTTCTGGAGTGTGTGTCTGTAGGGAGCTGCTTCCTGTCTATTGGATAGATGATGGGTCTGTTGAAGCCAGGAAGAACATTTTTTAAATTTTATTTTATGAATGTGAGTACTTTGCCTGGATGTATGTTTGTCTGTATACCACATGCTTGCTGGTACCTGAAGAGGTCAGAAGATGACAGATAACCTAGAGCTGGAGTTTGTGAACCATCAAGTAGATGCAAGGAATTGACCCTGGTCCTCTGGAAGAGCTGCCAGTGTTTTGTTGTTGTTTTGGTTTTTTTTTTTTTTTTTTTTTTGGTTTTTCGAGACAGGGTTTCTCTGTGTAGTCCAGGCTGTCCTGGAACTTACTCTGTAGACGATGCTGGCCTCGCCTGCCTCCCAAGTGCTGGGATTAAAGGCATGCGCCACCACCGCCAGTTTTTTTAACCACTGAGCCATCTCTCTAGTGATCCCATCTTTTTTCTTAGTGAATAGGACTGTGATGGTTTATATAAGCTTGGCCCAGGAGTGGCACTATTATTAGGAGGTTGGAGTAGCTGTGGGCTTGTTGGGAGTAGATGTGTCACTGTGTGAGTTTTCAGACCCTTGTCCTAGCTGCCTGGAAGCTGTGTTCTCCTGTTTGCCTTTGGAACGAGATGTCGAACTCTCAGTTCCTCCCACAACATGCCAGCCTTGATGATAATGGACTGAACCACTGAACCTGTAAGCCAGCCCCAATTAAATGTTGTCTTTATAAGAGTTGCCTTGGTCATGGTGTCTGTTCATAGCAGTAAAACCCTACCTAAGACAAAGAGCCTCTTCAAATTGACTCCCTAAAGTATGGAGAGTGTATGTGTCCCCGAAACAAGTTACATATATAGATATATGTATAGGGATTTTATTTGTTTGATTGATTTCTTTGTCTGTGTTTTGCAGTTTGGGCCTTATACATAATAGGCACTCTTAACTAAGCTATAATTCTCAGCCCTGATTTGTTTACTAACCTGTATATTAGAAGTAGTTCTTCATCACACTGTATAGAATTGCTTTATACTTTGTAACAGCTACAAAATAGTTCCTGGTTGACGACGATTATTTTGGTGGTTATTCTGTAGTAGTATAGCTACTGCAATGAATGTCTTGATATGTACTACTGATTTTTCACATGTGTGGGCATGGGTACAGGATCAATTGTCAGAAATGGGACAACTAAGTGACAGCTTGCCACACAGCCTTCCAGAAAGCAGTGAACAAACAGTCCGTTTCTCTTTCTCTCCCCCCCCCTGCTTGTTTGTTTTTTGTTTTGTTTGGGTTTTTGTGTGTCTGTCTGTGTTTCTTCTGTTTTTTTGAGACAGGGTTTCTCTGTGTAGCCCTGGCTGTCCTGAAACTTGCTCTGTAGACCAGGGTGGCCTGCACTCACAGAGATCCACTGCCTCTACCTCCCAAGTGTTGAGATTAAAGGCGTGTGCCACCACTGCCTGGCATTCTTTCCTTTTCTTGATGACACTAGTGTGTAAAGAATCTTTTGGATCTTGGATATGTGGTAGATGAAAATTATCACACTGTAGTTTTTATTTGTATTTCCTTAGTTGTGCCACTACAACTAGCCTATTGATCATGTATTGATTGTGGACAGAATGCCCCTTTGTAATGTATTGCAGTCATTTTTTTCCTAACTGTCTTTTTCTTTTGTCTGGTGGTGTTCATGTTTCAATAATTTATACTATTGAGATTTTCAAGACTTTTAAAATCCAAACTGCAGAGGTTCACAACTCTTTAAGACACTAAGTTGCCTTTTTACTCCCTAGTATGTGATTGTATGTACTCTACAAAAAAGTGTCTCCTAAAGAGCCATGAGCTAACACTAATACAACTGGTTTTTCTACTCTAGGTTTCTAGATTTCACATGCTGGGGTGACGGGAGGTGGGAGTGTTCTTTTCAGGGGAGTCACAGCAGAGGTTCCATTTAGTCTCACCCTCTCTCTTCAAATCTTAGAGAACAATGTCTGTGCTCTAACAGCTTTGTTTTCTTCTTAATTGATTCATGTTGTCCGTCTTTGTCAGGAATTCCATAGAAATGCTGTTGTGTGCTGTCAGGTGGTGCAGTTTCAGTTTGTCTATTATTGATGTTAACTTTGAGCTCATAACACAGTTGACTTTCTGTTTCTCCTCTTAATCTGTGGGCAACTAACTATGTATCTTACTTGTCATACTTGTCAGTGGATTTACATTATGCTTGTTTCTGGACTATACCTTCATTTGCTTTATTTGATGCCCTAGCATAATTTTGCCTTTTCAAGCTCACTCTCATTCATTCATTCATTCATTCATTTATAGCACTTTCTTTCTGCCACAAGATATTCTAGGCTTATTGTGTACTTTCCCTGCCCTACCGCCCTGGGATCTACCATTTCTCCAAGTATAAAAATTTCCTTTTATAGAAGATGTTATTCAGAAGCAAGATCCCACTACTAGCTATACTCATTATTTTGGGAAGCTTTGTGTTCTTAGATGTGGAGAGAACTAATGCTGATAAGCACCCTTAAGTATTTACATCTGCATTTCTATATCTGTGGCTGAAAATCATAACTTCACACTTTATACCTTTAATTCCAGGCTCAACATCAAAATGTGTACTGGTACTTTTTGGTTTTTTGGTTGGTTGGTTTTGTTTTTGTGTGTGTGTGTGTGTATGTATGTATGTATATATGTGTGTGTGTATATATGTGTGTGTTGTGTGTGTATATATACACACACACACAACACACACAGCTCTTTTCTTGGACAGAAATCCGGCTTCCAATACCCTTTGTACTTACTTGGCCTCATTTTAATCTATATGTGTAACCCATATCTGCCATCACCTCAGCTGTGTGAGACTCTTCTTGCTCAACCTGAGGCCATTCATTCCCTTTCCCTCCATTTAGAATTTCTCTCATGCTCTTTATCTCTAGCGCCATCTATTGGACCACCCTCTGTGGGTACATTTTCCCTAGTTGGTGCCTAGTACACAGAGCTGAGCCCTCTTCATGGGTGACCCTCCACATGGCTTTGCAGTGGGACAGCTTGCTTATCAGCTCGGCTCACCTCACTCTGCTCTGTCCTGCCCTTCTCTGTAAAGAGACATCTCTTCACTCCTCCCCCCTTTTTTCTGGTTTTTCCATGTTCTATAAAATGTGGACTATCTGTCAGATAGTCATCCAGTTGACTGGATTCCATACAAAATTCTGTTTTTCCCTTCTCTTGCCAGATTGAGATTTTAGTAAAAAGATGGACACCATTTTTCTTTTATCTTTTACAGATGATGTTCCTGCAGATATGGTTGCAGAAGAATCAGGTCCTGGTGCACAAAATAGTCCATACCAACTTCGTAGAAAAACTCTTTTGCCAAAAAGAACAGCGTGTCCTACAAAGAGCAGTATGGAGGTTAGTTAATTGTAATTGTTCTTGTAATGAAAGAATGGGTCACAATTTTTGAAAATTATGTACAATAGAAATACTTGATTGATAAGTTTTCTTCTTGGTTTTGAAGGGTGCCTCTACTTCAACTACAGAAAACTTTGGTCATCGAGCAAAACGTGCAAGAGTGTCTGGAAAGTCACAAGATCTATCAGGTATTTTGAATGGGAAGTGAAGAAATAAGACAAAATGAGTTTTAAAAGTTTATATTTGAGCCTAGGCATAGTGACACGTGCCTTTAATCATAGCATTCGGGGATCAGAGGCAGGGGATCTCTGAGTTTAAGGCCATCCTGGTCTAGAGAGTTTCAGGACAGTCAGGGCCACCTAGAGACTCTATTCTGGTGATGGTGGTGGTGGTGGTGGTGGTAGTAAGTGAAACTGAAAATTAAATATCTTAATAATATATTGAGTAGTTACTATTAAAAAAATACATTAGAGCCCTAGTCTTTTCCTCTTTAACTTATTTTAAAATTTAGTTTTATTTTTAATTATGTGTATGTGTGCTTCTGTGAGGAGACTACTGCAGTTCCCTAAATAAACTGGAAGGAGGGCATTAGATTTCTTGGAGCTGGATTTACAGGATGCTATAAGCTTCAAGCTACAGGTGCTGAGAACCAAAAATGGCTCCTCTGAAAGACCAGTACAAACTTAAATGCTGAACTATCTTTTAAGCCCCTCTCTTATATAGAAGTGTACGTACACATATATATAGCGTACCAGGCCAAGTGGTGTAGCTGTAACCCTAGCTACTTGGGAGGCTAAAGGGCTGGAGGCTGGTAAAGGAAGTTACAGAGTGAGTTCAAGACCAGCCTAGGAAGCTTTTTAAGACTGCGTTAAACACAAAACAAAAAATAAAGATAACACATTTTATGTGTGTGTGTGTATACACATATGTAAGGAAAAAGGAAAATATATCAATAAAGATACAAGCTGTTTGGTAGATAAAATAGTTTCGTCAGTGAGGAAGTCATTCCTGTTAAATGGCTCATATATTCTGTCTGTTAATCTCCTTTAGCAGCACCTGCTGAACAATATCTTCAGGAGAAGCTACCAGATGAAGTAGTTTTAAAAATATTCTCTTACTTGCTGGAACAAGATCTTTGTAGAGCTGCTTGTGTATGTAAACGCTTCAGTGAACTTGCTAATGATCCAATTTTGTGGTGAGTGAAACCTACTCCTTGTTCCCTTGAAGGATGATATGTGATGCCAAAACTTCAGGGAAGGAAATGGAAGTGTGGGCTTCTAGTTACAACTAAGTAATTTAAAAGAAAATTAAAGTCCTTAAAAATTCTGTTGTCTGGTTATCGTAAATGTAGAGAATGTGTTAATCCAAGAAATATTATAAAGTAGGAATTATTTCTGTCATTTACAAGTTTATAACAGCCAAGTGATTTGTGAGGAGATCTTTTTATTTATGGAGTCAGGTAGAGTATTGAAGATAGAATGTAGCACAGGCTGGCCTCAAATGACTATGTAGCTGAAGCTGCCCTTAAACTACTGATCCTCCTGTTTCAGCCTGGGATGCCGTTGTATGCTACTGCTCCCAACTCATTTCGTTTTTACATTTTGTTTTTTGCTTTATGAAGCAGAGTTGAGGTTTAACAAAGGCATTTCTATGTAGACTGTGTCTGTATGAAGAAAGAGATGCCCAGAAGAAAATAGGACATGCCAGGAGCATGGGTGTGGCCTTACCAAAGAAGAGTCAGGTGAAGTAGGATATACCCAAATGTTAATACAGGCTTTCTCCAGTGAGTGCTGCCTCATTTTTAAAAGCAGAGCTAGTTGGGTGTGATAGCACACACCTTTAATCCATCCCTAGCAGAGGCATGCAGAGTTCAAGGCCAGCTTGGCCTACAAAGAGAGTTAGAGGCCAGCCTGTGTTACAAATAGTGAGACTACACACTGTGTATATGTCGAGAATCTCTTTTCTGGGCCGGAGAGGCTAGTCAATGGTTAAGAGCATTTACTGCTCTAAAGCTGACCAGCACAACCAGTTGTAAGGTTCCAGTATCTTTTCAAGTCTCTGCAGGCACAGCACATTTGATGTGTATATATATATATATATATATATATATATATATATATATATATATATATATATATATATATATATATTCAGGCAAAACACACATACACATTTTTTTTGATTTTTAAATTTTTTTATTATTTGCTTGTTTGTTTGTTTGTTTGTTTGAGGCAGAGTTTTCCTGTGTGTAGCCCAGGCTGTCCTGAAACTCTGTAGACCTAGCTGGCCTTGAGTCTGGATGTGCCTTCCAAGTGCTGGGATTAAAGACGTGCCACCACTGCCCACCTTTTTAAAATTAGTGATTAAAAAAAATTTTCGTCAGCTGGGTATAGTGCCACACACCTTTACTCCCTGTACTTGGGAGGCACAGGTAGGTGGGTGGATCTTTATTATTTCAAGGCTAGCATGGTCTACAGAATGAGTTCAAAGACAGCCAGAACTGCATAGTGAGATCCTGTCTGCAAGGGAAAAAAAGAAGGTATTTTGTTTGCATACTGGTACAAATCTGGTCCCAGCTACTCAGAAGGGTAAGGCAGGAAGGAGGCTTTCTTGAGTCTAGGAGTTTAGCGACAGCCTGGACAGCAGAGAAGACCCTGCACCAACAGTACCATCTGAGGAACTAGTACATTAATTAATTTCTATAATATGGTATTTAATTTGGCTATCCTTATTGAAATTTTGGTCATTCAGCTAACTTATATTTAATATTTTATTAATCTAGAGGATATTTTATAAGGATATCTTCAGTTCTTTTTTTTCCCCCTCAGGAAACGATTATATATGGAAGTATTTGAATATACTCGGCCTATGATGCATCCTGAACCTGGTAAATTCTACCAGATTAACCCAGAAGAATATGAACATCCAAATCCATGGAAAGAGAGTTTTCAACAGTTGGTATGAAATACAGAAAATGCAAACTTACGTATGTGTTGATACATTCTAGAGAGAGATGGCTCAGTGGTTAAGAGCATGTCCTATTCTTCTAAAGGACCTGAGTTAAGATCCCAGCACTCACATAGGCAGCTCATAGTTTCCTATAACTCTAGCTCCAGGGCATCCAATGCCCTTCTTTTGGTCAACTGCACTCATATACACATAACCACACACAACTATACATAATTTAAAGCTTTTTGTGAAATAAGTGTATCCAAGACTAGAGTGAGTATAAGCTGCGGACACAGTGGCACATACCTGTAATCCCAGCACAGAGGACTTGGACAGGAAGACCACACACAAGCTGAGGCCAGCCTCTGTCACATCCTAAGACTGTCTCAAAGAAAAGAAACATGTCGGGAGCATCAGTGGCATGGAGAGTTATGATTCCAGTACATCTGTTTAAATTTGTACATACATTAGTAGGTTTTAGTAATTTAAAAATTCCACATATAGCTTTCTTCTCCCTCTTCATCCTCTTCCTCTTCTTCTTCCTCCCCCCCTCCTCTTCCTCCTCTTCCTCCTCCTCCTTCCTCATCTTCTTCCTTCCTCTTCTTTTTTTTTTTTAACAAGGTTTCTCTGTGTAGTTCTGGCTGGCCTACAACTCAAAGACCCACTTGTCTACCTCCACTTGTGCTGGGATTGTAGACACACACCATGCCCTTCATAGTTGAACTTTCTTCTAGTCCATCAGTTTGAGTGGTTCTCAGCTAGGGGTGATCTTACTTTCTCAAATGTCAGAAGGTATGACAGTCTTGAGATACTTTCTGTTTGTCAAAGCAGAAGAGGGCACTTACCTTTAGTATTAAGTTTGGCAGAGGCCACAGATACTACTGAACCCCTCCACTTCATGGGGCAGCTCCCATGTCAAAGAATTATGTGGCCCAAACTAATAGTAGTGGTAAAATTGAAAGTCTGCCTGTCCTATATAGTAATAAATAGATTTCTTCATTGTACTGTATGACTGGAAATTAGTTGGGATAGTTGTGAATTGTCTTATATTTAATAAATGTTACATTTGGTACACTGATTTAAAATACAGTGTTTCTATGACAGTAGACAATGTTTTATCTTGTTTTTGACATCTTAGTATAAAGGTGCACATGTAAAGCCGGGATTTGCGGAACATTTCTATAGTAATCCTGCAAGATACAAAGGAAGAGAAAATATGTTGGTATGTTTGTTTTTATTTTGTAATTGGCATATTGGGTTTTGTTACATTGTTTTTCAAATAAAATGTGTCTTTGTTGACCTCTTCCTCCTTGTTTCCTTGTCATTGTTATGTGACATTTGTCCTGTACTTCTGTGAAACACATCTAGTCTTGTCATTTGTATTTTTATGATGTTAGACAATAACTTTGTTCTGTATCATAGCAACTGTTCTGGACTGACATTTTTATATTTTTTTTTTTCTAGTATTATGATACTATTGAAGATGCCCTTGGTGGAGTACAAGAAGCACATTTTGATGGGCTTATCTTTGTTCATTCTGGAATATATACTGATGAATGGATATATATTGAATCCCCAATCACTATGATTGGTGCAGGTATTTTGAAACTCATTATTGCTAGAATTTTAGCACTTTATTCATATTAGTTCATTTACATATTGGGTCTTTTTTTAGTGTTAGTGGCTTAAAATCTGGTTGGAGTTTGCTAATACCTTACATAGCATAGCATAGCAATGGAGATACATAGCAAAGCATAGCAGTGGAGATAAATTCTTTACATTAAGATAAATGAAAGCAGAAAAAGTTAGAGATGCATATGGTTTTTGATGTCACTGGTTCTCCAAACGCCTTCAGTTACTTAAGAAAAATAGGTATGTTAATTTTCTTTTGAAAACAAGCATGCTGGGTTCTTTGGTTTTGTTTTTTGTGTTGCTGGGACTCAAACCTAGGACCTTGTATATACTTACTATACAAGCATTCTACCATCAAGTGATCTCCCTAGCACTAATGCTTTTGTTTTTTAGATTTGTTTGTTTTATTTCATTTGTTCATTATATTTGTATATATGTGCACCATGTGCATGCCCTAGTGCTTGCAGAAGTCAGAAGAGGGTGTAAGATCCTCTGGAACTGGAGATAGAAATGGTTGTGAGCTACCACGTGAGTGCTGGGACCTGCACCCAGGTCATAAGGCTCTTCATCATTGAGCCAGCTCTCTATCTCTAGCCGTGATTTTAAAGAAAGAAATGATAACTTCTTTGTGCTTTTTTACAAAGTCAAGTTTCTAACATTAAATGCAATGAGATAGTTTTTAAATACTGATAATTATCTCAAGAATTGATTCCATATTTGAATTTTTTGAGAATACATTAAATAGACCACTTTAAAGGTAGCTGGCAATATTATTTTCTGGTGAGATTTGCGTTTACTGCTTCTGTGCTTCCCTCACCATCCCTGTCATAAAGAGGAGGAGAGGGATTGAGAGTACATTGCTAGTCTAGCATGTCAAGCCCTAGCGCCATCATTCCCCAAAAACAAGAGAAATTTTTTTTGTTGTTTTTTTTGTTTGTTTGTTTGGTTTTTTTCGAGACAGGGTTTCTCTGTGTAGCCCTGGCTATCCTGGAACTCACTCTGTAGACCAGGCTGGCCTAGAACTCAGAAATCCGCCTGCCTCTGCCTCCCAAGTGCTGGGATTAAAGGCGTGCTTCTCCACCGCCCTGCCTGGCTAAGAGAAAATTTTTGCTTCTTTTGAGTTTAAATTTACAACTTTAAAAACGGATGTCATATTGAAAATTAATATAAATAAAGAGATCACTCCCCATAGGCTGATAGATTTTTTTTTTATGTATATGAATGCTCTATTTGTATGTACACCCATGTGCCAGAAGAGGGCATCAGATCTTATTACAGATGCTTTTGAGCCACCATGTGGATGCTGGGAATTGAACTCAGAACCTCTGGCCTTAACCACTGAGCCATCTCTCCAGCCACAACTGTTACTTCCTAATATGCATTTGATATTAATACTGTTTATAGTTGAATTTTATTAGAAGTATTACTCTACTTGAGTTTGGGTGCAGTGTTAACAAACAATATTCCTAGTAAATATTATTTGTCATAGATACTGATGAAACATAGATAACAAAAAGTTAGTCCTGCTACTTAATATTGATTTCTTTTTAATTTATGCATGTGTGTGTGAAGCTAGAGTCAGAGGCAGTTCTGAGCCAGATGGTGTGGGAGCTGGGAATTGAAATCAGGTCCTCTGGAAGAGCAGGAAGCACTCTTAAGCACTGAGATACCTCCAGTCCAGTACTCACTACTTCTTTAAATGCCCCTCTCAGGTGGACATGGCAATATGGGCCTGTCACCCTGGCACTGGGGAAGAGGAATTGGGAGGATCTCAAGTTTGAGGCCATCCTGAGCCCTGTCCTTTTGCAGAGGGGATACGGGTGAGGGTGGGAGGGTGGAAATCCTCTTTACAAATACCTCACTGACTGAATAGAATAAAGGTTATATGTTTAAAATGTCTTCTACAGCACCTGGGAAAGTTGCAGACAAGGTTATCATTGAAAACACTAGAGATTCAACTTTTGTTTTTATGGAAGGTTCTGAAGATGCTTATGTTGGATATATGACAATAAGAGTAAGAAAATTTTCACTTTGAAATACCTTTTGAATTAGGTAATTCAGTAGTTGTTATTTCAAATAAAATTTCTCCTTTTCAGTTCAACCCTGATGACAAGTCTGCTCAGCATCACAATGCGCACCACTGCTTAGAGATCACAGTCAACTGCAGCCCGATTATTGATCACTGCATCATCCGAAGCACATGCACAGGTTCCTGCTTTCTCAATGTTTCGTGTAAAGTGAACCCACAGGGTTGTTCCTTAGGAGGCTTTTTAATGAATATTTTTCTTACAGTTGGTTCTGCAGTATGTGTCAGTGGTCAGGGAGCATGTCCCACTATCAAGCATTGTAACATCAGTGACTGTGAAAATGTGGGACTTTATATAACAGATCATGCCCAGGTACTTAATTTGAACTTTTTTTTTTTTTAACTATTTTTTATTAATATTTTTGAAGCTACACCAATGTTTACTTCTCATTTTTGTAGGGAATATATGAAGATAATGAAATTTCTAATAATGCATTAGCTGGGATTTGGGTTAAAAATCATGGAAATCCAATTATTAGACGGAATCACATTCATCATGGACGTGATGTTGGTGTGTTCACATTTGATCATGGCATGGTAAGATTTATTCCTGTGATAAAAGCTGGCTCTGCTAGTTAACGTTCCATACTTCATTATTTTGTATCAGATTATCTGAATTGAAGAGTTAGTACTATATTTTTAAGTCCTATAGTATTTGTTCTGTGAATTCAAATGCCCAAAGCATTATATCCAGTAAAATATGTTTATGGTAGGTTCATCGAATTGATAATGATCTTGAAGCCTGACACAGTAGTTCTCATGTCTGAATGTATGTAGAAATCTCGTGGAATCCTATGGGAAAAGGGTATGTGTCTGGTGTGTGTGTCTGTATTTCTGTTTCCATATCCGCTACAATAAGAATTTCCAAAAATGAGGCCAAAAAAATTCACTTTTACTTAGCACTATAGTGAGTCTAATACAGCTTATCTGTAGTGTTTATACTTTGCAAATAATAGTCTCAATTGCTGAGGGGTTTTTTGTTTGTTGTGTTGTTTTGTTTTGTTTTATTGGTAGGGAGCCATGTTGAGAAGTCAAGCCTCAGACCTGGAAAACAGTAGGCAAGTGTTCTATCCAGCCTCTCATTGTTAATTTTTCCATTTTATTTCGACTTATAATTGTGTGACCATATGCCAATATCCTATAATCCCAACCTTGCTAGGTAGAGGCAAGAAGATCCAGAATCAAGGCCAACCTTGGATATATTAAAACAGTGCTAAGGAAAAACAATACTACCAAGCCATTTTTTAACAGGCAGAAATTATTGAGCACTTAATTTGGCTGTTTATTTTACATAATTTTCTAGACTTACAGAGTTCTGTAAGGTCATTATTCCAAAATAGTGTTGATAGTGATAACTGCACATGCCTGTAATCCCAACACAGTGGAGGCAAGAGTTATCACAGTAAGTTTGAGACCAATCTGGGCCATAATAGCAAGTTCCAAAACAAGTCAGTACTACACAAAAGACTCTGTTTTCATAGACAGATAGATATCATTTAGATATTATTTTTTGACTTAGTGTCTGATTTTCCTTGAGGTAATTTTCTAGTCCTCACACCAGCATTTGCCAACATTTTATGTCGTAGGCATCAGAGACATGGGAAAAAGTGGTGACAAATAGGACTGTGGGGAGAGCTGACTATTGTGGTCTTAGTCACACTACCTGACCGCAGCGGGTCCATAGCAAAGAACAATACAGATCCCAGATGAATTAAATCATGATGAATACCATCTTTCAAATGCTGCTTAAATCTAAAGAGTTTAGGTCAGAAGCTGAGTTCCTCCATTAGCTTAGCCAGTGTGAGCCCTGTAACCTGAGAAACCAGTCCACCTAATGTTCAAACTATGGCTCTGTCTGTATAGATGGACAGAAGCAGAATAGAGGGAAGGCGCACTGCTGACTCCTGTCATGTCAGCACGAAAACTCAAGACCAGCCTCCAGAGCTGAGAGAGAGAGATGGGGACCATATTTATTGAATAATAGAGTTCTTTTACTGACAGATGAGAGGAAGTCTATTAGAAGTATATTAAAATAAGATTGTTAAGAAGTTGTTTTGGGGCTGGAGAGATGGCTCAGTTGTTAAGAGTACTCTTCCAGAGGTCCTGAGTTCAATTCCCAGCAACCACATGGTGGCTCACGACTTTCTGATATAGGATCTCATGCCCTGTTCTGGTGTCTGAAGACAACGACAATGTGCTCACATAGGTAAGACAAAATCGTCTTGAGAAAAGAAAAAAGAAAAAAAAAAGTTGTTCTCTGTTGGAGACATTTATTGGTAATAAGTCCTAAATAAAACTCTACATTCTGTAATAGAAGTGTGTGTTGATAGTTGTGCCTGTGTTTTCTTTAGGCTGTAATCAGATTATATACAATTCAAGTATCATATTTATGAATACGCTTATATCATTCACAAATGATTAGATATACAAAGGTAATTGTAGCCTGACTACAAAACTCCTCATTTATGAAGTACCTCTGCTTAGTTGCTAAAGTTCACTTTAGTAATTTCCTCCTTATCTCATATCCCATCGTCAGGTTTTCTCGGTATTTGTTTACAGATTTGGATTTACAAGTATTATAACAGCATTAAAAAAAAAAAAAAAAAAACTCAGCACAGTTTTAAAGGATTGACAGTTCCATTTAAGGTTAATGAAAGGATTTCTAACAAACTACAATCAGTGAGGGAAGAGAAGTGTATCTTTGGCCTGGCCTGTCTCGTGGGTTTGCTGCTGTGCTGTGACGCAGTGCTGAGAATCGGTTAGAGCTGCGCTCCTCCGTTCCAGCATTACTCCAGCTTGTCCTGTGGTGGCACTTCATTACTGGAAGTCATGTCCTTCACTCAGGATTGCCTTTCTAAAATTTTGCTTGTTTTCTCTAGAACTACAAAGAACATCAAAATAAACACTAAAACTACATACTTGTCTATTATTTATCTTTAAATACATTCATATTTATTGGTCAGTTTTTTAAGTTATCTCTTTCCATGTATACTACATTCCTAGAATTGAAATTCCTTTAATCCTAAAATGAATCATAAGAGATTTTAAGGGCTGGGAGATAGTTCGTTGTGTAAAGTGGATGCCTCACAGGCATGAGAACCTGAGTTTGGATCCCCAGAACCCATCTAAGACACTGGGTACTGTGTTACTACCTGTAATCCCAGATCTAAGGAGGTAAGACGTAATACCAGAAGCCACTTGGTCAGTTCATCTAGCCAAATCAGTGTGCTCAAGGCTCAATGAGAGACCCTGTCTCAAAAGATAAGGTGGAAGAGGGTTGGAGAGCCACCTCAGGTTAGGAGTACATCCTCATCACAGGCTCCCAACAGCTCATGATTATGACTACAGCTCCAGAGAGACCCAAGAGCACCTACACGATAACACGATTCAAAACAAATTTTTAAAAAATGAGGTGAATCACATTGAGGAAAATACTGTACTGACCCTAGCTTACACTTGTGTACAAATACCTCCTGAGTGCTGGGTTTAAAGTTGTACACTGACATGCCTAGCCTGTTCTTTTCTTAGTGTGTATGGATGTTTTACCTGTGTGTGTGTGTGTGTGTGTGTGTGTGTGTGTGTGTGTGTGTTTGTGTTTATGCACACACGCACACACAGTACCCACATAAGCCATAAGAGGGCATCATCCTCTGAAATAGGAGTTACACATGGTTATGAACCATATGTGTGCTGAGAATTGAATGCTTGTCCTCTGCAAGAATAGCTTGTGCTCTTAATGGATGAGTTCTCTCTCCAGCCCTAGAAATTCTTTTGTAAATGTTGAAAAACATTTACCATCTTATAGTTCCAGGCCAGCCAGGGCTGCATAAAAATGTCTCCAAATTCTCCTTTGATAAAGTATTGTATACTGTCCTGTCCTGTTTGCCCATTTCTACTATTTATATTAGCCTGTTTTATGTTGTTGGTAGCATAGTTATCACAGGTTAGTGTAGAGGAAGCTGATTTTGACTCATGGTTCTGGTATAGGATGAAGTTGCTGCATTTGATAACAGCTGTCTTGTGAGCAGAAATCCAAAATGACCTAGAGCATAACATGGGCCGAAAAAGAATGTGAATGTTTTTACCCTGGTCTCTTCGCTTCCTTCTTTGCAAACAGCCTGTATTCAATCATAGGCGCTCCACTTGGTGATCCTTTCTAGTCCTAATCACTTTCCAGAGACCATGCCTCTAAACAGAGCTGGCTTAAGGTTCCAAATATTTGGGGCTTTGGTTTGGGGAAGAGGTGTGTTCTGATATTTTTGGGGTTGGGTTGGTTTTGGTGCCCATGTGAGAGGATCCCCTACCTATAAACAGTTATCAGCAGCTCATGTCCCACAAGTCTTTGTTTCCCCACTTCACTTTCATATAATGTGTGTGTTCTGCCTACATGTATGTCTGTGTATCATGTGTATGTAGTGCCCATGGTGTCCAGAAGAGAGGGTATTACATCTGTTGACAGTTGTGAGCACTTTGTTGGTTCTGGGAATCGAATCTGGATCCTCTGGAAGACCAACCAGTGCTCTGAGCTGCTCAGCCATCTCTCCAACCCTACCCTAAGTCTTAATAACTGCCAATGGGAGTTTCAGAAAGACAAGCCAGATATCTTTATAACTTCAATAGAAGATCCTTTGCTTGACTTAGTAACATTTGTTACTTCAGAATTATACTCTAAGGACATTCTGTGGTAGCATTAACTTACTGTGCTCTTTATTCAGAGTATGCAACATTTGGCAGGTGCTTTGTAAATTAATTTATAATTTGGGTGATGGACATGGATTTCAATGAAAATACTCTTTTTCTTTTTTCTTCCTCTAATTTTACTAAAGTCGAGGTTCTACTATGTAGCATAGGCTGCCGTTGAACTTAAGATCCCTTCCTTTCTTCTTCTGAGGTCTGAAATACAAACATACACCACCATTTTTTGGCTCATTTTTTAATTTGGAGAGGTTTGTTTTATGATGAGTCCCTTGCACTTCCTACTTTGTGGTAATTAATAAAGATGACTACATAAAACTTATAACAGGTTTTATAGTTTTATATTACAAAGCAGTATACAATGAATATAAATTCATATTACAGTTTGGCTTTACTGAATCATTTTACATGTATACTGGAGTTATATCTTAACAAAATAGATATAGTTCTTTATACTATATTTTAAAGCAAAATGTGGCTAGTTTCTTGGGTTAGGATGAATGAACCTTGGTTTATTTCTAATTTTTTTTTTAAAGACAGGATCTCTCATAACCCAGGATGATTTCAAACATCTTATGAGCCAAGGCTGCCCTTGAACTCTCCATTCTCCTGCCTCTGCCTCTCCTTTGCCTTCCAGGTGCTAGCATCATAGGCCACCATACTTTGCGGTTGTTTGTAGGTCAATGTTGTGTTCATTCATACTGTTTTGAAACTAAGCCTCTGTGGTGCCAGCTAGCTGGAACTGCTGATAATGTAATCCTCCTGCATCAGCTTCCAGAGCCTGTGTGTTATGCCTATTGTGCCTAACTGTAGGTCATGTTTTACAAGTTGATTTATTGGAACTATTTTTCTTTTTCTCTTTTTCTGCTCTTAAGGATCAAACATTGTAGGCATTTTATTTTTCCCACCATCCAGCCAATCTGTTGTAATTGGTTGTAAAAGTGCTTTGTTTGTTTGTTTGTTTGTATGCATGCATGTGTGTACCAAATGCATGCTTGGTGCCCACAGAGGCCAGAACACATTATTGGCTCTCCTGGAACTTGAGTTAAAGACATGATTGTGAGCCACTGAGTAGGTGCTGGGAACCAAGCCCAAGTTCTCTGCAAGAACAGCAAGCACTCTTAGCTATTGAGCCATCTCTTGAGCCCCAGTTTGTTGGTATTTATAAAGAAAATCAACATGTGTTTTGTTTTTTAATGATTTCGGCCCTTTGGTAAAGGATAATACATTTTAAGTACATAATTACATTTGTTGAGTACAACTTTATGTTTTTCTTTCCTATCTTTGATTGCGTTTATAGTAACTAGAAAATTTGCTGAGCAGTGGTGGCACATGCCTTTAATCCTGGCAGAGGCAGAGGCAGACATAAGCAGGTCTCTGAGTTCCAGGCTAACTTGGTCTGCAGCGTGAGATCCAGAGCAACCTAGGCTACACTGAGAAACCTGGTCTCAAAAAAAAAAGAAAAAAGAAGATTTGTATTGTTTCTGTATTATCATTTGAGCTTTAATGTCTTTTTTTGTCTTTTTATTTTTGTTTCATTTCTATTTAGACAGTAGCCTTTACATACAGATCTTAACTTTTTTCAGGGCTACTTTGAAAGTTGCAACATACACAGAAACAGGATAGCAGGCTTTGAGGTAAAAGCCTATGCTAACCCCACAGTGGTCCGATGTGAGATTCACCATGGGCAGACTGGAGGAATATATGTCCATGAGAAAGGAAGAGGACAATTTATAGAGAATAAAATCTATGCAAACAACTTCGCAGGCGTATGGATTACCTCAAATAGTGACCCAACAATAAGGTATTTGCATAATTACAGATACAGGTTGGTTTGTTTTTGTTTTTTTTTTTTTTTACTTCCAAGAAAAGTGAAGATACTGAACATTAGCTCTTAAAATATTTTTGTGTGTGAGGCTGGAGAAATGGTGGTTAACAGCATTGGCTGCTCTTTCAGAGGACCCGGGTTCAATTCTCAGCACCCACATGGCAGCACACAGTGTCTATAACTACCACCAGGAGATTCAACACCTACACACAGACGTGAAAGCAGGCAAAACATAGAAAATTTAAAATAATAATAATAAAACAGCTGCACAATACACACACATACATACTAAACATCTGATTGCTGTAAAAATGGGTTTTTCTAAATGAGTATTATTACACTTTTTAAATGTTGTTTGTTCTATTCTTTTATGAGCAGTTGAAAATGCTGTGTGGCTTATTGTTTTGTTTTAATGAGGTACCTGGTCTTTGTGTATCTGGTTGGCCTTGAACTCAGAGGTCCACCTACCTTTTCATCTTGAGTGCTGGGATTAAAGGCATACATTACCATGTTCAGCTAATTCAGTTTTAATTGTCAAGTTATCTGTTAGCTTTATGAAAATGTATTACAAACTTTCTTTTTTTTTTTTTTTTTTGAGACAGGGTTTCTCTGTGTAGTCCTGGCTGTCCTGGAACTCACTCTGTAGACCAGGCTGGCCTCGAACTCAGAAATCCGCCTGCCTCTGCCTCCCAAGTGCTGGGATTAAAGGCGTGCGCCACCACCGCCCGGCTATTACAAACTTTCATTATGTATTTCTAAGCCAACTAAAGAAATTGTTTTAAGTGTTTCAAGGTAATGTTTGAAATACTATTTTGAAGTTGGGGAGTGATAGCAAATAACTGTATTACTATCACTTGGGAGTCAGAGGGTAGAGGAGTTCCACAAGTGTGAAGCCAGCCTGGTCTTGTATAGTGAGACTCTTAAAAAAACTAAAACCAAATTAAAACAGCAAAAAGAATATTATTTAGGATCTGAAGACATAGCTCAGAGCTTGCCCAGTAATAGCCAAGTCTCTGTATTAGTTCAGTATTGCAAAAGTAGACATAAATAAATGCTTTCTCATTTTAGATAATAGGTGGGGGTTTTTTCCAAAGCCTTAGTACTTGAAAGAACTAAAAGAGAATTTAGAAATATCTAATAATTTTGCAAATTTTCTTAATTTTTTTTTTTTTGGTTTTTCGAGACAGGGTTTCTCTGTGTAGCCCTGGCTGTCCTGGAACTCACTCTGTAGACCAGGCTGGCCTCGAACTCAGAAATCCTTCTGCCTCTGCCTCCCAAGTGCTGGGATTAAGGGCGTGCACCACCAATGCCCGGCCATTAAGAAACTTTAAGCCCAAAGAAGCTAAATGATTTTCATACTACCACAGATGGTGAAATAAGCTTTATTAAGTATATAATTTTTTTTAATTGTTTCACATTATAGGGGGAATTCTATATTTAATGGAAATCAAGGAGGAGTTTATATCTTTGGTGATGGACGAGGCCTTATAGAAGGAAATGACATTTATGGTAAGCATATGGTTTTGTTGTATAAAACTGACACATTAGCTTGTCGTTTTTCCTCTGTGTGTCTGTGCGCTCACTCGCCTGCATATAAATGTGACACAGAGATTACTGAATGAGGAGACTGGTGGGGCATGCTCAGTCCTTGGCCTCTCCTTTTCTTATAGCTACCTGTACATTGCTCAGCTCCTCTTGCTTCCTCTGGGTGTACCCACCCTCTTGATGAATTTGAGTACCTGCTTATTCTTGGAGACCTTGAGCAGTTCTAGAGCACACTAGGGCATGGAATCACATACCTCTTGGATCATGTGCCACATAAACGTGGTGTGTTTGCTGAGGTGCCTCTATTTGCTCACACACTATCACTTTGTGGCCCACAGCCCCCAGATAGTACAGATCTGTGGCTCTTGCTTTTTGTGAGGCGGGGAAAACACAACAGTAAGACTAGCCTGATTTCTTGATGTTTTGAAATTATCTAAGCGAGAGAAGTGATCTAATTCTTTTAAAGTCTCAATAAAGGGGTAGAAGATGGCTTAGGGGTTGAGAGGACCCAGGTTCAAATCCAAGCACCCACAATCATCTGTAACTCTAGTTCCAGGGTGTCCATGAGTCCACAATCCACAGACATTCATGAGAACATAATGCACAAAACAATAATAAAACTTAAGAATACAAAATGTCAAAGATTATTCTTTGATACTTAAACATTTACACAATGCTATCTATACAAGGTATTATCCCAAATACCTCAGGAAAATGTAAATAAGACCCTAGACCTAAGGACTGTGTTTGATTTTCTTGCATTCACTAAATATCTAATAATGTTGGTTGAAGTTCAGTCTACTTTGAGCTTAGTAGATAAGGAAAGTACCCCTTAATTTAGTAAACTGATGTGCTGAACACATGGTATTCACATGAGTTCTATGAGACACTAATATCTCTACTTGATAATCAGAAAACAGGGATGAAGAGGCTAAAACACTGGCTCTAAGTCATATTGGAAACAAATAGAACATTTGACAACCTGGCTTGATCTCTATTAATCTGTTCACAACATTTCTACATCTACTTATACTCTAGTCCTCTTAACTTTGTCTCTTAATGCTCACTAAAATTCTAGTACATGAATTGCTACTATTGCCTGATGTAAAATTACTCCATACTACTAGGTTCTAAACATTGACTTTGTAAACTTTATTTTTAAATAGGTAATGCGTTAGCAGGAATTCAGATTAGGACAAACAGTTGTCCTATTGTTCGACATAACAAAATTCATGATGGACAACATGGTGGGATTTATGTGGTAAGTTAATGAATGTAATAATGTAGCTCGCGCATGAAAATCAAGGCCCAAGGCTAGAGATGTGCCTCGTTGGTAGAGTGCTTATCTGGAGTAGATTAAGTTCCCACCACCACTTAAACCAGGCCTTGTGGCCCAAGCCTATAATCCCAGGATTTGGAAGAGGCAGGAGGATCAGAACTTCCAAGTGTCATCATAGGCTGTATAAGCAGATTCAAGGTTACCCTGGACAACATAAGACCCTTCTTCAAGAAATGGGAGAGAAGGAAGGAGAAACTACAAAAAGTGACTTATTAAGAAACTTACATGCCAAAAAAGAAAAAAAGAAACTTATATGCATGATGTTGGCAATATCTTTCTAAGCACCTCTGTTCTCTTAATTCTCATGTTCAAGCCTTATATTAAAATATCTGTTAAACTCCCAACTCTTGTGTCATTAAAAAAAAAAAAAGCCGGGCGGTGGTGGCGCACGCCTTTAATCCCAGCACTTGGGAGGCAGAGGCAGGCGGATTTCTGAGTTCGAGGCCAGCCTGGTCTACAGAGTGAGTTCCAGGACAGCCAGGGCTACACAGAGAAACCCTGTCTCGAAAAAACCAAAAAAAAAAAAAAAAGGTAGGGTAACTAGATAGGAAGGCCCATGATTCCAGCATGGGTCTGGGGCTGCATGGTGGCTTCATTGGCAGTGCGCTTGCCATACAGGCATGACGACTCCAGAACCCACTTAAAAAAAAAAAGATGTGGTAGCTGTGGATGTACTAGGAGGGTCCCTGCAGTGAGTAGAGGTAAATTACCACCGGGAGAAACAGACTTGAGGTAGCTAGCCTGGCTACATAGTAAGCTTGACTTGAGAAAACAGAGAAACACGTGACAAGATTATATTCCTAGTGTGTAGACTAAATACTAGTCTTAGTCTTCCTTTGAATACGTAATAATTTCTAGTTCTGATATGTGAAGTAGCTGAGAGTACTTTGAGGCATAAGAGAGAGCCTCTTTAAATGTGTATGTGTTCGTGGGTAGGACAGTGCACACCACTTCTCAGCATGGAGGTCAGAAAACTTCTTCTGGGAATCAGTTCTTTCCTTCTACCATGTGGGTCTCAGGCATCACAGTCAGCTGAGAGCCAAGCCTGCCAGTGCTCAGCCATCTCAGCTACCCTTAAAGGCTTACTTACTGGACGTGGTATCTGCTTTGTGTTGTCACACTGGTATATTATCAGTGTGACTACTTTGTGAATCTTAAATTCTATAAAAGCAATGTATAAATTATAACTACCACTGCCACCCCCAAAAGAGAGAACCTTAAATGAAACAGCAACCTCGATCTTAAATTTTTTCTGAACGTGGTAAAAAATTCTGATATTATTGAGACCTTATTATTTTGGAGTGGTTTCACAACAAAAGTTTTAATAACTTTGCTAAATGGAATATTTTTAATATGTTTACACATTTAAGAAGTGTTCCTAGCCGGGGCGGTGGTGGCGCACGCCTTTAATCCCAGCACTTGGGAGGCAGAGGCAGGCGGATTTCTGAGATTGAGGCCAGCCTGATCTACAGAGTGAGTTCCAGGACAGCCAGGGCTACACAGAGAAACCCTGTCTCGAGAAACCAAAAAAAAAAAAGAAAGAAGTGTTCCTTAGCTTTAAAAAATGCTTCTCCTCTTAGTGTGATGTATTTAAAGTACAGAACTATACAGTGGTTATTTTAAAACTTTAGAAGAAGATTAAACTCAAGTAAAAAGCTACCTTAAAAAAAATGTTGACGTGTGACCCCAATTTAGGAAGAGTTAGGAGGGTCAGAAGTTGGAGGTCGTCAGCCTGTCTAAAAAAATGAAAGAACTAAGGAAACTAAAAATTGGCCTGGGTGTGGCAGCTTATGCCTTCAGTTCCAGCACTCAGAAGACAGAGGCAGGCAGGTCTCTGAGATCAGCCTGGTCTACCTAACTTGTTCCAACCCGCTCTGACTACACTGCGAGGCTGTCTGACAGGGGAATGGCAGTTTAGGGCCCGTATGATGTTGCAGCCAGTAAAGGCGCTTGCTGCACAAGCCCTGACAACCTTAAGAAACAGCAGGAAAAGGCCTGCAGAATAGCTGAGCATTTGAAAACCAGGAGAGAGACAATGTTGGAAGGAATATGCTTAATAGTTGAGCATATTCCTAATTCACGAGTCCTAGGTTCAGTTACCAACACTAGAAAAGAAGAGAATTGTCATCATTTCCTTACCTAGCTAAGGGAAAAAAAACAAAACAACAAAAAAAACCTCAAACACTATAGCTGTTGGCAGAGCTATTTGAGGAAGGAGTATAAGTAAAGACTGTTTGCTAGGATAACATGTACAGTAACAGTTTTAACTTGTATTCAGCATGAAAAGGGACAAGGTGTAATAGAAGAGAATGAAGTTTACAGCAACACTCTGGCTGGCGTCTGGGTGACAACTGGCAGCACTCCAGTTCTAAGAAGAAACCGGATACACAGTGGCAAGCAGGCAAGATTGCTTACTTAGTCTTCTTTGGATCAGTAATGCTTTATTTAAAAAAAAAAAAAAAAAGTATGACATCAAAGAGTTCTTTTCTTTCCCCTCAAATTTAGGTTGGTGTTTATTTCTATGACAATGGACATGGTGTTCTAGAAGATAATGACATCTACAATCATATGTATTCAGGGGTTCAGATAAGGTAAGTGCTTTCTTACTTGGCTTTCTTTTGGGAAAGACTTAGGAGTATGCAGACTGTAAAAATTGTGTGTTTTAATGGGTAATCAGTCTGTTCTGTGTATTCATTTCTCTTTGCACAGGTAGCTTTTCTTATTCAAGAGTTAATGATACATTCCAGAAGAGCTCCGTTCACTCTTGTGTGGTCCAGAGTCGTTCACTGGCCAACCTGCCCTTACCCTATTCCTGCCATGTCACTGGCATTCTTTAAAATGGAAACTTCTGTTTCTATGCTGTAGTTAGTAAACAAACTTTTTCAGTTACTTATGTAGCTCAGGCTGCCTTGGAACTCACAGAGATCTGACTTAGACTCTGCTTCCACAGTTCCAATGCTGGAATTAAATATGTGCACTTGTACCATGTCTATAGCATGGATGACTATATCTACTCTTAAATATGTTATGGAATTCTACGTTTTGGGGGAGAGGGGTTTTTGACTTTTGTTCTTTGAGACAGGATCTCTATTTAGACCATACTGATTTCAAATCCAAAGATCTGCATCCCAGATTCTGGGATTAAAGGGATATACCATTCACCAAACCTGGCCCAGGAATCCTCAGAGTCTTAATGATTATAAATTCAACGTTAATCTATAAGAGATAATTGTTACTTGGCTATGGAGGCTCTATATATAATCTATAGCAAAATGATACAAAGTGTGGTTCTATGGGAAAAACAGGATTAATCAAACTTTGAAGTACTAACTAATTTATTAAGAGTTTTTGTTTTGTGTATGCATGTGGGCGGGTATGTGTACAAAGGTACAGATGTTAAGTTCAGAGAACAGCTTTCAGCTCAATTCTCCTACTAACATGTGAGTTCACGTCATCAGCCATGTTGTCAAGTGCTGAGCCATCTCACTGGCCCTATGTAGTTCTTCCACGATGAGCATGGCTTGTTGTTGTAAAAGATGATATACAAATGGGAATGATTGAAATGGTATTGATTTCTTTCTCACCCATAGGACTGGAAGCAACCCCAAAATTAGACGCAACAAAATTTGGGGAGGACAGAATGGTGGAATTCTAGTTTATAATTCTGGTATGTTTAACCATCAATTTTTTCTATGTTAATAAACTTTAGGACTATGCCTTCTAAATAATGTACCTAAATTTTACATTTATAGGTCTAGGTTGTATAGAAGACAATGAAATATTTGACAATGCAATGGCTGGAGTCTGGATTAAAACAGATAGTAATCCTACGCTAAGAAGAAATAAAATCCATGATGGAAGAGATGGTGGCATCTGTATATTTAATGGGGGTCGAGGTATCGTTAATTTTGCATTAGTGAAAAACCCAGTTTTGTGTTGCTCTTGTATGTCTTTAGTGATCAGTGACATCACCACTAAAATTTACAGATGAATGAGACTTTCTCCATATTGCATCCTTAGATAGTTTAGAGGAAATGAGTATCTAGAACCAGACAAATGATTATTTTTATGGTTTCCATCTTCTGTAACCACCTTAACTCTGCCAGCTGTCAGGAAAACATTTTGAAGGTAGAGTTGTAACACCTTACTCCGGTCCTTTTACTATTCTAATTAACATTAAAGTCAAGTTACAGAAGATGTGATGAATTAATGGGTGTGTAAACACATGCAACTCTGTAGCAAACAAGTGTTGATTCTGTAACTGTTAGAGAACTAAACACAGCCAACTTGATCCTGGTCCATAAAGCCCACCCAGTGTGCCTTGAGGCATTAGCCCACAGTGATTATCTTTCATAGATTGGGAGACAGTGCTGAGAGCAAAGCACTGCTGCTACTGTGTCAGCAACCCAAGACTCTGTATTATCACACATGAAGAATTATCAATACTTGAAATAATTTACTACATCAGAACAGTGATGATCCAATCAGTGATGGAAACTCTCAAGGAGGTTAGATTTTTAATAATTCAAAAGCTAAGTAACATAGCTCATAGTCTTTACAAAATATAGTGAGGATACCTCAAGTGTAGAGGCTCACACCTAATGTCAGTACCTGGAAGTTTGAAGTTGGAGAAGTGGCATGGGTCTAAAGCCAATCTGGGCTCAGGGTGAGACTGTCCCCCTCTCCCACCACTCCACGACAAAGTACAGAGGGCTTGGTTTTCATTGCAGGGTATTGAGGTGTCTACAATAAAATAACTTGGTATATATTTCTAGATAGTCAACTGGTAGAGGGCTTTCCAAGTATAATGGTTTGCCTATTATTTATTTTTTTAATGACTGATGGACCATCACTATACCAAACACTATGGTAGAGATGGCTAAACACAGTGAATAAAACAGTGTGACATCCATAAAATCTACAATTAAATGGAGTGGCACGCTGTTAATAGAATCTGAAGGAAACTGAAAATGGTTTAGAATGTGTAAGATGCTCACAAAGCTGAAGCTGAGTAAGGTTTTCTATGTGTAGTCAGGGGTTTGAACTGTCTTAATCACATTAGAGGGCCTGAATTTAGTCCCCATGTCTCACAAAGTAGCCAGAGACCTCCACACGCGCACACCTGAATTCATGTGTGCATGAGAATGACAATGAGGAAGACAAGCAAGGGTTAGAAGCAGGGACTTGGTATAAGGTAGGCAAAAAGTTATTTCTAAAGTTACAAGGAAATGGTTGAATGCCTAAAAGGGAGGGAATGGAACAGGAGAAATGATTTAGTGGTACTAATCTGTTCATGCAGAGGACCTGAGTTCAAGTCCTGGCATCTATATGGTAGCTTACAGTCTTATATAACTCGAGTCCCAGGGAATTTTAATGCCCTCTTTTGGACTCTGGCTTGCCCATGGTGCACAAACATGCATGGAAAATAAATAGATGGGACTGTGTTGGGGCTGGTGCTCAGTTGTCTATTGGTTCTTACCATGCAAGAGGATGAGAGAAACATTGCAGTGAGCAGTGCTCAGAATTGCCTGAGGTCAGATGTTTACTGAAATGTCTACTCCCATGTAAAATGTTAACAGTATTAAAAACAGGCAGTGGTGGTTTTATTCATTATTGTTATTATTATTAAAGTCTGTGTAACACTTTGCATGCCTAATACCTACAGAGGCCAGAAGAGAGCTTTGGATCCCCTAAAACTGGAGTTAAATGTGGTTGTAAGCCACCAAGTAATGCTGGGAATCAAACCCAAGTCCCCTGGAAAAGGCTCTAACCACTGAGCCTCAAAACAGGTTGTCTATAAACTAGAATATACTTTTAAGACTTCAGATACAAATTGATTTTTAAAACCCTCAAAAACTTAATATAAGAGTATCAGATGAAAGGAGACAGAAATAAGGAAAATGGTCATAGTTCTGCAAATTACTAAAACCTTCTTTTGAACTAAAGGACCAATTTATAATGCAGTGAGAAACAAGAAGCTAAATAAAAGGAGCTAGCAGAGCTCACTGCATGCACTAGGCATGGCAGTGCATTATGTAACCAAGAGATTATCAGCACTCAGGCCAGTCTAGGCTACATAATGAGACCCTGGTTCAATATCTGCTATATATACTAGCTTTAATCTAAGTATTTTAATTGTAGGTCTCCTTGAAGAAAATGATATTTTCAGGAACGCTCAAGCAGGTGTTCTTATCAGCACTAATAGTCATCCAGTCTTAAGAAAAAACAGAATATTTGATGGATTTGCTGCAGGTTTGTATTTTCTTTATCTGTGGCTTGTTTTACAACCTATAACTACAAAGGTTCTTCTTGAAGACAGGGTATAAGTTATTTGGTTATTAAAGAACCTATTTGAAATCTACTCTATGCCAACTTTTTAAAGAACTACTCTTTTTTTTTTTCTTTTCTTTTCTTTTTTTTTTTTTTTTTTTGGTTTTTCGAGACAGGGTTTCTCTGTGTAGCCAGGCTGTCCTGGAACTCACTCTGTAGACCAGGCTGGCCTCAAACTCAGAAATCTGCCTGCCTCTGCCTCCCAAGTGCTGGGATTAAAGGCGTGCGCCACCACCGCCCAGCTTAAAGAACTACTCTTAATGTTTGAACATGAACTAGAATAAGTTTGTGGTTAGATGGAAATACAGATGAGTCCTCTGACAACTTCTAGATATTAAAAGGAAAAAAACAAGAATTACTTTCATTATTTCAAATAACCATTTAGAATTATACTATTTCAGCGTACTTCTGGGTAGTGTAGTGTCTCCTTTATACTTAGCTTTATCCTTTATTCCAGTCTCCTTCCATCTGTTGCACTTTCCAGTAAGTTTTTAAAAATTCCCTAGTTTACTTGTCCTGTGTGACTGAATATTGTTGATTAAAATACTTGCAGTGTGTTCTTTACCTAGTTAGCAAACAAATGTAAAAGCCCCAGCTTACCCTTCCCAGCTTGGAGAGTCTGAGAATGGTATAAGTGACATGCATCTGCTTGTTTGTAAATCTCACTTCAGGTATTGAAATCACAAACCATGCAACTGCAACACTAGAAGGCAATCAGATCTTTAACAACCGCTTCGGAGGCTTATTCTTAGCATCTGGTGTTAATGTGACAATGAAAGGTATGTTGTTCTTTTTAAGTTCTTTAGTGACCAGGAAGCATGGCTGATTCCTTCTGTCACTTTCCAACTTAGCAGCAGTTTTAAATGACCAGTGTTGAGTCTGGCTTAAGCTTGTTCTAGGAGTTGGAATATTTTATACAAGGAAAACCTATTTCTATTCTTACATATAATTGTATCCTCGGCTAGCTATTGAAAATACTTTTGTTTTTACAGATAACAAAATAATGAACAATCAAGATGCCATAGAAAAGGCTGTTAGCAGAGGACAGTGTTTATATAAAATATCAAGTTACACCAGCTATCCCATGCACGACTTCTACAGGTACATTTCCACATTACTAAGGTTCTGTTGTCTGCACTGAGCTCTATAATCAAAGACGAAACCAGGGTTTGGGAATGTAATCTGATCGCTTACAAATACTTATAAAAATATTTCAAGCCCTTTAGTTCTGACTCTACTCACCCTCAAAATGACAGGAACTATTTATTTTTGAGACCAGGTCTTCCTGTGTAGTTCTGTAACTTGCTATATAAATAGACCAGGCTGGCCTTGAACTCAGAGAAATCCACCTGTCTCTGCTTCTCTAGTGCTGGGACTTAAAGGCATGCCTGCCTGTATTTACAACACGGGTTTTTCCTGGGCAGATACAATACTATAGTTCCCTTTCACAGCCACAAAGAAAAAATTCAGAGTAATAAAATGCAATGCTGTGAATTCCTGACAAGTTCAATAATACAAGATTTTGCTTTTTAGATGTCATACTTGTAATACCACAGATCGAAATGCCATATGTGTGAACTGCATTAAGAAGTGCCATCAGGGACATGATGTAGAGTTCATTAGACATGATAGGTATGTAGTAGTATACGTATCGCTATGTTACCCAGTTACTTCCCTTCACTTTGCTAATTCTTGGATTTTCATTTTGCTTTAGGTTTTTCTGTGACTGTGGTGCTGGAACACTGTCCAACCCTTGTACATTAGCTGGTGAGCCTACACACGATACAGACACATTATATGACTCTGCTCCACCTATAGAATCTAATACGTTGCAGCACAATTGAATTCCTTCCCTAAAGAAAAAGTCCTGCCATTCTAACATAACTTAAAACATCTTTTGGAAGATAAAATACTTGCCCATGCTACAGAAAGAGACTGTACTGACAAAATGGATACACAAGGTCAGTTGACACTATGAAGCTCAAGCTACCAAAAAGAAAGTGGCAATATAATGACTCAGGATCTCAAAGCTGGGTATTTTAGCATTACTGTGTAAAGACTTTTGAAGGGACAGAAGTAAAGAAATAAGCTGCAATTTTGTACAGATTACCAACTTCTGAAAAAGCTGGTGTTTTTACAGCTAGCATTGAATGCAGTCTGATTTGCAGTAGTAATCTTCAATAGACAAGCAGCTTTGTTGCTGCCTTTATGGACATGGGTACCAATTGCTTTTTGTAATATGGTAAAAATGTGAGCTAGCACTTCTGCATTGATTTTTTTTTTTTTAACATGTATTCAGATTGAGAATATGATTTTAATGCTTTAATCTCATGTAGTTTGTTTTTAATTTCAAGCAAATCTTATTGTACTTGAATGTGCCCTGTTTTGTTAGCACACCTAGACTTGCTGTAACTGTACTCATGTCCCAGTATGTACGTTCTTTCTATGAAAGAGAAAAACACTAATCTTAAATTATATCCAGCAATGTTTCTGGTATCCTTTAAGAAAAGTTAAGACTATTATTTCCTTCCCTTTCCTGTGCAGCATTCAAAAATCACCCCTAGAAAAAAAGTGAGTGTTTTAATGAGACTTCCTAGGAAGGGATGCACTGTAAAACAAAAGTATTCTTGTATCTCAGTTTTGTGAAAGGTAAAAACTACTATGTTTTAAAGTACACTTTAGAAAGTCTCTTCAAAACAGTCCTGTATGAACTCTGTTCATAGTTTTTATTTGAACAGTTTAGACAAAACAGCTGGAAATTACAACAATTTCCTGCATTAAGCTGAGACCAGTATATATACAGCTCTATACAGTTTCATAGCGCCCCCCCCCCCCTTTATGTGTATTGGTGACAGTGGGTATAAACAGCCTGAAAGTGTATGCATGTACCATAACATCTAGACTTAATATATTGTGGAGTATTCAATAACCATTATGTAGAAGGTAGATAAGAATTAAAAGGGTTTAATTTCCTAGAAAGAAAATGGAAAAAAATGGTCATTTTTAAAAAATAAAGTTTATTAGATCATAATGTTGTCTGAATTCACCACCTTTTTCAAAAGTCAACTCAGCTTCCAACGTAGTCTACAATTCGTTAATCAAAGCCAGCAACCTATGGATAGCTTCACTGTTTATAGTTGGCCTTTCACTAGCCAGACAAACTTCCCTTTAAAAAAAAAGAAGAAAAAATTATTTCATTTTGTCTCTGTACCAGCCTTCCAAGGCAGCTATAGGAAAATTATACTGATATAATTACCGAAATAGTTGTAATGACTGATTCATCCTCTCAAATTCTCTTGCTTTTCTGTGTCCCTTCTGAATAACCTCCTCCGGAAGATTAGCAAGCCTTGCTGCATTAAAGCCATAGCTCTTAGGACAAGCTCCCTTAATGAATTTGTAGAGGAAAGTAATAGTCTCCTGGCTGGGATCCTCACATTCGTTTTCTACCATGCATGCCTTCAAGAAAGAAGAGTTCATTTAACACAGTTCTACTGTTTACTTTCTGCCAATGCCAATAGAAAATGTCTGGTTTATTCCACATACCATATGTCCTAGGCGCACACAAACATTTTTAGAATAATCTTCTACTAATGAATGATAGTGTGTAGAAAACAGTGTGCGACACTTTATGGTTTCAGCAAGTTCTTTAACAACCGCATTGGCTATTGCTGTCCATCAAAAGTTGCAGTACCTCTTCCTGTGGAAGTGAAATTAACATTAGGAATGCAGAAGGGCAGAATGGGAAGAGGGAACACAGGCTTGATGACTCAGCTATCTCAGGTCAACCTGGGCAACTTAGTGAGACCCTGTCAAAAATGAAAAATAAGCAGGGACCTGATGCCTGAAGTTTGATCCACAGATCACATACTGACCTCCACATGCCCCATGCCAAAAAAATATGTAGAGAAGTTTTATGGATCCAGCCAGGCAGTGTTGTTAAGAGCACTGCCTTAATCACAGCACAGAGGAAGGTGGATCTGAGTTCAAACACAGTGAGCTCCAGAACAGCCAGGGCTACGGAGAAAAAAAGAAAGGGAGGGCAGGAGAACCATGGGACAGAAATGCATGCTCTTGTAACTGATGAACATATAGGAATGGGAAGGGCAGGGAGAGCTCTTGCCTACCAGACTAGACAGAGAAATCCCAGGTCAGCCAGAGAGGGGGGAAAACACAGTCTTAGTAGCTAGCTATTGGGGACATGGGTTTTCCACTCTAATGACATTCAAACAAAAACTGTCTTACCTAATTCATCCACAAGTACCAAAGAATGTGCTGTTGCGTGCCTAAGTATGCTAGCAGTTTCACTCAACTCAACAAAAAATGTACTTTCCCCTATAAAAAAAAAACAACTGAATTAACAACAGATTATATCTTGTTTGAATATGATGAGCAAGAATTAAACTACAAAACGTGTATGCTGTGATAACACCAAGTTTTAAACAAAAGGCAGATTATCTTTATCCTTGCCAACTGAATTGTAAAAGCCTTAGGTGAAGAGGAAAGAAGCAACTCACCTGACATTATTCTATCTGAAGCACCAAGTCTAGTAAACACTCTGTCAACTGGTGTGAGCCTACACTTCTCAGCAGGTACATAACAACCCATCTGCGCCATTACAGCTAACAGACCAGCCTGTCAAGATGGGAGGAAAGGTATTATGATTGGTATTCAAAAACCTATCTGTACACAATACGCATGTGATTCAAGAATCCATACAAGTAAAGTTAGGACTAACAAAGACCTCTCTACTACAAATGCCTTGAATGAATCCTGGATCCAGCAAATTTATCTCACAACTGAAAAATATAATACAATATGACCAATTTTGTTATGATATGACTCTAGCCTTTTCAAAATTTCAAAATTTAATTTTAGTTCTGTGGTTGATCAATTCTAGTACATAATACAAATAAATAAGTTTGTCAAAATGGTGACTTGAAGGACCACATCAGGGAGCATAAACAAGTCTTAATTTTAACAGTAGTACTGGGGAGGACAGAATATCTGGTGGTATGTAGCTTAGCAGTAAGAACATGTTCACATAAAAAATGGCCAGGGTTCAATCCTGGTACCAAAATAAATGAGTACCATTATTTTATTATATAATCTCTGTAATTTTATTCTAAACCTCCACACCCTCCTCCTTTGATAATCATGTGTTTTCTAGCACTGAGCAGTTTTACTTAACATTAGCTAAGAGCCATCTGGCCGATGAAACAAAATTTTAATTATACAAGGAGATTCTCTTAGGTGACTTTGCTCTCTGGAAAATGGACTAGATTATATAGCATTTGCCCTTCATCTTACAGTTTCTAATTACTAGGACATGAAGAATAAATTACCTGTCTTATGAGTGTAGATTTGCCCCCCATATTCGGTCCAGTCACAAGCACACAATAGGCTTTGCCATTTTCCTCTGCTTCTTCCTCACAGCCTATTAGAATGTCATTAGGAATAAAATTGTCTCCAAAAAAAGTCTTGGTAATGCAGGGATGTCGTGACCCTTTAAGCTCTAAGAAGGGATGTGTATCTTCTCCTGGTAACAGAAGTACTGGGCGACACATAGGACCATCTCCTCCTTGACTATAGTTAGCCAGGCACAGTAGAACATCTGTCAAAAGAGGATACAAGTAAGACTTCATCATTTTGTTAATTTCTTGCTGGGTAAACTTATTAAACCCACTACACAGTATCTGCCTGCTTCTATATGTCTTTTAAAAAACTGACCAGCAGACTAAAGGTGCTTGCCAGCAAGCCCAGTGACCCAAGCTCAATCCCTAGGATCCATATGTTGGAAAGAGACTTCTGTAAGAACTACTGCATGCCCAACCTCCCAACACACAAAATAAAGTATTGTACTCCTCAGTAAAAGCAACATATTCGCTGGGCAGTGGTGGCGCACGCCTTTAATCCCAGCACTTGGGAGGCAGAGACAGGTGGATTTCTGAGTTTGAGGCCAGCCTGGTCTACAGAGTGAGTTCCAGGATAGCCAGGGCTACAGAGAAACCCTGTCTCGAAAATAAAAAAGCAACATATTCTGTTTCATCTTAAACTGCTGCTGGTGCCAGGCATAGAAGCACACTTTCATCACAGCACTTGGAAAGCCAAGGCAGGCATCTGTGTGAGCTCAAGGCCAGCTAAGACAGACAGATGCTGTTACTGAAAACAAGTTTATTGGCCTAGCTGTTTTCCATGTCTTCACTTCACTGTAACTTTTTAAAGTAGTTCATCTGATTGACTTCACAGGGCTAGGGCTGTGGGGGGTAAGTTGACAATGACATTAAAAGGAGCTAGGGAGACAGATGAATGGGCCAGTTACGGCACCTGTGCTTCCACTAGTGTAGCGCATCTGCTCACGGATGAGATGAGAGAGCTCTGATACAGACCTCTGTGTGATAGTCCAGGGCTTTAGCTGCATGGTAGAGCCTCTGTTTGA
The DNA here is from genome assembly GCA_021653895.1 of Mastomys natalensis. Classification (NCBI taxonomy): domain Eukaryota; kingdom Metazoa; phylum Chordata; class Mammalia; order Rodentia; family Muridae; genus Mastomys; species Mastomys natalensis. The sequence continues at coordinate 209,663 of JAJTUV010001591.1, read as the reverse complement.
AGCACTACATTTGTCCCTAACACTGTTCAGTCCCCACCAACAAAGCTGATGCCCAAATGGCTCCAGATAACACCAGTCTTGATATTTAAACATAACCAAATTATAAGTGCATTAATTAAGGCAAAGGGCTCACATAAAGCCTAGATTCAGCCTTTAGTCTTTAGCGCCCCCCAAATTATTTCCATGCAAATTTGACTCAAAGAAATAGAAAAGGAAGAACTACAAATTTACTCTTCTCTCTGCTTAAAACAAAACAAAACACCCTTCAATTATAAAAGAATTTGGCTCAGTGGCAGTGTTTAAACAGCCCAGTATGCACAAAGCTCCAAAAGCTAGGAAATAGTGACCCAGTCCTCTTAAGTAATCCTAGTACTTAGGGGATCTGAGGCAGGAGGAATTGCCAGGAGTTCAAGGACAGCTTGGGCTAGAGATTCTTAAACAAATCAGGAAATTACCTAGTACCAGTAAACGTTTTTAAAAACTTCCCTCAATGATAAAATTTGAAAACTATTCCAAGACTGTAGGAAAAAAATATCATATGGCTACTAATAGCTGAAATTAAGTTTTAGTTACTTAAATTGTTTTGTGCAAGTAGTCACTTGATGCAAAAGGAGCATGTATGCATCCATGCATACACCCATATTAAACATAGGTTTAGAGATGTATAGCGGGGAGACAAAGGGTTACTAAAGTCTTACCCAACACTGCAATGCATTCTACAGCAGACTGCCAGTCCTTGTAATTTTTATCAAAGTTATAGAACAGACGCCGCATGCAGTCCTTTAAAGATGTGTCCCTACGTTCTTCAGCATTTTATAAGATTGGATAATTTCTTCTCAATCGTTTTGGTCCAATACCGTTTACAGCCCTTTTTAGTAGATTTCAACTCATATTCTTCAGGTAGATTACGGGTAGCAAAATTGTCCGGAATTTCTAACTGGTAACGGTTCCTTCCAATTCCCCAGTAGACTATGCTCTTGCAGCCAATCCGGCTGCGCTGTTTGTCTAAGTACTCCAGGAGGCTCTGTTCATTCTCTCTTATATCAGCAAGTGCTTGGTCATAATCGGAGTCAAACCTGCTTTTGGAGTAATGAGTCCAGTCTTTCGAGCTTTCTCATGGTCAAAAGCTGTATCCCACCGGTTCAGTTCTGTGGTCAGATCAGGAAACCGGCCTTTAGGACTTTTTGTCTGTAGAGTAACAACCTGCATAAGGGTTTTAGACTTGAAACCATCAGCGACGTCCTCCATGAGCCCTGTGATTTTACACATTACTTTGAATCCTTCTAGAGCGGAAAGAAAATCAATGATCTTTTTTTTGCTGTATGTTGTTTCTTCGTACATTATAGCCCTGCTGTCTGGATGGTTCTGGCTTTTTAGGGGAGACCCAACATTGTGGATCTTACTCAGTAGCCTCTCAAGATCTGGGAGCTTCTTTAAGAGGTCTGCAACTTCGGTGACTTTGTCAGGCACAGCCATCAGATCTTCCACAGCATCTAAACGGTCACTGATAGCAGAAGGGCTACAAAGTGGGGCACAAAGCCACTGTTTTAAGAGTCGCTTGCCAAAGGGGTATGGCAAGTATCCAGCCTCTCTAGCAGAGTCCTTCAGTGGAGCCATTTGTCCCATTCAGGAAAATCTCCAGGTTGTTTAATGTCACTGCATCTAGCACCATTCGCTGATTGGTGCTAGTAAAGACAGCACCAGGTTTTACTGTGCTGACCAAGTCAGAATCCAAGGGGAAATACTCTTCAAAATTAGACATTGAGAGAAGCTCCTGATCAATCAAGCATTTCTTGAGGTAGAAAACACAGCCACCTAGAGCAGAGAGAGCCAATTCCCTCTCGTCACCTGGTGTCAACCCAACAGAATCTGACTCCGAGGTCATACCTTTAAGCACCGGGGGCAGCACTGCACTACTATCTTCAGTTCCAGTAAAATACCCTCCTTCAAGGAGTGTTCGCAAAGTCTTAGTGGCATCCCAAAATTGGGAACCTGGTATGAGACCTTCCTGAAGACAAGATGATAGTGAACCCTTCAGGACTGTTTTGGTTTCTGTTGAGAGATTTCCTTTCTCAAACAAAATTTGTACTGGAGGATAGTGTGCCACTAGAGTCCTAAATCTGGAACAGTGGCGATCATCTGAAAACTGGCCTATGAAAAACTTGCCCAGTGAAGTGTCAACAAAGCAGACACCATATATACGAGTGTGACCAGAAGAATCTTCCTCCTTCTCTTTGAGGCTAAGAAGATACCTACTGTAGTTCTCAGAGGGATCACCATCCAGCACACTATAGGTCTGTGTGCCCTTGGTAATGATCCTACAAATTTCCCTCCTCACCACTCTATCAAACTTAGATACGTGTGCCATCTTCCGACATCGTGCCTCCATCATTTCTGGAGTCTCAGTCTGTTCCACGCGTGCTACCTTATAGCCCTTCTGCACCAAGGAATCCGAGAATCTGCCAAATGCAATCTCTGGAAAACCAGAATGGGCCCAGTTGCCTTTCATGAATATCAGCCCCAGCTCATTGACTCCAATAACAGCATCCATGTGATACAATTCATAAAACTTCCCCACCTTATAAAAGATGACAAGATCAAAGTTCTGAGACTTGAACTGCCACCACTTCCTCATTCCTGGAGTACAAGAGTTGAGGAAATCTTCAGGCACATACAGTGTGGAGGAATTAAAATCAGGGTGATCGGGCCGTCTCCTGTGCTCATCTCTTCTCTTTTCTGGCTTAAGCCATTCTAAAGTTTCGTGATACCAAATAGTGGGTCCACTGCTGTCGTTACCTCCTCCACTGACGTGGGTTTGGGAGTCAGAATTCTGAGGGGCGGAGAAAGCACTCAAGGTACTCTTGGTTTCTGATAGAATTTGAGTTGCTCGTTTGGCTGAGCCTGTTTCCTTCTTCAAACTTTTCCTTTTAAGGCCACCATGAGCAGCCACTGATCTCTTCCGCTTTGGAGCACCTTTGCCAAAGGTGCCCAGGCCTTCACTATCGCTGTCTCCAACTCCACTGCTCACTTCGTCACTGCTTCCTTCTGCCTTACTGTCTGGCTTGAATTCTACATCAGAGCCACCAATGTCACTCTCAGAGTCTGAGATGACCCTTCGCTTTTTGACTTGTCGGCTGCTTCGCCTAGGCCCCTGAATGTTGGCCTGTGCTTCTTCTTCACTCTCATTTTGATTATCCTCTTCACTCTTATCAGATAAATAAGCCTCAGGCACCTGCCAGGCAAAGGGTTTTGTAAATATAAAACAGGCCTTTAGTTCAATCTCTGGTACCACCAATAAATAAAGTAAGTAAATAAGAAAATAAAAACAAAGCACAATTTGGTAACTACATCTGTGGAACCCAGACATTGTGAATCAAGCCTATAATCCCAGCACTCGAGAAGCTGAGGCATAAAGACCACTATAGCATTTTAAGGCCAGTATGGGGCAGAGATGAAGCCCAGTTGATCTAGGTTTGATCCTCAGCAACCAGGAGTGTTGACACACACCTCATTCGATAGTTACCCTCCCCTGCTTGTTGAATTCAAGGGCAGCATGTGCTACATGAGCTCTGAGAGAAACTGTTCTTTCCTAAAGATATTTCAATTTAGCCTAACTTTAAACATAAACCGAACCTGGTATGACAGGTCATAACTACTTATAAGCAAGAGTTCTAGGCTGGCCTGAGCAACTCAGTGATACCCTCCTGTCTCAAATTAAAAAAAAAAAATCGTTTTTCCTAAGGGAGTGGGTAGGCAAAGAGGAAGAGCATTTCCCAACACGTTTGAGACCCTGGGTTCAATCCCCTGGACTGGGAGACAACATGTTTAACAACCTGTAATCCCAACATTTGAAAAGTAGAAAGCAAGAAGATTCTGAGCTTGAGGCAATTCAGGTACAAAGGTCATCTCCGAAAGAAAGAAAAGGGGGGGAGGAGACTGTTGAAATTCTAAATAAGCTAACATAACATAGTTCCTTCCAATCTGGGAGGACAGATGTCTTCATGTACAAATGAAATGGTGCACTCACATAAAATTACTATTTATTACCTTTTACTTCATCACATACACATCATTTTCTCTCATCACCCCCCAAGGGAATGGATGACTGACCTCTGCCTCTTCCTCCTCTTCTGGCTCTGAAGGTTCATCACACACTGCCAGCTCAAGCCTCTTAACCTTGTCTTTACTTAAGGCCCTCGTCTGCACGTTGCATTGCGCTGAGTATTTCAGACTTTGAACTGTAGAAATGACCTCCCTTTTGGGCTTCCTTTGACTTTGAACCTGGAAATATACTTATAAATAAGAACCAGGTGGCTGAAGAGTTGACCAGTTTACAACATGAACAAGAAGTTACGATCATTTTTAATGCCTCATTTTTTCCTATGCATAGATCAAAAGCTGATGAGGGAAAAGGCAGCAATGACACTGGAGTCCCCAACTTTATTTGTTTAAATTTGCCATTTAGTCACCAAGGCCATCTTTCTTCTAATGTCCCAGAATCATGGGTCAAGGTATGAAAAACCTCAAAGCAGATACAAGTGTAGTTTAGGAACTCTTTCTAAAATTGTCCCAACTGAATAACCAGGCTAGGAATGTAACTCAGTAGAGTGTAAGCATGCATAGGCCCTGGGTTCTAGGCCCAGCACTATGCTGAACAGGAGTGGTAATACTAAATATAAGCTCTAGCACTTGGGAGAGACAGGAGAATCAGGATCTCAAGGCATATTCAGCTACAAAGAGATGAAGTCTAGCCTGGGCTACATAAAATCCTGTCTCAGGAAAAAAAACAACAAAAAGCAAATTTAACAAGGGACCTATCATTTAAAAAAATGTTTTCCTCCTAATAATACAAAGGCAACATTTCAAAGACCCCTGCTTTAAAAGAAAACTCGTTTTCATTTAAAAATTATTTCATGTGAATGTAATGTGATGGCTATCTTGTACATGGCCAGGGACCAATCCCTACCACTTGTTTCTCATCATTATTGTGAGAACACTTCTTTCTATTCAAAAGCATAGTATCACAAATTTAATGTTAAAAACTATTTCTTGCCGGGCGGTGGTGGCGCACGCCTTTAATCCCAGCACTTGGGAGGCAGAGACAGGCGGATTTCTGAGTTCGAGGCCAGCCTGGTCTACCGAGCGAGTTCCAGGACAGCCCGGACTACACAAAGAAACCCTGTCTCGAAAAAACCAAAAAAAAAAAAATCCCAGCACTTAGGAGGCAGAGGCAGGCGGATTTCTGAGTTCTAGGCCAGCCTACCTACCGAGTAAGTTCCAGACTACACAGAGAAACCCTGTCTCGAAAACCAAAAACAAAAAACAAAAAACTATTTCTTGGAGTTGGAAAGATAGCTCAGCAGTTATGAGCACTAACTGCTCTTCCAGAGGTCCTGAGTATAATTCCCAGCAACCACATGGTGGCTCTGTAATGATTCTGATGAACCTCCTCTGCCAAGCAGGTATACATGCAGATAGAACACTCATATACATTAAAAAAATAACTAAAAAAAAAAAACCTATTTCTTTTCTAAGAGGCTAGAAATAGAAGTGTCTCTGATACATTCTTCTGCCCAAATACAACCATGACTGGAAAAGAAAGAAGCCAACTGTCTAAATTAAACAGATCCAAAAGTATTACATGGCCGCCTTTTTGTACAAGAAAACTAACAGGACTACCTAAATTTCAGTGAAACTACAACTTTATGGACCATCTAAGACAACTGAAGGTACAACTTCTCATCTCTCTAAAAAGCAAAAGCTGCAACGTGCAACAAGCATTATCAAAGTAGCCACCCCAGCTTTTATTGCACACCACAGCACACCATACCCACACTCCTCATAAACACTTAGCCCAATAACTACAAGATAGAATTAGAACAAAAGAGGCCATCCATGCTCTTGGCTAATGCATTAAAAACCATGCATTATTTCAACTTCCACCAGGGCTACATGAACACGCTGACTCAAAAACAAGACAACAAAAATGTCAAAGCCAGCCTGTCAAAGCCAGCCTAGACTACAAAGTGAGCTCAAGGGAGTCTATACAATTTAGTCTCAAAAAGTAAAAAAAGGCTTCACCCCTTTAATCTCAGCACTCTGGAATGTAAGAAGAGGCAAGTGACTCTCTTGTGAATTTGAGACTAGCCTAGTCAACATAACGATATCTAAGACAGCTAGGGCTAGTCATAGGGAGTGTGTGTGTCCTGACCTGTCCTCTCTCCCCAATCCACCTACCAACGGCCCCCATCCCCAACCCCCAACCCCGAACTCTACACTGAAAGGGAAAAAACAAGGTCTTGCACTTGTGCACATTGTGGGCAAGAGCTCTATCACCAAACTATACCCTCAGACCAACAAATGGTAACTTTAAAGAACAGATGATAGAATTTTAAAGACACAACATTTCACATACACAGTGACAATAAACATTTTCCTGACCTCTTATTTTGCTCAGGCAGTTTTTAAAACGTTAAACTTAATCCTGAAGAACTCATTTATCATCTGATGCCATTAGAGGCCATTTTATATATGAGTAACAGTATCATTTTCCAAGATTAAACAGCAGCTAAGTAAAGGGGTTAATAAAATTCCTGGTTCTCTTTCCAGTCATGATGCTTTTCAGTGAATGTACCTTTTGCAGGACAAGCACACTAGCCAAAAGGTATGGATCTTAAGAAGAGTTTCTGGGAAACTGACCCTGTTGTGTTCCATACCACAGAGTTCAACATACTGGCCTGGGCTGTCTGGGAATAAGGGATGTGGCCTTGTTCACACTCATTGTGTGTTCTATCCTGCAATTATAGTGTGCACATACTACACAAGAGACAAGGGATGCTCTTGGCCAATGTGAGGTTAAACATGCAGCACTGTCAGTGTCTGTGCAAATAAAGCTGGGCTTATAAAAAGCATTAAAGTACCAGAGTTCTGATCTGAAACACAACTCAAATATATTCACAGGTTACAATGTAGGAGGTTATGAGATAATGCATCCATTATAGATAATGTCACTAATTCATACTACTTCTCCTGCTTACATTTCCTATATATTTACTTCAAAATAGAGCTATTTAACTCTTTACACGTCTCATGTCTCAGTTTCATAGCACAGTTACCTAACTCCCAATCAAGAGACCAATTTCCCTTAATGGGCTTTAATTGCTGTAAGTCAAAGGACAAAAATAAAATTTCCATACAAAACAAAGCAGCTAAAACCCGCTGCATCTTGCCTCTTTAGCATGTAAGAAACTGTATAACTGCTATTCCTGCAACTTGCTAAGGTAACACATTCACCACAATTTCATGAATCACCCCATCCCTGTTTATTTCTTACCTGTATATGGCTTTAACATCCTTTTGCTAACCCAGCCCCTTGTTGGACTGTCATCAAAAAACTGTACATGAACACGGACAGATTTTCCTTTCTTCCGGATGAATGTTCCATCAAAGGGATGATTATAAACCAGGCAAGGCCACCAGGGGTAACCTTCCATCTTAGCCAACCAAGTCACCTGGTGAGAAGTCACAAGAACTGAAAAAACAAACAAAAAAACCCCACATTTAGATTAGATAGATGGATAGATAGATATGTCTCCCCTCTTAACAAGTGCCTAACACTTGAGCACACATGCCTATTAAAAGGTTTTCAGCCGGGCGGTGGTGGCGCACGCCTTTAATCCCAGCACTTGGGAGGCAGAGGCAGGTGGATTTCTGAGTTCGAGGCCAGCCTGGTCTACAGAGTGAGTTCCAGGATGGCCAGGGCTACACAGAGAAACCCTGTCTTGAAAAACCAAAAAAAAAAAAAAAAGGTTTCAAAGGTTCATTCTTCACAAAACTTGATTTGGTTCTTGTGGGTTGTCTCTGAGGAAAGGAAGAGACAGAGAAAGGAAACAGAACTCAGAACCAGACATTCAAGAACCCTGTCCATAATAAAAAGACCACTAACAACTACTCCTGTCCAGTGCACTAAATAACAATAGCAATATTCTTTGGCCCACTCAAAAATTTTTCTCAGACCTTACAACATTAAAGTAAGCACACTCAAGACAAGGCAAGAATACTCAAGACATTTCTGGAGTAATCAGTTCAAGTCAACTACCTTAGGCCCAATCATGACGTAGTATTGCTTCAGAAATAGTATCAAATAGTATCGCCAACCAGGCACGACGGCACACAAAAAGAAGGAGGAATTAGATTTTTCTTAAGGCCATCCTTGATTAATTATAAGATCTATCTCAAAAATGTGTCTATGTGCACATACACACTCATTTGGGGACATAAGTCAATTGAACAGCACTTGCCTAACATGGGCATAATATGGTTACCATCCCCGGCACTCAAATGGGGAAAAAAATTACTTTTAGACTACAATTGCAATATGAGCACCATCTTATTATATTGCCGCCCCAACCCCAATCAACCCCTCCCACCCCCGTTTAGAAGAACCAGCTCTCAAACTCAGGTCCTATAGTGACCAGTACAATAGTTTTATGAACATCACCTCAGGCTCACTTCATGGGTCACCATTAAGAAGCTGTACCATCGGCCGGGCGGTGGTAGCGCACGCCTTTAATCCTAGCACTTGGGAGGCAGAGACACGGAGATTTCTGAGTTGGAGGCTAGCATGGTCTACAGAGTGAGTTCCAGGACAGCCAGGGCTACACAGAGAAACCCTGTCTCGAAAAGCCAAAAAATAAATAAATAAAGAAATAATAATAGTAAGTTCCTTCTCCATACATCAGGGCCTCAGGGTAAGGCCTAGTCCTTAACACTAATAGGGTCAAGGGTCAACTACGGGGTCAAATAGAGGCTGACCTTCAATCTTATCAGACCTTCCCTTCTAGGCGATTTAGCTGCTTTACCACAAAGCCTATCACATCTGGAAGTTCTCTACATCCTTTTTTGTTTTGTTTTTTAGAGACAGAGTTTCTCTGTGAGGTCCTGGCTATCCTGGAACTCACAAGGATAGCATCAAACAAGAGATGCCTGCCCCTGTCTTCCAGTGCTGGGATTAAAGGCAAGTGCCACCCACAAAGTTCTCTGAATCTTTAAGAGGGAAGAGAACACAAACTTTCTAAGCACTCCTTTATGCTGTTAAATGTCAATGGATACATTTCCCCACATGGGGGATTTTCAGAGTTTAACCGTGTGTCAGCCAAGACAAGACTTTTCTGCCGCAGGGAAAGAAGTCCATGGGGCGAGCCTGGCTGGTATTTTACAAGAGTGGTACAATAAAATGGACGTTTGATACATGCAAGTATCAGGCTTCTTTTTCCTTAGTGTGTGTGTACACGTGTGTGGGTACATAAGTGCTATGGCATGCATGTGGAGGCAGAGGATAAATCTCCTTCCATCACACAGCTTCCAGGACTCAAGCTCAGGTTATCAGGCTTAGAAGCCACTTCACCTAATACACAATCTTGCCAGTCTCAAATTTTTCTAACAATACTAAAAGCTTACCTTGATGTGCGTGCAAATTATATATAAACCTAAGGGTATGGGGACTAGAAGTCACCCTTTTTTGTCTTGAGACATAACACCTCACTGGCCTAGAACTTGCCAAATAGGCTAGGCTAGCCAAATAGGGATATGACTCCCCAGTACCAGGGACATCTGCCACCATGTCCAGCTTATTTTTTAGGTGGCTTCCTTCTGTGTATTGAACTAAAATCCTCATACTTGCAATCTCCCCAGTCCCTATATACTGATCATGCCCAGCCTCGACCCCAGCACTTAGAAGACAGGGGCAGATCTCTGTTGAGTTCACAGGCAGCCTGGGCTACAGACTTAGTGAATGAATGAAAGACAGACAGACAGAGGGAGGGAGGGAGGGAAAGTGGGAAGGAGACAGAGAGGGAAGGGAGGGAAGGGAAAGAAAGAAAACAGAAAGGAGTGAGGGAAGGGAGAATTCAGACTAAGCCAGAGTGATGGCTCAGCAAGTCGAACTATCTGGGTAAAAGTGCCTCTCACAAATTATCCTGAACTCCATACACATCCTGTGCCATTTACACAGCCATACCTATCTCCCATACCCCCCCCCCCAAAAAAAATAGAGTAATTACTTTTAAGAAGAATCAAGGCATCCAGGTGCGGTGGCACACACCTTTAATCCCAGAGCTTGGGAGCCAGAGACAAGTGGTCTACAGGGTGCATTCCAGGACATCCAGTGCTAAACAGAGAAACCCTGTCTAAAAAAATACCAAAGTCAAGATGTGGCCTAGGAGATGACTCAAAGGATGGCTGGCCTGAGTTCTATCTCCACGACAGTTAGTGGAAGAACCAACTCCCAAGTTGTCCTCTGATTTCCACAACCTACTATAGCATGCATACACTCATATACACACTAATAGGTAATTTTTAAAAATAGAGAAATACTGAGGCTGGAGAGATGCTCAGCAGTTAAAAAGCTCTGGCATTCTTCCAAAGGAACCAGGTTCAATTCCCAGCACCCACATGGCAGTTTACAACTGTCTGTAACTCCAGAGGCTGAGGTCGTCCTCTGGCCTCCCTCAGACAGCAGGTATGCACATGGGTACACATATATACACGTAGGCAAAATACACCTCTGTGTTTACCTGTTCCTGAGTTGTGTCCTTTATAACCAAAGAGAAGGAAAGAGAGAAATAAGTGAGCCAAAATTATTGTATCTGCCCCATTGGCTCTTCCTGATGCCTAAGCTGAAATGCCAGAATACTCCATAATGTTTTAAATTTTAAATAAGTTGCTGGGCATTGGCAGGACACACCCTGAATCCCAGCAAAAAGCAGGTGGATCTCTAAGTTTCAGGAGAGCCAGGGATGTATGGAGAAACCCTATCTCGAAAAACCAAAACAAATATCCAGAAGCAGGGGAATCAGAGGTTCAAGGTTGTCCTCTATTATATATCAAGTTTTGAGGCCAGCTTAGGATGTATGAAACTATCTCAAAATATTAATTAAGGGGCTAGAGATGAGGAGGCTCAGAAATGAAGAGCACTGGCTATTCTCCCAGAAGACCTGGGTTCAGATCTCAGCACCCATATAGGAAGGAACTCATGACTATCTGTAACCCTTTTACCTTTCACAGGTACTAGGCACACCTGTGGTGTAGACATACATGCAGACACAACACCCATAAATACAAAATAAACTTTACTTTTTTGATAAGTCTCAATATATAGTATTGGCTAGCCTGGAACTCTCCAAATAAACTAGCCTCCACCTTACTGAGATCCATCTGCCCAAGTGCAGGGATTAAAAGGTTGTATCACCCTTTAATAAGTAAAACAGTTACCAACAACCATGTTATTTAAGTCAATTAAGAGCATTAAGAGCCAGGCAGTGGTGGCACAAACCTTTAATCCCAGCACTTGGGAGGCAGAGACAGGCGGATTTCTGAGTTCAAGGCCAGAGTGTTCTACAGAGTGAGTTCCAGGACAGCCAGGGCTACACAGAGAAACCCTGTCTCGAGAAAAAAAAAAAAAAAAAAAGAGCATTAAGAGTCCTTTAATAATGCCCAGACCAAGAGCAGACTAAGGCCTCTAGAGTGTCTCTCAGCACTGAAGCTCAGGGCACAGAGCCACAATTAATCAGTGTTGAATGAGGCAGGCCAGGTGGCTTTGGAGTAGCTTTGTAACATTTGTCTTTTTGCAAACCTTAGCAGTGTTTTCTATTTACCCTTCTTAGCTATTTTGTATTTTAGCTTGTGGAAACATTACTTTGGTTACTACATCTGGCCAGTGGTCAGGGTGACAATACTGAAAGTGTTGCCAAGGCCACATGGTTACTGGGTGAGTGAGGGTGAGTGCTCTAGGTGGACATAAAAGTGGAATCAAGGCAAGCTGCTGTTACTCTAGGCACCTCAAAAGCATTTAAGAAGTAAAACATGATAGCACCTCAGTCACAAGCAAAGCACTTCTTGGTTATTTGGGAGACTCTGGGTTACACTTGTGGGACCAACTACTAGCTGTAAAACTAACTCATCAACAAACATTTTAACTGAGTCTGAGAAAAGAAGCTGGACATTGAGGCACAGGCCTGCAATCCCAGCACTTCGGAGGAAAAAACAGAAAAATTAGGAGTTTACAGTCATTTTCATCTATGTATGAAGTTCAAAGAATGCCGTATTCCAGCATTCCAGGCAGCAGTGCGAACATGTTTCAGAAACACTGGAGGACAGGTTTGTAATTCAAGGCCAATGTGGTCTACAAAGAAAGACATGGCAAATTCTAACTAGTTATGGATACCATATTAATAAATTCTCTACCTCTAATACCATTTTGAGTGTGTGTGTGTGTATGTATGTTAGGGAGGGGTTCCAACTGAAACTAAAATGACCAGAGCCTGTGATCCCAGGAGATGGGTCCTAAGACATTTATTTGGACTTAGTATGGATGGAATCTACTTGCACTCTTGAAACGGCTTTGGGTCAGTTTTTAATCGGAATACATTAAACTACATAAAGTACCTTACATAAAGTAAGTGCATGCCTTTATTTTGGATACCACAAAACCAATTCATATCCATGTAAGTATGTATTTCCCACCAAATTTTAAATTTTCCCCACAAGCAGAGCCTACTAATAATTCTCTAGCAGTCCTGAACACACTAAGTGCTTTCAGTTATAACCTCCAACCCTAGACTACTCAAGTGGCCTTTTCTGGTATTTAAATACACAGTTGCAGGCTAGATGTGAAAGCTATGTGATACAGCATGCAAAGTCCTATGCTCCAGGCCCAGTACCACAAAAACAAGAGCCACACCCCCACACACAGAGACTGCCCCTACAATTATAGTTAAATTTTGAAAAATTGAACATTTCCTGTAGGACACCTGGAACACAGCCCATCAGAAATCGCTGCGAAGAACTATTAGCTAGCGATCTGATCTGATTATTTTTGAGTCTCTTATTTAAACGGCCACCATTATATTATGTGTTGAAACAAAAGAGGGCTTTTAAAAATGTCTCTAGTTGCTCCTACAAAGGACAGTCAAATTCAGAAAGTGCGAGTACAACTCCAGGCAAGCTTCCCCAGCAAACCTTCTTGGCCAACACTCCGAATACCCACTAACTGAGAAAAACCTTCCGCCCTTTTCCCTCCTGTGGAATCGTGGATTAAAAATAAAAACTGTGTCGTCCCAAACCCGAACACCGCTTACACTACATACAAACTTCCACCTGCAACCCAAGTTTTCTTTCAGGCGTCTTCGCCGTAGGCACACTACCCCGACGAGCTCCCCGCCCCGCCCCCTCAGGCCCGGGAGTACAGCCGGACACACTCCCCGCCCCGGCCAATTCGGGGGAGGGTGTCTCCGCACCGGAGCCTCCCGACCCAACCCACCCTCAAGGTGGGAATGCGCTCGCAACGTCCCCCGAGAGTCCCAGGCACTGGCCCCGCTTCTCCCGGGCAGGCCGCCCCTCCTCCCGCCGCCGCCTGGCACTGAGCAGCGTCCCCCTCCTTCCGGGCCCGCCGCGCGCCGCCTGAGCCCCGAGCCGGCTACCTGGGGGGGACGGCCGGCGCGGCCGACCTCCGCGGCCCTCCGTTGAGGTCCTTTGCCTCCGGCGAGGAGGCGGATACCGCCGCGGGCCGGGACCCAGGTCGAGCCTCGCTCCAGGCCGCATCCCGGCCGCTGGAAGAAGAAGCTTCGGAGGAGGCTGCACCTTTGCGCGAGGCCCCGGCCTCCTTGGTGTCGCCGAGCGCCGGGGACCTGGGGAAGAAGCTGTACAGGGTGCTTTGTCGCGACATGATGAAGGCTGACCGGCCGACCAGTCCACCACTCCGAGCGCCTACAGACAGCGAATCCACCGCGCGGCCGCTGCTGGCGGGAAAGTCGGGGGGAGGCGCGTCCGACCCGAGCACCCGTAGGCCGAAGGCCAATCCGCAGGCGTCTCGGCCTGCGCAGTAGGCGGGGCCCCGCCTCCGACGTGCCCTGGCGTGCCCACGTCGCCCCGCCCTTAAGCTCGGGTTGGCGGGCCTAGAAATGGGCCTTTGGAAAGCAGCTGAGACCGCGGTTCCTGTCTTGCCCAGTCTGCACGTAGAAGACTGAAGTGGCTCGCGCGGTTGCTGGAACGGCTGGGTGAACCCTGCGGGAAGCCGCATCGAACCTGCTCCGGAAACACCTGGCGCAGCGGGCAGTCCTGCGGTTGGACTGAATGGAGCTGGGAAATTGACCGTTACCAGTGCTACCTACCGTGCGTTCGCAGAGCAGTTTGCAGAGCGGCACTTGTAAGTGCCAAGTGCAAGACTAGCTAGCTATCTACAAAATCAGCCATCCACAAAACTTTCCTTGGCCCATCACTGCCTCACCTAGTTTACGCCTCCCTATATAAGGTGGGCAGTTAAGGTCCATAATCTTATCTGAGCCCTTTGGGATAAATGAGCAGAATTTTTCATATTTTAGAAACTGAGATGGCTAAAGTAATGTTTAGTGTCAAAGCCTGGACCCTAAGCAACCCTAACAAACTAGACTCTCCCACTCATCCTCAATAATTGAATAAAAGAGACAATAGCAAAAACCAGAGAAAGATTTATTCAGAGGGCCACAATAGGAAAAAAAAAAGTTAAGACCCCCCCCAAAGTTCATCTTTGGAGTACTGGCATGATATTTAGGTTGAAACAGGGCAAGCCGGGCGGTGGTGGCGCACGCCTTTAATCCCAGCACTTGGGAGGCAGAGGCAGGTGGATTTCTGAGTTCGAGGCCAGCCTGGTCTACAGAGTGAGTTCCAGGATGGCCAGGGCTACACAGAGAAACCCTGTCTCGAAAAAAACCAAAAAAAAAAGAAACAGGGCAATAGAAGCCAGAATGGTCTTGGCAAGTGTTAATCTGGCCCACCATAATCTCTGCTCCAAACTGTTGTACAAGGTGATTCAACATGTTTCAGATCTGTGTGAAATCTCCGGAAACCAAGCTCTTCCTCGGATTAACTTGAAGCTTTGCCTTACCCCTCCCGACCAAGAAATTCCTGGAGAAATTCCAATTCCAAAGGGAAGGGATTCAAGTGTCTCTCCTCTGAATGTCTTCCTGCCAAGTTGATTACAAGACTTTTAGAAAATTAAAGCTCCTATTCAAATTCAAGAAAGAAATCCTTTGCTCTGGACAGAGACAGGTGGATCTCTGAGGTCAAGTTCAGCCCTGGATACAGTTCTAGACAGCTAGGGTTCTGTTACACAGAGAAACCCCATCTCAAAAATCTAAATCAAAGGGGGGGGGGGGGAATTGGGAGACTTAATTCAGCTCTAAGTAAGTATAGAATTAGCTCTAGCTAGCAACACCTTCACTTCGGTAAAACGGTAAAAAGACAGCTCAGCATGTAAAGGTGCTTTGGAGCCAAGCCTGGTGACCTGAATTCTATCCTTGGAATCATACTGTGAAGGATTCCTACAGATTATCCTTTGACCTCCACTCTTGGGCTCCATAGGATTGGGGTGGGCGCGCATGCACATGTGTACACATACACCCACACCCCGGGCTAAATAAATGTCAAAAACTAAAAACAAAGAAACTTGGTATGGTAGGCCACACCCTTGATCTCAGCACTTGGGAGACAGTGCAGATGGATCTCGGAGTTTGAGGCTATAAGGGATGACACAGAGAAACTCCCACAATAAGCCACTCTGTAGACATAGACAGATTCATTTAGGATCAAACTGCTAAGGCCATTCTCTTGGGGCAGAGAAAGGAGCAAACTGTTGGGAAAGCAAACAGACTTTCTGACAGTGGGGGAGTGGGGGTGGGGGAATCTGAGCTGATACAGGCTGTTATTCTGGTAAGTTAAACTAGGTGGCATTGCCTGAGGTAGTTGACCTTTGAGGAACGTTAAAAGATTTGCTCTTCTAGTAAACAGAAACCTGTAGGCTTGTTCACTCCATAATAGTCCTTCTGTTTATCCAAGGCCTTCTGTTTAGGACAACTTCACCTGCACTGTCTGTGGAAGTGGTGCTTTGGACCTGGCAGAGGCCAGCCGGGTCTACATAATGACTTCAGACCAGCCACAGTTATGCAGTAAGGCTCTATGGCAAAATAAATAAGTAGCTAAATTAATTTTTTAAAAAGAGTAAGTGATTCGAGGCCAGCCTGGTCTACCGAGTGAGTTCCAGGACAGCCAGGGCTATTCAGAGAAACCCTGTTTCAAAAAAACCAAAAAAAAGAGTAAGTGATTTGCTGTGTTTGGGCAGACCTGGTTTTCCTTTGCATCTTTGTAGTAGGTGAGTGGCTGCTGCCCTCTGATCTATTAGTTCCTTACATTAATTAGGCTTTTATATATGTTCTCAGTTTATCTTATATTTACTCGTTTTGAATCAGGTTCTTACTGTTTAACCTAGGCTAACGTCAGCTTCCCTAGATCTAGAGGCATGTCACAACAGCTGTCTTGAAATGTTCTTACTTTAAAACAAACCTCTAAGCCGGGCGGTGGTGGCGCACGCCTTTAATCCCAGCACTTGGGAGGCAGAGGCAGGCGGATTTCTGAGTTCGAGGCCAGCCTGGTCTACAGAGTGAGTTCCAGGACAGCCTGGGCTAACAGAGAAACTCTGTCTCAAAAAAACCAAAAAAAATAAAATAAAATAAAACAAACCTCTAGGAAAGGCAGCTTGACGATTAAAAGTCCACGCTGCTGCTCTTGCAGAAGAGAGCTCAGTGCTTAGCATCCATGTGAGAGAGCTCACAGCTCCTGTAATGCAAGCTCCAGAGGACACCATACTTACTCTCTTCTGGCCTCTGAAGACACACATAAATAAAAATAAAGCCTGAAAAAAGTGACTACTTGTCTTGTTTCTGGAAGGAAACTTTATAAGGTTTGAAAAAAAATCTTGAAATTTTTATGTCCTAGATATCAAGACAAAATTAGAACTCTCACCTTACAGGGAATAAGAGATGGTTTACTCTGGAGCCATTTAAGTGGCCATGGTCTGGGAATCAGATTTAGGTTACCCCAAATTCTGTTTCAACATGAAGTAGTTTCATACATTTTTTTTTTTTATCGTTTTACTTAACATAGTCAAAATTCAAGGCAAATCTAAAATACAAAGAGTCAGGTGCAGTGAGACAAGGGGAGTTTTTTTTTGTTTTGTTTTGTTTTTTTTTTAAAGATTTATGTATATGAGTACCAGAATAGGGCATCCCATTACAGATAGTTGTGAGCCACCATGTGGTTGATGGGAATTGAACTCAGGACCTCTGAACAGTCAGTGCCCTTAACCACTGAGCCATCTCTCCATCCCCAGGGAGCTTTTCCATAGGCCTGTCTGATAACAATCTTGCTTTTTTTTTGTGTTTTTGTTTTTTGTTTTTCAACACAGGGTTTCTCTGTGTAGCCCTGACTGTCCTGGAACTCACTCTGTAGACCAGGCTGGCCTCGAACTCAGAAATCCTTCTGCCTCTGCCTCCCAAGTGCTGGGATTAAAGGTGTGCGCCACCAACGCCCGGCAATGTTTGCCTTTACAAGAGTTACCTTGGTCATGACGTCTCTTCACAGCAACAGAAACCCTAACTAATACAATTGGCCATGGAATGGCACCATTAGGAGGTGTGGCCTTGTTGGAGTAGGTTTGGCCTTGTTGAAGGAAGTATATCACATACATACAATACACACACATATACACACATACATACATATATACATATACACATATACACATACGTATACACACATACATACATACATATATACATACACACATATACACAAACGTATACATACATATATACATACACACATATACACAAACGTACACATACATAACATACACATATATACATATACATACATACACATACACACATACATACACACATACTACATATAAACACACACACACATACACATACCTATAAACACATAAAGATATATACACAGATACACACACATACTCAGATACACACACCACATATACTTACACACACATATACTGTATGTATCCATATATATTTCATACACATTGTTGGGGTCTGAAGATCACCACACAAACTACTCAGACACTGATCTCAGTCAAACAGGGATAGCTTATTGAATGCCACATCCCAAGACTGATCAATGGAGGACACAATCTAGACTCAGGAACTGAACTGTGTCTCCTAGCTAGAATCCTTTAGAGATTTTAAGCCTAAAATCCACAAACATCCATGCCAAGAGAGAAGTTCTCACTCTGGAGTCTGAACCTAGCCTCTACCAACTGAGAAGCAAGAAACTTTGTACAATTAGCATTTGCTATAAAGGCTGCCAACATAGAGTTAATGTTGCTTTCATATACAGAAAAGGAGGCCAGCCAGTGCACAGGCCATCCTCCTTTTCCCGAGAATCTAGAATAATACAGAGCAGTTTATGAACTACACTAAAGCTGAAGTTTGTTAAATGCTGTGGTCTTTTGTTTCACTGCTGCTAGTTCCCCCCCACACCCCTGTGGTGTGGTGTAGCCAGCCTGCTGTGCACTGGGCTGTGCTGCCTGAGGGCAGCTCAGCCGGGGGAAACGCAGGGAGTTGCTCAGGCAGAGAATACACAAACCTGAGAACAGTTTCAGAGAACTGATTAAGTTTACTGGCGGGAAAGGGGTTGTTTATAGCCCTGGGGAGGTGACAGGGTCTCTGGGGCAAGGTTTCTGTGGCCACATATAATTGACTAGGCACAGGTGTTAAAAGATACTTCATCTGCACACTCAGAGGCTCGGTTGTTGTGGGGAGATGGTGATGTAAAAACCTTATAAGATCAGAGAAGGACTGAGTCCTGATACCTGTCAGGGTAGTAAATTCTGTGGTTGATGGTGAGGCAGCTGACTTTCTGGTGTCAGACTGGGAGAGGGAAGGGAGCCATGCCTGCCACCCTCAGCTGAGGTATCTGGGCTTGAAGCTCTCCTCGATCCTTCCTCCATTAATCCTGGGCCAATACGGCTCCATACTCCACCACCTGCAAGGTTGAGCAATCCTGCATGAAAGCTACCTCGTGTGTGTGTGTGTGTGTGTGTGTGGTGTGTGTGTGTGTGTGTGAATAAGGAAGAAAGAAAAAGAAAAGACCAGGATGATAGCTTCTGATAGCTTCACAGTGAGGTTTTAGAAGAGGCACAGCAAGGGGTAGTCCACACTTTTAATTCCAGCACTCAAGAGACAGAGGCAGATGGATCTCTGAGTTCTAGGCCAACCTGGTCTACATATCAAGTTCCAGACTAGCCAGGATATACAGTTGGAACTGTTGGGTTTCAGACCCAGGAAAAGGGACTGAGGTGCATATTTTGCATACATAAGCAGACCTGGTTTCTAGGTTCTCCCAGCATTCCGCAGTCCTTACCTGGCATACCCACCCACTCCTAACCCTAAACTTTTCAGTCTAGGAGTTGGGCTTTCCTTCCCCCAGAGGCTCTTTGCTATATAATACAGACATTTTGGTCTCTCTCTGATTCTATTTCCCCTTCCCCTTCTCCCTTTCTCCCTTCCTTTTCTCTTTTCTCTTCTCCTCTCCTTTCTCCTTCTGCTCTTTCTCTCTCTCTTTCCCTCCCTTCCTCCCTCCTTCCCTCCCTCCCTCCCTCCTCTCTCTCTCTCTCTCTCTCTCTCTCTCTCTCTCTCTCCCTAAGCACTTTCTCTTTTTCCTCTTCCTCCTTTCCCCTCTGTCTTCCTCCCCAGTGTTTCTTGGGACCAATAAACTCACCTGTCTGAGAGCAGTTTTCAAATAAACCTGCTTATATATTCTCATTTGGCTTGAACTAACTTATTTTACTGACAAAGAAATAACTTATCAGAAAGCTGTCCCAAAAAAATTAAAAAAAAAAAAAAAAAAAAAAAAAAGGAAGGAAAAAGAAAAGAAGAGAAGAGGGAAGTCTTAGCATGTTAGCATTCCTTCTAGGCTCTGCCCAACAGTTACCTACAATGCCAGGTAAGCCTGGCTTGCTATAAAAAGGACTGTTTGGCCTCTCCCTCTCTCTCTAACCCCTTTGTGTCTCTGACCCTTTTTCTCTCTCTCTGACCCCTTTCTTCCCCCCCCCCCCCCCCAATTTCACGTGTTCCTGGACAGGCTCCTCTTCTCTCTCCTGGAGTGACTGAGGGCCAGCAAGATGGCTCAGCATGTAAGGGTCCTTTTCTGTCCCCCCCCCCACCTCTATTCCCTTCTCAATATCACTTCCCATGTCCCCAATAAACTTCATTCTATATTAGACCCGTAGGATGGCTTGTACTGAGAAGGCTAGGCTGATGCCATGCCAGGCTTCAGATTGGCAGTTCAGAACTGGGCAAGTCCAGGCCTCAGAAGCTGCCCAGTCTCCTGGTCTGAAGCAAGGGTAAGTTTCCAGACTTCCTCAGTAACAGTTTCCAGACCTCCCTAGCAAGTTTCCAGTCCCTACAGCCCAGTAATGGAATGTCCGTAGAGATGGACCCGACAGATTAACATAGAGATCACCTACCCCAGAATTCCAGTGTGCTTTAAGTCAGGCCTATGAGTCACTTGTCTATCTTGGTAATAGGAGACCCCAGCTTGCTGGACTTCTGCAGAATAAAACACACTTTGTGTTTATATACTATCTGAGTCCAGGGTATCTCTGGTGAATCATGGACCCTTACATTACCTTGTGTGGGGGGAGGGATGCCTCAGCATGGGCCCACTGAGGTATCCCTTTCACTCTACCACACCAAAATATATTGGAAAGGAAAGGAAAGGGAAGGGAGGGGAGGGAGGGGAAGGGAAGGGAAGGAAAGGAGGCCCAATACTGATTGTCATGTCCAAATCCCAAAACACGGTACATATGTGCAGAAATGACAGTTAGGCTCAGATCACAGTGGACTATAGGATTGCTGGTAGGTACCTTCAGCCTTCTTGAGTAGCCTGTGAAATGGTTTTCTGTCTGCAGAGAGCTACTTCCCTATCTCTCCTGCAGATGAGGAATCTTGTTCGCTATTGACGTGTACCTATGGTGCATAGCAAAGTCAGTGGCAGCCCTATTCACTTGTTCTTCATCTCAGAGGCCTTCCTGGCCCTTTCCACCCACTCCTCTACCCTGAACTCCCAGACTGTTCCACTTCACAGGCTTCCCTCCCCACCAGTTACTTATTCTATTTATAACTTGCATGATTTTCACACACACACACACACACACACACACACACACACACACACACACCTTGGCAGTTTGGAACTAACTTTTCTATTTTATACCCACAGAGCAGCCACTTCAGTAATATCTTTACTGTGCCTTCACTTACATTGAGCAACCGCCCAGCCAAACACCACTGTTTCTAAATCTGCCTTATTTATTTATTTTATGTATATGAGTATACTGTCACTGTCTTCAGACACACCAGAAGAGGTCATTGGATCCCACCACAGATGGTTGTGAGCCACCATGTGGTTGCTGGGAATTGAACTCAGGACCACTGGAAGAGCAGTCAGTGCTCTTAGCTGCTGAGCCATCTCTCCAGCCCCTCCTGTCCCCATTTTTAAGATGGAGTTTTGTTATGTTGCCCATCCTGGTCTTGAACTCACCACCTCATGCCCGATACTGCCCCACCCCCACCACCCCACCCCCCCACCCCCCCCGCAGATGCACACCGACTTGCCTGATACTCCCGCTGCAGATGTACGCTGCATTGGCCAATTTGTCAGGTTCTTTTTCATCAACCCACTAAGGGGCCAGAGCCCTCAGGACCTAATACCTTCCCCAAAGCCCACTCCCAGACACTGTTGTTGTAGGGATTACGTCTTCAGCAAATGGATTTGAGGAGGGGAACATTGAAACCAAAGCACTGGATGTGAGTTATCACCTAGCGTTGGTATCAGAGTGGACAACCGGTATAGTCCTCCATGCTTTCAATACTGAAGATTCTTTCCAGGTTCAGTGGAGCAATGTAGTGAGATGGACTTCAGGTAATCAGGCTCTTTAATAAGGCCTGGTACCTGTAGCTTGGGGAAGGGAGAAGGCCAGGAGATCCAACAGTAACCTGTAGAACAAAGGAAACTTACTATATTCATAAACCTTAGCGTGTATAGGTTTCTGAGCTTAGAGAGTGAAGGTCTCTAAGGAGTGAAGGAGATAGGCTGTCAGGCAGTACTCTCAGAAGCTAATGCTGTTGTTCCACCCTCCCTTGGTGCTGTCACATGCTAAGAGTTTTAGTGATTAGGGACTATATGGATAGGATGTAAGGCATGATTGATCCCCTCCACAGGGGCAGCCTCTGTGATTTAGCATTCACCCCTTGGCTGGATGCATAAGGATGGGACTGTAGACAGTAGGTAGGTGATGAGGGACTGTAGACAGTAGGTAGGTGATGTGGGGAGTTGTAGACAGTAGGTAGGTGATGGAGGGGGCATTGTAGACAGTAGGTAGGTGATTTCTTTGCACCTTGGCTGGATGCATCCATCCCATGTGAAGTGCTTCCTGGGGATGTTAGCTGTACAGCTTTCTCCTGGCAGGCAGGAAGCTAGGAGCTAGCTGATGGCAACAGTCCAGAATGGAGGCCCTAGGTCTAGAGTGACACCTATAAAG
Organism: Mastomys natalensis; assembly: GCA_021653895.1. Taxonomy (NCBI): domain Eukaryota; kingdom Metazoa; phylum Chordata; class Mammalia; order Rodentia; family Muridae; genus Mastomys; species Mastomys natalensis. Next base: position 187,228 of record JAJTUV010001591.1, on the reverse strand, counting down.
CCACTGCCTACCTTTTTGTCTTGCTGCTGTGAATCTGAGGCAGACAAACTGATAATTTGATAACTTAGAATTCCATTTCATCAGCAAACCATGTAGCACCTGGAACCCTGTCTTAAAGTAATTATAGCCATGAAAAAAAGACCACAACCAAACCAGCGTGGGAGGAAAGGGCTTATTTGGCTTACTCTTCCACATCAGTTCACCATCAAAGATCAGGACTGAGCCGGGCGGTGGTGGCGCACGCCTTTAATCCCAGCACTTGGGAGGCAGAGACAGGCGGATTTCTGAGTTCGAGGCCAGCCTGGTCTACAGAGTGAGTTCCAGGACAGCCAGGGCTACACAGAGAAACCCTGTCTCGAAAAACCAAAAAAAAAAAAAAAAAAAGATCAGGACTGGAACTCACACAGGGCAGGAACCTGCAGGCAGGAGCAGATGCAGAGGCCATGGAGGATGCTGCTTGCTGGATTACACCTCATTGCTTGTTCAGCCTGCTTTCTTATAGAACTCAGGACCACAAGCCCAGGGGTGTCCCCACTCTCACTGGGCTGGGTCCTCCCACATTGGTCACTAATTAAGAAATGAAGCCCCATCTTATGGAGGCATTTTCTCAATTGAGGCTCCTTCTTCTCAGATGACTACAGCTTGTGTCAAGTTAACACAAAACTATCCAGCACAGATCCCCCACCTGCATAGAGCCTGAACTGAGAAAGCAAGCTGTCCAGTCCAAAACCAGCTTTATTAGGAGAGCTGGCCTTTGCAGATAGTGTGGCCAATGTCTTGAAGGGCAAAAGACAGAGCCTTCATTCAGTTCCACAACACAAAGGGAATTTCTCTCTGTCTTACAGGTGTGAGGGTGGGGCAGCACATCCCATATTATGTAACCTAGCCTATGTGCTAGAAGTCTCAGAGAGAGGCCCTGCACAAGAGTAACGCTGGAGCTGGAGAGGTTGTGTGTGGTTAGGACACTGGCTGCTCTACTGCAACACTTGCTTCAATTCCCAGCATCTGCGTGGTGGCAGCTCAGAATCATTGTAAATCCAGGGGCTCCGGTGGCCCCCTCTGGTAATCAGACACCAGGAACACACATGGTGCACAGATATGTATACAGGCAAAATACCCATTCGCATAAAATAATAAAGTTGTTCTTTTAAAGACTGAAGTTATAGGGCTGAGCAGTTCCTAGCAGTGGCTGCTCTTGCAGAGGACCGTCACCAGGCAGCTCTAATCCCAGTCCCAGAGTGATATGAGTTTATGATGTTTGTCTCTTGTCTAGCCGACAGATTTGAAATCATCACGTGGCTCTGAACCTGCCTCACTTACTGGCTTCTTTCCTCATAACCACCAGCTCTTGGTAGAAGTTTGCAAGAGCCTAGCTGGGCCAAATGGGCTGCAGCTGCAAGGCCCTATGCAGCCACCAGGGGTCAGCCTTTGCCAGGCCCTGAACCCAGAGACTCAGCTTAGTCTGAAGCTCCACTTCAGCAAGTATCCTCTCTGTCTGCTTCCATGTTCCCCCTTTCCATCTCAACAAAAGCTCTCTCTGTCTCTGGATCCCCTAACATATTTTTGTAAGTGACAGCCTGTGTGGTAGTTTGAATAAGAATGGCCCTCATAGGTTCATGTACTGAGTACTTAGTCACTAGGGAGGGTTACTATTTGACAGGATTAGAAGGATTAGTAGGTATGGTCTTGTTGGAGGAAGTATGTCACTGGAGTTGGGGTTTGAGGTTTCAAAAGCCCAAGCCAGCCCAGTCTCTCTCTCTCTCTCTCTCTCTCTCTCTCTCTCTCTCTCTCTCTCTCTCTCTCTCTCTGCCTACATAACAGGATGTGGCTCTCAGCAACTGCTCCAACACCTACCTGCGTGCTGCCATGATGATAATGGACTGAACCTCTGAACCTGTAAGTCAGCCCCAATTAAATGTTGTCCTTATAAGAATTGCTGCGGTCATGGTGTCACAGCAATAGAACACATTCTAAGAGACTCCATCTTTGGTTTGTTGGTTTTCTTTTTTTTTTTTTTTTGGTTTTCCGAGACAGGGTTTCTCTGTGTAGCCCTGGCTGTCCTGGAACTCACTCTGTAGATCAGGCTGGCCTCGAACTCACAAATCCCCCTGCCTCTGCCTCCCAAGTGCTGGGATTAAAGGCGTGCGCCACCACCACCTGGCGGTTTGTTGGTTTTCAAATAAATCTGACTCCTTGTTCCGATAACTTATCCCTTCAGTTGACAAACAGACCAACCCAGTCTTGGTTTATTTGTAGCAGAGACACTTGTTTTATTTCCAGGTCTCAGTAACTGCTAGCTCAGATCAGGCAAGTTTAATGAACTACAGACTCTTTGTTATTGCTCTGGGAAAGTAGAGCTTATTAATTGTTTTCAGGGTGTACAGTACAATTCTGGGTCCTTAGTTGACCTGCGGTGGTGCATCAATGTTGTCGCTGCGCTCAGGAGTCCGAGGCTGCCGGCATCTCTCTGAGTTCAAGTCCAGCCTCTGCTTGCTGTGGCACAGTGAGTCTGTCTCACAGCCCCGAGGGGGGAAAAAAAAAAAACCTTAAAAAAAATTTAAAAAAAAGCCGGGCAGTGGTGGCACATACCTTTAATCCCAGCACTTGGGAGGCAGAGGCAGGTGGATTTCTGAGTTCGAGACCAGCCTGGTCTACAGAGTGAGTTCCAGGACAGCCAGGGCTACACAGAGAAACCCTGTCGCGAGAAAAAAAAAAAAAAAAAAAAATTCTGGGTCCTTAGGAGAAAACAAAGCCTTAAAAACTAGGTATTGCCGGGCGGTGGTGGCACGCGCCTTTAATCCCAGCGCTTGGGAGGCAGAGGCAGGCGGATTTCTGAGTTCGAGTCCAGCCTGGTCTACAGAGTGAGTTCCAGGATAGCCGGACTACACAGAGAAACCCTGTCTCGAAAAACCAAAAAAAAAAACAAACAAACAAACAAACAAAAAAAAAACTAGGTATTGAGGTGCATATCTGGAATCCCAATACTAGGGCAGTGGAGGCAAGGAAATCATCATTTGGTCATCGGGTGGCTGCATAGTGAATTTGAGGTCAGCTGAGGATACCTGAAACCCTGTGAAAAACAAACAAACAAACAAGCCTCTTTTTCTCTTGAAAATATCATAGCTTCTTTTGTTCTTCCTATTATGACTTGTTTAGACTAAAGATGGACCTATCCCAAGTACGTTTCCACTTAACAGATGGAAAAAGTGAAAAAGGAAACACCCAAAGACAGCATGGAGTCCAGCTGCTGGTAGGATCTACAGTAGGGAACTCTATTGCTGTTGAGGTTTTGTTTGTTGAAATTCCACTCCATGAATATTTTGTGTGCAGGAGTCATCTCAGTGAGGTGGGAGCAAGTAGAGAATCTGAAAATTTAAAAGCACTTACAGGATGGAGGCATGGGAGGAGGGTGGATCAGGAGCTCAAGACCATCTTCTGCTAGATAGCAAGTTCAAGGCCAGGCCTGATCTACAGGAGATGGCGACTAAAAGCAAAGCAAGTGAACAAAGTCATTGAGATTGGAAGCAGGAACAGGAAATGCAAGAGGGAGCTGGCCCCTCCCTAGAGCATCCCACCCAGCTACCCGCTTCTGCTGCCTGCCCTCACCACAAGAACTTCATGTCTGATCTTTCTTACAGGATTTTCTGACACCTGTAAAAACCCTAACAAGGATCTAAGGAGGATCCACTGTCCCAAGGAGGTCTTCTTGAACCTTTGGCAAAGGCAACAGCAAATGAAGAGACAAATTTAAAAGCCAAAAATCACGATCGTTATCCTCCACTCTCTAACAAGCAGACATGGACTGCTTGGAGCCCACTGACCTGTATGAATGTCTCATGCAAACAATTGGAGCCTAACTCCCAAAGCCCCTGGTGCCTTGCCCCAAATGGTCAATCTGGAGGAAGGACAAAAGGGATTTTAATATTCACTACCTTGGTTTGAATAGGAATGGCTCCATACGCTCATGTGTTTGAATGCTTGGCCCATAGGAAGTGGCACTGTTGGTGTCATTCCCAAGTGGTGGGGACCCTAAAGACCACTGAGGAGCCAATTCTGATGTAAACACATAAGGGTCTCTATTACAAGCTGGAGAGAAACGTCTCTCACTGTCCCCAAAGCAGTGGGTTAGAGTCTAGGAATGCAGGGTATTTATTGCAGTTATAGCAAGCTTGAAGAACTTCCACATGGGTCAGCAAGTTAGTATTTTAAAAACTGCATTTCTGGCATAAGCTGCAGGAACCGAACACGGGACAAAACCACCTGACAAACAGGATGGCTAAGTTATGTTCTCGGCAGGATGTCTTAGGTTAGCTCTCTGTACCGTAATCCTGCTATTCTAGTTGACTGGCTTGTGGCTAAGGGACAAGGGGTTGTCATAGGTGGATTTTGTGATTTTTCTTCCTGGAATTGGAGTTTAGCCCTAGTTTCACACAAAATGGAGTTTCTTCAAAAATGGGATTGGTTGGGCTTTACCTTGGGAGATATGGCACTGTTACAGTAGGTGTGGCCTTGTTGGAAGAAGCATGTCACAGTCACGTCCTGCTGCCTGCAGATCCAGATGTAGAACTCTCAGCTCTTCCTACAGCACTATGTCTGCCTGGGTGCTGCCATGTTTCCCACCATGATGATGGACTGAACCTCTGAAACTGTAAGCCAGCCCCAATTAAATGTTGTCCTTATAAGAGTTGCCTTGATCATGGTGTCTCTTCACAGCAGTAGAAACCCAGTAGACACCACTTAATAAGATAGTGAGCTGCCCTCCTCATAGCTATTCAAATTATACCCCACTCAAATGTCCCATAACAAGGCCATGTTGCTTTTCTTAACTGCCACAAAAGGACCCCTCCTTCTCAGCAGAATTACTCTCCTTGAGAACTGGCCTGCTGTGGTTATGTCTGTTTAATAGCAGACAGCTTATTGAAACCTTTATCTCAGTGTGATCTGGTAAGTATTTTCACTGTCTCATTGTGACTTATTGTTGGCACAATGGTGACATCACAGCCAGCAGCAGTCTGCTCAGAGCAAAGAAGGTGAGTATGGTTCACCAGAAGAGCGGGAGGCTGAGACTGTCAGCAAGGCATCTGCTGCTGATGCCCGTTGCTGGAGAGAAGTGCACAGATGCACGTTCATGCTAAACAATAACTGAGCTTTTCAACAGCTCATTTGTTCTTCCTCTAATTCAGCGCTGAAGTATTACCTGGGCACACTTGAATCACTTTCAGGAGTTTGTAGCACACCCCTAAAGAGATTACAGTTATTTCCCCTGAGGGTTCCTTGGCTTTATGATAACTTGGGAAGGAATGAAGACAGAGACAGTATGTGCAGGAGAAAACGAGGATTGCTTTCTGCTAGAGGTGGTTGTGAGCTACTGCAGAGACACAACTGGAGGGAAATAGGGCTCCAAGAGGATGAAGAGGCTCAGTGGGTTCGCAGTTAGGTTTCATCCCAATCCCCTGGGCTCAGGGTCCCTGCTGTGAGGCACACTCTTTCCATCTTCAGCACCTGTAAATGCAGGCTTACTTTGCTGACAGTCTGCTTCTTTCTGAATCAAACCAGGAAATGGAAGACTAGGGTGACGGTGATGCACGGGATGCTTTTCATCCTCTGTTCTTAGCTGGAAAGATTTGCCCACATCTTTTCAGTCCAGTAGGTACCAGAGCTCAGATGCTATGTTAGTCACTTGTCCTGCTGTGACAAAATGCCTGATGAAAGCAACTTAGTGAAGAAAGTGTTTCTTTAGCTCACCATTTGAGGTACAGTCAGTCTAGGGTGACACTGAAGCTTGGAGCAGCTACAATCAGGAAGAAGAGAAAGATGAAACCTTGTGCTCTGGCTTTCTCCTTTCTGTTCAGTCTAGGACTTAGCCCAAGGGGTGGTGCCACCCACAATGGACAAGTCTTCCCAACTCTTTAACCCAATCTACATGACCCTCACAGACAAGCCCAGAGGCTTGTTTCTAGGTGATTCTAGAGCCTGAGTAGTAGGATTACAGATGTGAGCCACTACAATTAACCTCTCTTCACCTACATTTTAGAAGCAGATTGGTTTTGGTTTTTGAGAGAGTCTCATGTGGACCAGGCTGGCCTCAAACTCAGAGATCCACCTGTCTCTGGTTCTAGAGTGCTGGTATTAAAGTCACTTGCCACCAATGCCCAGCTTCCAACACGTTTTTTTGTGTGCTATTATTTTCCAAAAGTGTCTTCCTGTTTTATAAGAGAATGGAAATGGGCTAAATGAGAAATATTTCCCCTATGGAAATAAAACTACTCACTCATAACAAAGTTAGTTTTTCTGTCTTCTAAGCATTGAGAAAAACTCTGCTGAAATCAACTCAGAGCTAGCTCAGCAGCGTTTGTTGTTCTTCATTCAATTTTGGGTTAATGAGGCAATATATCTGACAGACATTGTTCTACCAATAATTATGTGAGCAGTTTAATGTTTGTGTGCATTTTCTTTCCTTAATGAAATACAACTGAGCATACTGCCCTCTTGGGTTAGTCTGGAAAGCATGGTGGGGGATTTTATGTTGGTCAAAAATACGTCACTGGGATTCTCAGATTATTGTTCACACATATTTTCAGCACAAATTTCTACAGAGGCTTGAGAGCTGAAGGACACAGCAGCTTCTCATGGGCAGGCTGGATTTCCATATTGACATTGCTTCCTTCTCTGTGTGTGTAGGCATTGAACCTCCAAGCTCACAGAACTATATGCCAAGGATTTACTAAGAATCTGGGCTTGAATTAGGCCATTTTGGAAACAAATTATTAAAATATTTAGGAAAAAAGTATATAGCATTGAATTCGACCTTGCTACTCAGCTACCTCACCCAGGTGGATGAGTCTGCGCCTCCCTACAGAGGGCATGGTAGATCTGGGACACTGGAGCTTTTCTCTCAGATAATCCCTGGTACTGTGGGGTGAACCATTTCCACACCCAGTACAACAGGAGAGTTCAGCCTTGCTTGTGTGTTTCAGAGGTGTGTTTCACAGATGCTCCTGGTGTCACAGGACACAGCAATCAGAGCTCAGCCTGGTCCTTTATCACCAGTCAAACCCCAAAGCACATGGTTTTTAAAGTGTGGTTATGGAGAGGATCAGCCACACAAAGAGTAGCTGTCTATTGATCATCCAGGATGGCCATGGCAATTTGATAAGTTGGCTGGTCTGGCCTCAAAGCCTCTAGAGGGTTCAGTGGGAAAATCAGTAGAGTCCAGCACCTACTTTAATGGGATTTCAGAGAGAAGAAAGACTAAGACAAAGATGATACAACTGACATTTATCACTGGCTTATTATGTGCCAGTTATGTGCTTATTATTAATGTTTGTTGTTTGTGGTGCTATGGACTAAACCCAGTGTCTGCTGCCTATTGTGCAAGTGCTTTACCACCAAGCTCCACCAATGGCTCCTGTTCCGTCCTTAATATGTTAGTGGAGTATACACAAAGTCCCATTAAGAATAGATACTGCATGTCCACTGCCGGGAGCCAGCCCCTGCTTGGTGGGAGAAGGTGCTTCTTCTTTCTTCTCCTTCGGTTGGCTCTTCTTGAGGCAGCCGAGGGGGGTGGGAAGAGTGTAGGCAGGGGGTAAGACCTAGGGTTAGGCTACTGAAGCTGGCCTGCCCTCTGGCACTTAACACCTCAGCCAGGGACAGCAGAGGATTAGGCAAATAGCCTTAGTGCTCTCTCTTCAGGCGCTGTCAGGTTCTAACTTAGGTCTGTTGGTTTGAGGTTGCAGGAAGAAAAGACACTTAAAGAAGTTATTATAGTTTATTATTAAGTGTAAAAAGTTTCTTATGAAAGCTATCTAAGAGACAAAGTGGAAATGTCCTAAGTGGGGAAAGGGAAAAAATTCTAACAAAGGAAAAAATTCTAAGTGGAGAAATTCTAAGCAGGGAAGAAAGAAGAGGGAGAGAAGAGAGCAGAGAGGAGGAGAGAAGAAAGAGCCGTTAACGAACGTCCCTTTGTCTTATACATCATTCAGAGTACATGATCACATGTTACAAGTTCATCACAAGTTCACACCAAAATTCAAATCATAAATTGAAATAGAAATTTACAACAGAAAATGTTTACATGAATATCCATTAGGAGTAATTATCTGACTAAACACCCATCACCTGTCTAGCTCCACAGGTTCACCGAAAGTTTAAAACTATAACTAAGAAATTAGTGAAGTTTTGTATAGATAAAACCCAGGCAATATTTTCTCTTCTGTCCTAGCACCTATAATAAATTGTGAGTTCCCTTTTAGTGACCTTTGGTTAATTGTTTTACAACCACATTGAAATGTGGTCTGAAGCCTGGCGGTGGTGGCGCACGCCTTTAATCCCAGCACTTGGGAGGCAGAGGCAGGCGGATTTGTGAGTTCGAGGCCAGCCTGGTCTACAGAGTGAGTTCCAGGACAGCCAGGGCTACACAGAGAAACCCTGTCTCGAAAAAACCAAAAAAAAAAAAAAATCATTGATATAATTTTAGGAATTCTTATAGGATCATCATTAAGATTTAAGAAGTCATCTATTTGTCTATAATGCATCACTATGAGACAGTACATCTTCGAGGGTCTGCAGAGATCTGCTCCAAAGGGGTGTGTTATTGCTTAGTGATTGTTACATATGTTTAATAATAATAAGAAGAAGAAGAAAAGCATATTAACAGCAGGGATTTTTCCTAAAATACATCCGCCACAGCCTTGCTGAATGGGACACACTTGTCGCAGATTATATAATAATCCAAGGCAAGCATTTCAGGATAATCACCTGCTAATTATTAGCTTGTCCCATTATGGCTCCTGACAGTCCACTATTTTACAGAGCAGAGAGTTGAGCTTAGGACTGTCAAATAACTTCTTTGAGTTATAGAAAGTACCAGAGCTAGGCTTTGGGAAGACAGGTAGACAGAGACAGAGGCCATGTCTTGGTAATAAACATGGCAAACTTCCAAGATGGCTGGCCTGAGATTAAAGCCTGGCAGCTTAAAACAAAAGGCCTTTTGGTGTTTATTCTCTCCAGTAGGGCCCCTTACTAATTGAACTAGAGAGCTAGCTTACTGATTGAACTAAAGGGTTAGTTCAAACCAGATCAGGACACACTTATGTAAAAGCAGACCTATCAGTCACTCTGTCTTTGTTCAAACTGAGTGTTAGGTCTCAAAGCTGGGACAGAGGGATGAGATGTATATTTAACATATCAAAATGGATGGACCTGACTGCCAGGTTCTCCCAGCATCCCTCAGTCTCTACCTGTTACAGAGTATGGCCTGATTATATAGGGAAGGGCAGCCCAGTCCAGCCCTTGTGCTGGAGTTTAGGGTAGGGAGCTGCATAGAGCCTAGCACAAGGCTCTGAGTAATCCTCGTGTTGCTAAAACAGGGAAACAATAAGCACAAAAAAATAAAAACAATGTAAAACATTACATGGTAAAACTATTAATAGAGAATATTTGTGAATTTGGAATTTGGTTTAAGCTAAGCTTTCATAGATGAGATACTAAAATACAAACCACAAAAGAAAAGAATTAACTTGAACCAAAATAAACGTCTCTTGTAGGGCTGGGATGATTCAGATGGCGTGGGTGTGTGCTCATTGCACACAAAGCTCTGGGCCCACTGCTGTTACTCCAGGGCTGGAGGGGGGGAAAGGATATGAAAGAAGGGAGGAGAGAAAGAAGGGAGGGAGGGAAGGAAGGAGGAAAGGAAAGAAGGTAGGAAGGTACAAAGGAAGAAAGAAAAAACTGTGTTTTAATATATAAGGTGGGAAGCAGCTGAGGAAACTACTGCATGTCAACAGGAGACCTCCACAAGCATATGGAATATGTATACACAACTCTTGTAACCACATGTGTATACATATGCAGAAGGGAGGAGAGGAAGGAGGAGGAAGGGAGGGACAGAATGGGAAAAGATGAGCCACAAAACTTTGGAAGAATTTTACAAAACATAGGTAATAAAATAATTGATTCCTGAATATATAAGAACTCACAAACCTCAGATGTCAAAAAAAGTAAGCTTGACTCTGAAGCTGAGGAAAGGATTAAATACTTTCCCAAGGGGAAATAAGTGCACGCTGATATGAACAACATAATTAGTAATTAGGGAAGTACAAACTGAGACCACAATGAGATGCTACCACATGCCTATCAGAATAGCTTTAAAAAAAAATTCTGACATGAATGAAAAGCAACTGGAAAGTTCCTACATCAATAGGAGTATAAAAACACACAGCTTCTTTGGAAGATAGTTCAACAGTTACATTGACCATGCGGCCTCAAATTCCCACTCCTAGGTGTTTACCCAAGAGAAATGAAATCTATGTTTATAGCAGTTTTATTTATAATTGACCAAATTTGGAAATGACCCAGATGTCCCTCAACTAGAGCATAAATAATGCATGGTCCATTCAGATACTGAAATACTACTCAGCAAAGGAACAGAACCGACTATTGGTATGTAGAACCTTGCAGCTGGATCTCAGATGCCTCGAGCTGAGTGAAGGAAAGTGTGGTTATATACTGTGCTTTCCTGTTGATAGAATATTGGAAGGGAAATAAGATGGGAGAGATATAGTATAGAGCACTGATTGGCACTGATTGGCAGGGACAAGGTTGGGTGAGAGGTTGGCACAAGGATTGTTCTGTGGCTGATGATGAAGTCAAGAGGACCCAACTTGTCCCAAACCTATCTGGCTAGGAGTTAAGGACTACTGAAGACATTGAGAATGTTAATGTTAATAATAGATCTTTGGGAGGGGGTGTGGAGAGATGGCTCAGTAGTTAAGAGAGCTGGTTGCTCTTGCAGAAGACTCAGTTGCCAGCATCCACATGACAGCTCACAAGCCACTAATAACTCTAGTTCTAAAGCATCTGATGTCTTCTTCTGATGCATGTGACAATGTGTTTATAAAAAGATAAAGAGACAAGGATCTGTTCTATGGATGTGTGGTGAAGTATGGGGAAGGGGCCATGCTGAGGCATCTCTTCCCCCTGAGGGACCAGTCACCCAATGGTATAGTATAGAATAGAATTTATTCAGGGCATGGGGAGGGGAGTTAAGAGGGTAGTAGAGGCAGAGAGAGGCAGAGGGAAAGAGAGAGAGAGAGAGAGAGAAGAGAGAGAGAGAGAGAGAGAGAGAGGAAGAAGAAGAAGAGAGAAGAGAAGAAAAAAGAAAGAATAAAGAAAAGAAGGGGCTTTGGATCTACTGGACGAAGAGTTACAGGAGATTGCAAGTCATCTAACATGGATGCTGGGGAGCAAACTCAGGCTCTCTATCAGAGCACTATCCACTGTTTCAACTGCTAAGCCATCTCTCTACTCCTAATAGAATCTATCTCTATTGTGGACACCAGTTAGTGGTTACTAGTCCTTCAGATAGAGAGTTGTGTCCCTTGGCTCTCAGACAGACAGCTGTTAAACCTTTCCTTTGTCCTTGGCTGCTTAGATCACACACCTGTCAACCACTCACCATTCTTCTGGTAAACAGCTAGACTACCATCACTTCCTGCCTGCTTCTAGCCCTTTCCAGACACCTTGAAGATTGAAAACCATACTCACCCACTGTAACCAGGGCTACCTCTGAAACACCTGCTGCTTCAGGAGGCCTTGCTTTAGGTGCGACCACCCAGGCAACTGTACTAACTTTTGAAGAATCCACTAGGTAAGTCAAGGGCATTGGATCCCCTGGAGCAGGAGTTACAGGCAACTGTGAGCAGCCCAGGTTGGCTCTAGAAACCAAACTCTATCCTCTGTGCAAGCTGTACACACTCTTGATTGGCTGTGCCCTCTCTCTAGTACTGCCCCTCCCCACTCATGCTAGCTCTATTTACCCTGGAGCTACTCTTACTCAGGACTAGGAGAGTACCACCTCCCCAAGACTTAGCACAAAGCCTGGCAGTCCGGCAGATTCCAGGCAAGTGATTGGTGTTCAGTCCTGGCTTGTCATTGGTGTAACTAGAATCTGTGCACCTGCTGCTCCGGATTGGTGAAACTGTGATCTTTGCATGAGCACACCACGCCCCTCTCTGGCCGTGCAAGAAAGCAGTTTGCACTCTACAGTTAGTGAGGAAGCTGCTCTTCTGTGTGTTGTCTCCTAGTGTTGCGGCACTAGGCCTCCTAAAGAAAAGAATATTCTTTAAAACAGATGTGGTCCCCGTTCTGGGCCACAGAGCAGTCCGAGCAGATTGCATGGAGAACTGACAAAAGCTCAGGAGAGATGGTTTCGAGCACCTGCTGGTCTTCTAGACCCAAGTTCAGTTTCCAACACCTATCTTTGTTAGCTCACCACTGCCTGTAACTCAAGCTCCCAGGACTCTGATACCCTCTTCTGGCCTCAGAAAGAGAACCACACCACACACACACACACACACACACACACACACAAACACACACACGTAAGGGTCCATGTGAAAGGAGGTTTCAACTAGCCTAGAATGGTAGGAGCAGTGAGACTCTCTAAGAATAGAGACATAAGCCTTAAAATTGCAAGCCAGCCCTGGTCCTCAAGAACAAAGAGCTACTGAGTGTCTCAGGACAGGCTGGCTACAAGACAAGGACACATTCCTAAGAGAAATGTGGGCTAGATAAGAGTAGATGAGTAAGTGTGTGATGGGCAGCCAAGAAACCCCCTTGTCCTGTTTAATCTGTTTGCTTCACAAGGCCCTGCTGCAGGTGGCTTCAAGGACTCGTAATCTAACCAGATGGTCTACCAAAACTGCTGATGTTCAAAAATGTTTCTAACCAATCATGTGCAGCCACGCCAAAGCTCCCCACACTCCCGATCCCTTCCTATAAAAACTTTATGCTTTTGAGATCACGGATCGACTTCCCTACCTCCTGCGTGAGGTGGAGTCGGTCCAGAGCTCTGTCATATTACACTGCCTCGTGTGTTTTGCATCAAGACGGTCTCTTGTGAGTTCTTGGGTGCGCTCTCCCGGGACTTGAGTGAGGGACTCCCTACGGGGAACCTTTCACATGATTCGCCAAAGAATGATACCAGTGTACTCAAATAGTATGTAAACGCAAGAGTGTTTTATTCTGCAGAAGTCCTGCATGCTGGGGTCTCCCCATTATAAAGGTAGAGAGATCCTGAAGTGAGATCGCAGGCCTGATTTAAAGGGAATTATGGGTAGGTAACCTCTATGCTAATCTGTTGGGTCCATCTTTACAGACTTCCCAATACGGGACCAACTGTGGGGGCTTACTAGGGAAGTAGCTGAGGAAGTCTGGAAACTGCTGCTGACCCATTGTTCTTGCCTCAGGCCAGGTGGTGGGGCAGCTTCTGAGGTCTGGATTTGACTAGAATTGTTCAGTTCTTGGAAACAGGTTTAGGCCTAGTCTCCTAGGCCCATTTGAAAGGCTTCATGGAATCAGCCTAGCCTTCACACACACATACTTTAAAAATAAGTGAATAAGTACAATTTTTTTTTTTTTTAAAGGCCCAGGGCTTCTAGCCCTGGTGGCAGCAATGAGGAAGCAGGTGAAGAATTCCAGGAGGTCTCCAGGATCTGAGTACTCAGGTACACAAAGCCCAGAGTGTTAACACCAAGAGGTGGCTAAGGGTATCAAACAATCACCAAAAGATGGCACTCTGATATCCAAACCTCTGAGTTGTTGACACTATGATGCAGCTCAAGAGTTCCAGAGAATGACCAAAGGCACATTCTGTAAGCAGCAAGTGTGCCCTTCCCCCAGCCGTGAGCAGGCCTGAGAGATCTTGTTTACTACAGTAGACCAAACAATAGGACCCAGGTGGTATTACCCACCTTGGCAGCACTTACAGCCTGCTACCGGAACTCAGAAGAATAGACTGCCTGCTCAGCTTGCCTTGAGACACCTCCCTTCACCCATCCCGCCTGAAGCAAGAAGGGGTTCGGTGGGGGTGGGGTGGGCTTCCCCTTTAAATTGAGAGCTGAACATTAAAGCATTGAGTCTTGATCAGAGAACTGTGTCTTGGCTTCATCTCTTCTGGCCCTCTGTTCCCAGCCCCCTTTCAGGAGAACCCAGTTGACTTGTGGCCACAGGCAGCTACAGATGAGGACTGCCAAACTACAAGGATGATAAAGGCCTAGTTGCTAGAAGAATGAACAGAAAAAAAGGAAGGACATAGCTGGGTGGTGGCGGCGCACACCTTTAATCCCAGCACTTGGGAGGCAGAGGCAGGCGGATTTCTGAGTTCGAGGCCAGCCTGGTCTACAGAGTGAGTTCCAGGATAGCCAGGACTTCACAGAGAAACCCTGTCTCGAAAAACCAAAAAAAAAAAAAAAAGGAAGGACATGACTGTTCTTAGGGATTGTTGTCATTTAGTCTAGGCAATAACCAGATATGCCTGACTCACTATCAAATTGGCTGTTTGCCCTCTCCTGTCTCTCTTGCTCCTGCTCTTCTCTCTCTCTCCCCATTCCCTTCCCCCTCCCTCTCCACATGCTCAGGGACAGCCTCTACTCCTCTACTCTTCAGTGCTCTCTCTCACTCTCTCTCTGCCTTTCTCTCAACTCCCCTCCCCATGCCCTGAATAAACCCTATTCTATACTCTACCATCTTGTGGCTGATGCCTCCGAGGGAAGGTATGACTCAGCATGGCCCGCCGAGGCACCCTTTCCCCAACACATCCATCAAACATATTCCTTCTCTCTTTATTTTTGTAAAACACAACAGGAATGGTGGAGAAGAAAGCTCACTGTAGATAAAAAGGGATAGCCAGAGGCTATCTGGGAGAGTCCAGAGTGAACAGGACTCTGAGCTGAGCCATGTGAGGGGTGGGGGGGCGCATAGAGGAGAGGTAAGAGGAGCCTCAGACCAACAAGGACAACCTGGGCCAAGAGACTGGCAGAGCCAAAATGGTTGAGTTATATAGGGACCAGAGAAGCTGGAGGAAGGGAAATCCAGCCCCTGGGGTGGAGAAATTCAGGGTAAGGAGCAGGGTTTGCCAAGCATACTCTGTAATAGGTAGAGACTAAGGGATGCAGGGAGAACCTGGTGGCCAGTGTTCACTTTAATATGTACAAGAGCCAAGTGCCCCAGAATAGCTACAGTGCTAATCACCTTGTTAGTACTCCAAGCAATAAACTCCAGGCTGTCAGATTAGAGCAATGAGCCTCCAGCTTTAAACTGGGGATGGAAGCCCCTAATGCTCAAAGCTCAGAGTTATAAGCCTCTAGGTTCAGAAGCCTAGCCTGTGATCCTCTGGACCTCAGTGGTGTCAATGATAAGTTCTGCCTCTGTGCATACACGATTTCTAACCCAGCAAACAAGAAAACACAGCCAAGTCACTGGCCACAGTCTTAGTCTTGCTGCCTTAGAGAGCTGTTGTTAACATTCACAGTATCGACTGGCTGTGCTGGTATATGCCTATAATCTTAGCTCTTGGGAGGCTTGGGAGGGAAGACAGAGAGTCACAGGTCAACCGATGCTATATAATAAGACCCTATACCACAAATAACCCTTTTTGTGTATGGATGACTGTGATACTGTGTTAGAGGTGTTTGACTTCAGCCAATGGGGCTTTATAGGGCTGTACACTGAAAAGTGACAAAGGGTCATGCATGTCCATGAACTAGAAGGCTGATGTCAGGAAGGCCCTAGTGGTGCATCCCTATAAGCCAGTATTTGGGAACCTGAGGCAAAAGGATTGACACAAGAGGCTAACCTGGGCTATGCATGTGAAAGATCCCCACGAGGCTTTATTTCTGGGAAATCAGCCGGCTGAGGCCGAGACTCACGAGGAGTGTCGACCCTGAGGCCTGATTGAGAGTGGATTATAAAGGGAAAAACCACAAAACGGGGGTGGGGGGTGGGAGGGGTGGGGGAGGGTGAGGGGGAATCATATAACAAGTCATGAAACGTCAATAGACATTATCATAAAAATACAGTGAAAGGATCATGTGGGAAACACCCTGTGTACTTATTTTTCAAGAGGTGCTCGCTTCGGCAGCACAGATACTTATTTTTCAAGAGTTTAATCTTATCTAATCATCTATCATGTGGCTAGCCTGTCCTTGGAACCCAGAACCTAAGAACCAGATTGTCTGCATCCTTGCTTCCACCCTTAATCTTCTATCTTGTGGCTAACCTGTCCTTGGAACCCAGAGCCTAAGAACCAGATTACCTGCATTCTAGGTTCCGCCCTTTTGTGGAGTTCCTGGAACGCAGATAGCCTGGCTTCTGCCTCTACATGCTAGGGGTCTCAAAAAAAAAAAGTTTATTCTCTTCACATGTAGTGAATTTCAGGCCAATTTGGGCTATAAGTGAGACTTTGTCTGAGAGTCAGTACTATAGCTATAAGAAGAAGTTATGGGGTCCGAAATACAGAGGAGAAAAGAGGGCTGGAGGGAGGTGGGCTCTTCTAGGATACAAGATAAACCGGAGGAACAGAAGCAAGATTGTTTTTCTGGTTTTAGAGGCAGGGGCTACATTCTGGGGAGTGTTATGGAAAGAAGGATTTGGGGGTCATGGGCTTTGGACAGGGTGCTGTTCCCAGGCAGAGTGACTAGAGGTTGGGAGCTTTAAAGTATCTTCCAGGCCCCAAGGCCCACTTCTCTGGGGTCCAGCTTTGTCACGGTCAAGGAAACTGGTCAGAGATATCTTGCTCTGCTGTTATTTTTCCATTAACTTGAAAAATCACTGCAGCCTTGAAAACCACTGAGTCAGAGTATAAACTTTGGCACTGGTTTCCATAGGACCTACTGCAGGAGCAGGACTGCTTCCCAAAAGATAGGGAACCAATGGAACTCTGGAACTGAGACACCCACTGGAATAATTTGGCAAAGTCAGGATACCCAGGTATCTTTGAGAGTCAGAGACTGACCCCTGACAAAGCCTCTTTTGGTGGATGGCTTTGAATAAGATTTCTCTTAGCCTTAAGATAGGGTGGGAAGCCGGGCGTTGGTGGCACACGCCTTTAATCCCAGCACTTGGGAGGCAGAGGCAGGCGGATTTCTGAGTTCGAGGCCAGCCTGGTCTACAGAGTGAGTTCCAGGACAGCCAGGACTACACAGAGAAACCCTGTCTCGAAAAACCAAAAAAAAAAAAAAAAAAAAAAAAAAGATAGAGTGGGAGCTGAATTCCAAAGTGGAAATGGTGGGACAAGCCTAGGCTTTTGTTGTTGCTAATTTGTCTCTGGATTTGTCTTATTGAGTTTTTGTAAATAGTCAAAGAGAGTGCTTTCTATTTGAAATGGAATATCAAATGCCCTCCAGCTCTGATTTTCTGTGATTTATTTGTTCATTAACCAGATTATTTGCTGAACACCTACTATGTTCCCAAATCTGTGATAGAAATAAGAATTAGTAGGACAAAAGTCATTGAGAGGAGATTGCCTTGAGGGAGTTCTCTCTAAGGTTTTTTTTTTTTTTTTTGGTTTTTCGAGACAGGGTTTCTCTGGTCCTGGCTGTCCTAGAACTCACTCTGTAGACCAGGCTGGCCTTGAACTCAGAAATCCTTCTGCCTCTGCCTCCCAAGTGCTGGGATTAAAGGTGTGTGCCACCACCGCCCGGCCCTCTCTAAGTTTTGAGGAAAATTACAATACAGTGAATGAAATTCATTGTGTGCCATGACTCTCTGTTGGAATTAATGTCTCTGAAACTCTGTAAGGTAGAAATTCCAATAACCTATCCATAGATGAGAAACAACCTTGAGAAGCTTGCCAAGGGACACACTCATTTGTATATGTAACCTTAAATCCAGGCATAAGCAAACTGGTTCAGCTGAGAGATTAGATACAAACACACAATGGCCAGACAATGTTGTGTTGCTTTTCCACTTATTGTGTGTAGAGGGAGACACTTCAGAAGGAAGAATGAAGCAGTTACAGAGTCTATAACCTATAGACAATACATAAAAAGTTTTCTGGGCAGGTCATGGTCACACACACCAATAATTAAGGCATTTGGGAAGTGGATGTTTGAGGCATAGGAGGTCAGTCATCGCTGACTATGAAAGGAAGTTGCAGTTGCCTTGGGACACAAGAGACCCAGTCTAAAATCATGTGAAATAGAACCCAAAGCAACAAACAGGATAGGGACCTGTTATAGTAACCAGCAACTGGCCCAGGACGTAGGATTGCTCATTGTGATTCAGACTTAAGGAAATCAGGCTGCTATGACAGTCAAATCAGAAAACTGAATAAAGGCTCCTGGTGTAACTGCCCCACAGCAATAGAGACTTGGCTAAACACTGGCAGCATCCATGTTTTTTAAAAGTGTGTGTGTGTGTGTGCGCGCGTATATATGGAAACCAAAAATTGACATTGGCCATCTTTCTCTATTTTCTAATGTTTTTGAGACTGTGTTTCATGGAATTCCGAACTCACCAGTTGTTTTTGCTGACTTGCCTGATGGCTCCAAGTGGGAGGAGAAGAATTTGCCTGTCTCCTCCTGCCCAGTACTAAGGTTATAGAAACTTCTCAGTGTGCCAGGTTTCTACATGGGTGCTGTGGAGCTGAACTTAGATTCTTCAAAAAATGCTTTGAAGCTGGCATTTGGCTACCTAAGCCATTTCCCAAGCCCACTTTCCCAGCTTTTGTACCTGTTTCCAACTTAGAATCAATCACACAGGCTGCTCCAGTTCTAGTAAGACTTCTGTCCAGTCCCCAAGCCAACTGCCCCAACAGGACCCATCTAGGCCCTTCTTCTATATTACAAACTTATCCCCACTCCCATTCTTCCTTTGACTCACTGCCAAATACAATCGAAGGTGGAGACCCCGCTGTGTAGCAAACTCTGTATAAACACATTTGCTTGTTCTTATCAGTTGGTCTTTATTTTCTACTGCAAAGGACTCTGCTAATTTCTTTGTCTTTTCTTTTTTAAATTGTTTTCCTTGATAGCCTTTGGTCCATTTGTAATACAAAGAAGATTAAATAGGAGCCACCTAATTTTTTTCCCTTTGTTGTGATAAAACACTCTGACAAAAGCAACTCAAGGGAGAAAGAGTTTGTTCTGGCTCACAGTTAAAGGGTAGAGTTCATCACAGCAGGGAAGTCAAAGCAGCTGGAGCCTGAAGCATATGGACTCCACAAGCAGGAGAAGTATGTTCTTCCTCAGCCTCTTTCTCTACTCGAATAGTCTGGGATTCAGGCAGGGAATGATGCTACCCATGGTGGGCAGACCTTCTCAATGCAATTAATTCAATCAAGACAACAACACCTTTGGCATGTCCAAAAGTTCATCTCCCAGGGAATTTCAGATTTTGTCAAGTTGATGACTAACACAGACCATCACAAGGTCTGACTAAATATATGATTAGCTTTTTAGATTCTATAGTATCCATACTAGTCAGTCATACTCAACTCTGGCTTAAGTTATTTCCCCTTCTCCCTCCCCCTTCAACCCAATTTCTTTTTTTTTTTTTTTTTTTTTTTTTTGGTTTTTTCGAGACAGGGTTTCTCTGTGTAGTCCGGGCTGTCCTGGAACTCGCTCGGTAGACCAGGCTGGCCTCGAACTCAGAAATCCGCCTGCCTCTGCCTCCCAAGTGCTGGGATTAAAGGCGTGCGCCACCACCGCCCGGCCTCAACCCAATTTCTTTACTGTTCACAATCCAGAATTCTTTGCCTAGGGAATGGTGCTACTCACAGTGGGCAAGTCTTCCCACTTTGATTAACAGGATCAAGATAATCGTCCCCAGACATGCCCATAGGTCAACCTGATCTAAACAATCCCTCTTTGAGAGTCCCTTTCCAGATGATTCTAGAGTGTATCAAATTGACAATTAAAATTAGTCATCATGGGTTGGAGAAATAGCTCAGAGGTTAAGAGTACTGACTGTCGCCGGGCAGTGGTGGCGCACGCCTTTAATCCCAGCACTTGGGAGGCAGAGGCAGGCGGATTTCTGAGTTCGAGGCCAGCCTGGTCTACAGAGTGAGTTCCAGGACAGCCAAGGCTACACAGAGAAACCCTGTCTCGAAAAAAACAACAAACAAACAAACAAAAAAACAAAACAAAACAAAAAAAAAAAAAAGAGTACTGACTGTCCTTCCAGAGGACTTGAGTTTGGTTTCCAGCAACCACATGTGGTTCATCTGGTACCTTCTTCTGACCTGCAGGCATATATACAGGCAGAACACTGTATACATAATAAATAAATAAATCTTAAAAAACCAAAAACCTGCTGGGCAGTGGTGGCGCACGCCTTTAATCCCAGCACTTGGGAGGCAGAGGCAGGCAGATTTCTGAGTTTGAGGCCAGCCTGGTCTACAGAGTGAGTTCCAGGACAGCCAAAACAAAAACAAAACAAAACAAAACAAAAAAACCTTAATTATCAGAAACAGTCATCCCACCATACCTTTTTTTGCTTCTCATATTCATCTAACAAAACCTCTGAAAGAATAAATAATCCAATAAAAGTTGAGTTTTCTAGGAAATGGAGTTTATTCTTTCAAATCACACAGTTTTTTAAAGTATGCACAGGAATCTTCTTGAAGCACACTGATCTTATCCTGATTAGAGAATTTAACTCTCTGTTTATCCTGGTGCCAGGGCTACAGGCACCAGTGGTGGGGCTGTGTGGAGCTCTGGATACACTCATGATTTCCAAGATGGCCTGTAGATTGGCAAAGGATCTGGAATTCTTTTTTTTTTTTTTTTTTTTTTTTCGAGACAGGGTTTCTCTGTGTAGCTTGGGCTGTCCTGGAGCTCACTCTGTAGACCAGGCTGGCCTTGAACTCAGAAATCCACCTGCCTCTGCCTCCCAAGTGCTGGGATTAAAAGGCGTGCGCCATCACTGCCTGGCGGATCTGGAATTCTTGGGGTTCTTGTTCTTTCTAGCAAAACAGATGTCATTGTCACAACATTTGGCCTGCCACTTGTTACTACTTGAAGCTGAGGAAGCTGCTCCGAATGACCTGCCCCTTATCTTCTTGTTTCTAGTAGCAGGGTGGACAGCTAATCATTGAGATTGGTTCAAACTGCAAAGAAGACCTTTAGAGTGAAATTGTCTCCGCTGAGGATTTCACAGGGATCTGAAGCTTTGTGGAGAGCTTTTGGGACCACTTGGCAGAATCTGACGTTGGCCAAGGACAAGAAGTTCAGGCAGGAATCTAATTTTAGGCTAAAACAGGAAGTAACTTCAGGCAGGAATCTAAATCTTAGGCTAGAACAAAGGAGTAGGCTTCAGGCATGTATATGACTTTGGGCTAGGACAGGGAAGTAGGCTCAGATATTTTTGTCATCCTGATGAACCCTTAGAAACAGTGATCATGGGATTGATCACAGGACTTTATTTTTTGCCTTCCTTGTTCCTTGACTATTTGTATCTATTGTATTGCTAGTTCATCAACCTAGAACTGACCTTAATACTTGCATGTAATTATGTATATACTGTATTCACAGTGGAGCTCCTTGATTAGGCTGTAGAAGAGGAGGTGAAACTGGGAGAAGAGAGGAAGGGGAGGAGAAGAAGGAGGCTGTGGACCATGGAGGAAGACAATGGGCTGAAAGCTGTCCTGGGTAGCAACTTCTATGAAAAGGTTAGACATTGGGTAACAATTCTAATTGTGTGGGCATCTTGTTGTTTGAGCATTTACAAATATATAAATCCATTGGATAACCTTTAAACATTAGGAGTCTTCATTCTACCAGGTACTTTGAGGATGGCAGATATTGTCTGTGGTTCAGCTGAGGTTTATGGACGCTGGCGTCTCATGGGTCTAATTGTGGCACACTTGACCTCTGGCCACTTCTAGTGTGGAACATGGCTGCTGAACCTAAGCAGAGCCTCCCCACCTATTAGATAGCTGTCCTGTGCTTTTTCTAAATATCCCCCGTTACATAATTAAATTGGTATAAAAGCAGATTGGGAAAAAATAAACCCGCCTCAGCCTCAGAACTGGCTGGGGTCATGTTACAATGTTGTCTAATTGTCTTTTTTCTTTTTAATCCTCACTCCTGCCCTGGAAAACCTGTTGACTGACTGAGCTGGCCTGGTCAAAGCTTGAATGCTTTGGTAGTTCTCAGCAGGCAGGAGGAAGGAAAACTAAGAGCTGAAGGTTTTGAGAGTAAATGAGATTATCTCAGGGTCTGAGCCGGGAGGGGAAGGAAGTAGAACCCCAAGATCTGGGGATAGAAAAATGTAAGGCTGCGGACAGGTTGTGCTAGTCTGCCTTTGGAGCTGGGATTCAGATCTGCTTCTTTTTGGCTCATAGACAAAGCACACAAAGGTTTTTCTGGGACTCTGGATTTCTGTGAGTTCTACACATTTGCTGGAAGCCTATTGTATCGGCTTTCAAGCTGTCTTGTAAAGGGAAGTCTGTGTAGGTTGTTTATACCTAATAGACGATGAATCCACCCGGGGCTGTATTCACACAGCTCTTTACCCACCGACTGCAGCAGCTAACTTCACACTGCATTATTAAGGAGAACCTAAATATCTATCCAGAATTACAGCTCTTGTTCTCTTTAGCCAGCATGTGCACATCTCTCTTAATTACAATTCTGTTGCTGTGATAGAATTTTCCTATTAGAGTAAAATAGAGGAGAATGGATTTGTTTTGGGCTTACTGTCCCAGAGGAGACACAGTCCACCCTGAAGAGGAAGGCAGGGCAGAAGGGGCATGAGGCTAGTCAGGCAGTCAGGAAACAGAGAAAGAGGAAACATGTTTCTCTCAAGGCCCCAGGCTGTAGAGAAGGCTCAGAGGACTTGGGTTCAATGCCCAGCACTTACATGGCAGTTCTCAACTGTAATTTAAGTCTCAAGAAGTCTGATAACTTCTTCAGGCCTCTGTGGGCACTACATATACATGGTGCATAGACATATATACAGGCAAAACACCCATATATGTAAAATAAAAGTTAAATAACTCTTTAAAAACAAACCCTGTCAATGCACATTCTCATTAGCATTCTTCCTCCAGAGACCTCATCTCCTCACATTATGCTCACCTGAGAGGTATCTGTATCTATCTGTGTGTGTCCTATATACTCAGATCTACAATACATTTTAATTTATAAGTTAGCCATAGATTAACAATACTTTGCCATAGATCTTATGAACCTCAACATGCAAACTTTTCCCTTCCCATATCAAGTTGGAACTTTCACCTTTTCACTCACAAAAAGTACTTTCCATGGTTGTGAGACATAAAACCATACCAGGAAAATTGGTAAGGTAGAACAGGTTGAGACTCAGAGACTTGGTGGTCACACACCTGAGGTTTAGGTGACTCCTAGCTCCCTGCTAGACTCCTGGCCTGGAACACATAACACACTCCCCACATATAAGAAACATGTCCTATGGTCATGTAAGCCCAAAACAGAGTTCTCCATGCTAATGAGGTACCTAGAGGCCTGGAAGGCTTAGCCAAAAAGCTCCCTAACCAGATATTCCTCCCTGCAAAAGGTATTTAATCTCAGGCCTACCCTGAGAAGTGGTATGGTAATAGTATACATCCATTTTCTGCCATGAATAACAATAAACTGTTTAGAACCATGGACTGTCTCTATCATAAAGATTTGCTGTGGGGAGCATGGAAAAGGCATTCTACTATAGATCCATAGCTTAATTCTCCTATAGAAGACCTCTCTGTGCTCCCAGCCACAACTTCCACCAAGCCTGCCTCTGCCAAGCTAAGGACAATCACTGCAGTGACAAGCTGGAGCGCCCCCTTACCCCTGGCCTGGGCTAGATGTTGTCCCCAACTCACAGGCCCCCAACTCCATTCTCTGCTCTTCTGCAACTCCCAGCAGTGCCTGGATGTCCAAGAGTCTGAGAACTCCAGGCCCAGCCTCCTCACAGGCCCGGGGACCCCTGAACCACTCCAGCCTTCCCACATCTCACACTGCACTTTCCCATCCCTGGAGTGGCAGCCACCCAGGTGGTGGCCTGAGATAAACACAGTCAAACTCCCCACCCCCCTCCTCTTCCACCTTCCCAAGCGCATCTGGCATCTGAGCAGTTGCAGACCTACACTTGGTCAGAACCAATTGAACCATCACTACTCTTGTACTTTGGGTCATCATTAAGTAAAGTGTTTGAATATGTTACCTGAGATATCTGCACCCAAGCACTGTGATGCTAACATAGTCATGTGATCCTTTGAGAGCTTAAGTAATCAACAGTAAGTATGCTGTACTATATATAAGAGGGATCCTGAACAATATGAAGTAGGATAGAGAGAGATGAATCACAATACTTCAATGAAAGTGCAATTCAAAGTTTATAAGTTGAGCTGGTCCTGGTGGTGTGACCCTGAATTTCCAGTTGCTACGAAGGATAACTAGGAGGGATTGTTAAGTCTAGGAGGTTATGATGAGCTTTGGTAAGACAGTGAGATCCTGTCTCAAAAGTATGCAACCTGCTGGGCATGTTGGCACACGTCTGATCCCAGAAGACTGAGACAGGAGAGCTGCTGTAATAAGTTTGAGGCAGCCTCAAAAACACAGATACAGGAATACAGAGTAAGGTGATGTGGTGGTTGGAATATGCTTGGCCCAGGGAGTGGCACTACTGGGAGGTGTGGCCTTATGAAGGAAGTGTGTCACTGTTGGGGTGGGGCTTTGAGGGTAATATATATGTTTAAGCTATGCCCAGTGTGAGATACAGGAGACTTTTAGCTGCCTTCAGGTCAAGATATAGAGTTCTTGGTTCCTTCTTCAGCACCATGTCTGTCTGATTGCTGCCATTCTTCCTGCCATAATGATAATGGACTGAACCTCTGTAACTGTAGGCCAGCCCCAAATAGATGTTGTCCCTTACAGGAGTTGCCTTGATCATGTTGTTTCTCTGCAGCAATAAAATCCAAACTAAAGTCCTGTCTCAAAAAAGACAGATGGACAGATAGACAGACTGCAGAGCACCCACCTAGTGTGTACTGGGACTTAGGTTCCAGCACTACAAGAAAAAAAACAACCACAAAACTTATAAATTACTTATTTCTGGACTTTTCCGTTTTTTATTTTTAGGCCATGCTCTTCACAGTTAAGTACAGGAAGCCAGCACAGGGGTGGGGTGAAGGTTTACCTTATATCCTATTCTCATTTTCTTTTTCTTTTTTTGTTTCGTTTTTGTGATAGTTGTCTCATAGTTCAAGCTGACCTCTAACTCACTATGTGAGTGATATTGGCCTTTGACATCTCATCCCTCTGCCTCTAAATGCTGTACCACATGTCTGGTTTATTAATGTCATTTGATAAACAGAAGTCTCTAATTTTTCAGAAGTTAAAGTTTATCAACTTTCTTTATAGTTACTGATTGCTTTCCTAAAACAAACAAACAAAGAAATAAACAAAACCAAAAAAGATTTATTTTATTTTTAAGTGTGTGTGTGTGTGTGTGTGTGTGTGTGTGTGTGAGTCTGCATGCCTGTAGGTGTCTGTGAAGGCAAGAAGCATCATATCCCCTGCAGGTTGTGAGTTGCCTGCTGAGTGCTGGGAACTGTCGCTCCAGTCCCTGGCTACCTCTATCTAAATTCTGTCTCAGAAATATTTGCCTAGTTTAAGATCATGAAGATTTTCTCCTAGAAAATAGAAGGTTCTAGTTTTCTGTTTAGGCCTATTTAGGCTCATGAACTATCTCAGTTGACTTGTGTGTGTGGCAGTGACTCAGGCTCCACTCCCTATACCCCAAACCCCTGCTTATTCTGTAGGACTTGCTGGAAAGTTCCCTTTTCCTCTTGGGTTGTTTTGCTCTTTTGTCAGAAGTCAATGACCAGCCATTCTCCATCTTGAAGCCCCATCCCACTCTGGTCTTTGTGATTTCCATTTCCCTGCTGAGATTCTTCATTTGCTTGTTCATTGTGTTTGTATCTGCTTTTACACCCTAGCCTGATTATTCTAGCCATTTTAAAGTCTGCCGTGTTGGTTATTGATTTGTTGTGTCTTAGTGCTAAATCAACATTCTGTGCTTATTCCTGTGATATTGGCCTAGATCCTTTAAACTATTTCCTCTGCGGTGGCTGCCTTTAAACTATTTCCTCTTGGTAGCAGAGGAGTCTGGGGATGTAAGACTTTTGGGTCTAAATGTAGGATTTTCAGGTCTCAGTTTGAATTTTTTTGTTTGTTTGTTTTTCGAGACAGGGTTTCTCTGTCAGTTTGAATTTAAGATTAAAAGAATCTCACTGTCCCAGGACACATCCTGGGAGAGGCACATTTCTTAGTCAGAGGGCACTTGCTAGATTAACATTCAGAGGAGGAAGGGAGAGACTGATTAACATTCTTCAGACCACAGGGGAGGGAACCCACCCGCAGGAAGGGTCAGAGCAGACAAGGAGGTCCTTGCCACCTCATTCCCCAAAGACCAATCAGTTTAAAAGTCACACTGTTCTGCCAATCATATTGTGCCTAGTCACTGTTTCTCTGTTCTACCCCCTAGACCGTATAAAAGTTATTCTTAGCTCGAACTCAGGGTTCTCTCTTCTTACTTGCATGTGAGGGAACCCCAGTATACTGGAATCATTAAACCTCTTGCTGGTTGCATCAAGATCGGTGTCTCATGAGTCATTGGGTGGCCGTAATCTCCTGTGGCTTGAGTGGGGGTATCCCCTATCCGGGGACCTTTCAGGGACACTTTGTAGGAACATGGCTTTTCCTGGACCCAGTGCTTCCTCTCTGCCTGTCTGATTACTGACTCCCAATACTATGTCTAATGTTCCTTGCACGGTGTGAGCCTGGTTTCAGCCCAGCAACTGTATCACTGTAGCCCTCTTGATATGAATGGCCTCTATCTTGGGCCTGAGGCTACCATTTAAGCCCATGGGTACCTGGTGATCCATTATGTTTTAAGACAATGTTTATAAGGAAGTGAATTAACAGACTGTTCCAAGGGAGGTGAAACATTCCATCTTGCCATGGAGCTCTTTTGTAGATGGACTTTTGGCTACTTTTTGGTTTCCTTTTTTCCCCCAACCTTCTCCACCCCTCTTCATCCATCCTTTCAATCCTCTAACACTAGGTAGGAGAGAAAAAGGATGAGGATGAAGATGAGGATGAGGGGAATGGGGATGAAGATATCATTAGATTACTTCCTGCTGATTCGGGTTGTGGAGTTCCTTGGGGCAAATTTGATCTTCACCATCAGGATATGGAATTTCCTTTTGTCTCTTCGTACATAACTACTTGACACACCACAACAGCAGCCAACCAGCCACCCAGCCAACCACCAAACAGCCAACCAGTCAAACAGTCATCAACTATCAGGGTTCTAGTATTATACATCCTCTGAAAAATTCCCAGAATTCCAAATGTCACACATTCACAAAAGCTATCTGCAGCAGGCAAAATCATACCCCTACTAGAGCATGAGGCAAATCATAATCAGCTGCTGTGGACAATCTGAAGCAGCCTCATATCCCATACCCAGGATTAAAATAAAAACATGTTCTTAATTCTATTTCTGTGTTTTTAAAGAAACTAAAATTCTCACTATACTCTTTAAGCTTACCATCAAGTAAATAACTTGAAATAGCTTTAGGAGTGCCTAAAACTGACTCACTAAAGCTGACTTCCCTCTCCAAGTGCATATAAGCAGTAAGGAGTGTTGAAAGACATTCTCAGATAAGATGAACTACCTAGAAGCGGCTCTGACAAGCCAAGCATTATAGAAGAAGCAGAGATCAGTGGCTCTGTCCACCATCCCAAGCTGCCTATGGATCGTACAAGATGCTCCAGGTTTCCAGCTTTTGTGAGCTGACACACGTGAGGATGGACTTTGGTTATATACATATCTATTGAGTCATTTCTGCTCTTGCAAGCAACCCTTCACCCATATTCCTGTAAGTAATTGCAATAAAACCCATAGGTTCACCAAGTTGGACTTTGGTGGTGGATTTTGGTGGCAACTTTGGTCGGTGGCCAGTTCCTTACCTTAGGCAAACAAACATGTTTTCACATCCCCACATAATAGTGTCACAAAACAGGTTACAGACCAGATACAGAATAGGTGTATAACAGTGCAGCTGTCGTTAACTATCCTTAATATTAGTCATGACCCTTACTCAGGTGTAGGATCCTTAATTCCACTTATAGCTTTCATGGTTCTTAAGTGAGTTCTTGAGGTCTCCCCTCTCAAGAATATGGCTAACAGCCTGGTCTACAGAGTGAGTTCCAGGACAGCCAGGGCTACACAGAGAAACCCTGTCTCGAAAAACCAAAAAAAAAAAAAAAAAAAAAATATGGCTAGGCCTATATTCACATGTCTGACTGAAATCTATGTACCTTCAGGTGGCTTGTTTTACCTCTGGCCCACACAAAAACTCTTCACTGAGTTTCATGGAGTCTCACAGTAGACTCGCTCAAGCTCAGTCAACCTCCAGCCAGGACAGAAATGTTGTCTGTGAACTCCTGGACACCTCCCTCTGCATAACTTCTCTTTGAGTGTTCTGTTCTTACAGGTACACTGTCTAAGTGTTTCCAAGCTTTCCTCTTCCCTTTTAGCTCAGCAAGCCTACATTTGTGTCTGAAGTCCTCTCCTTGCCTATGGCTCTAAGCAGTGTCCCTACAGCTAGACATATGTTTTCTTTTACTCTCTAGGATCATAGTTCAATCCTTCCTGTTGCCTTATGCATTTGGTCTAGGTTAATAGTTTGCTCAGGACAGAAACTAGTTGTTGCAAATCTCCATGCATGGATGGTCTCAATGTTTGAGGAAGACAGTAGATGTTAAACATCATCAAAACAAGTCAGATTAAAAGGGACATCAGGAATTTGAAATCATGTCAAGTAAAAAAACGTGAGTGAAGGCTTAGGAGATGACTTAGTGGTTAAGAGCACTGGCTGCTCTCCCAGAGGACCCAGAGTCAATTTCATAGCACCCAGGGCAGCTCACAACTGTCTACAACTCTAGCCCATGGGATCCATGCCCTCTTCTGGTGTGCAGACATGAGTTGCAGACAAACACCGATACTCATAAAAAAAAATTTTTTTTTTAAAGTTGAGTTTAGCCAACTGAAAAGGTGGATGAGTGGAGAGCCCCGTGTCTGAATGAAGTTAACTGTTGCCATGAGTGGAGAGTGGTGAGCTGGGAGGAGGCACCTGTGGTGAGTGGGAGGCACCTCCCTATGTAAGCACTGTGGCTAGTCGTAGTCACTGTAGAACACATAGCAAAATAAAGCCCATCCTGCTATTAGTCTCCAAGGTTACTGTAAATTGGCGCACAGTGGAAGCTCTGACCTTAGATGCTTTGTTTGATCTTTCTCATTCAACACCTTGAGCCCTATAAATACCTGGCTCCCCAGCTGATTGTGGCCCCAGACTTTGGATGATTCCCTTATTTGGTGGGCATGGCTACATTTGTCATGCATCTTTTGTTGTTGGTTGGTTTGGTTTTTCAAGATAGGGTTTCTCTGTGTAGCCCTGGCTGTCCTGGAACTTACTCTGTAGATCAGGCTGGCTCAACCTCAAAATCCACCTGGCCTCTGACCTTCCCAAGTGCAGGGATTAAAAGGCAGCGACCACTACTTGCCTCAAGTTACCTATTCTCATTTTTAGTCCCTAATCTTTGTACTCTACCAGAGTCCTCATGCCAGCACAACTGTTTGCAAACAACTGAAACTAGAAAGCTGCAAAACTTTCCACACAGTCGTTACATCTTTTCCATTTTTGTTGTTTGTTTGTGTGTTGAGACAAGGTCAGCATGGCATCAAACCAGGTTGCCTTGAACTCATAAGGAGTTCCCTGGACTCAATGCTGGAATTAAGCTTGTGGCTTTGACCTTGCATTTATTTGTTTAATTCATTAAGATTCATTAATTGGTTGTGTAAGCATTACCTTTTATAGTTCTTTACTCTTTGACCATCCATCCGCCATTGGAGGGCTTTCTCAGGTGTACCGACTCCACTCATCTAACCCTAATTGTCTGCTTCCTTACTTTTTCTCTGGTCCATCCTGACGTTGGTTTAGCACTGAGCCTATTTCATCTCTCTCACTTTGCATTTTTAGATCTTTCCAGGTCCCTCCGAATGTCAGACTTCTATACGACTCCTCCTAAGAGAGTTGCAACCCTCCTGGAGCACAACAGCCACTTCTTTTAGCTCCTTCAGAAGCCATTCCAAGGCCTCTAGGGTTGCTCTCCTCCTGAAGCTGTGACCTATGTCCCTTTCACCGCTTCCTAAGGCAGCATTGAGGTACAGTTTTCCTGATCCCGAGCTCTGGCAAAGTTGCTGCCTAGGGAGGCATTTGCAGAAGCTTTCTAGAGCTTTCTCAGCATGAATATTTGATGTTTCTGCAGTGACAGAGACCGAGTCCATCTCTGCCATCCTGCCGAACACTGGCAAGGAGCTGGGGTGTTGAGGGGTGGCAGAGGATGGGACTCTGCCTGCCTTGACAATACAAAACTATGCCCCTCCCTTTAGCAGCCCACCTTTCCCACCAGTGTGAAGATCTGTCTGTTACCAGGCTGATGGCATTCCTGCATGTTGGCATGCATTGGGTGTTCTCCAGATTGTGCCTTACAGAGCTGCTTTGTCACTGGGGTCCCTGCACATCTCTGCAGACTAGGACTTTATTCCTGACATTGCCTTACTGGTTTCTGTTTAGGGAATTAATTTCTTTTATTAAGACCCAGGGATGAAGGCACTGTCTGGCAGGGGGAATACTCGCTTAGAACTCTGACTCTTGTGGGGGTTCTGACCACTTTGATGACTTCACCAAAAGCCTTATGATCTGCCACTGCTACCTGTACCATCCCTGAGAGGTACAAAAATCTTGGAATAAAAAATTTTATTCCTGGGATACAAACTGGGCTTCTGAGAGGGAGCCACTGGCAGTGGGTCTTTAGTCAGTGGCTACCCTGACTTAGGAAGGGTAAGTCTGAAACTGAGTCAGTTTCTAGGACATCTAGTTGAAGGAGATAACGGGAGCAGAACTGAGCTGGTTTCTGAAATTCTTCAAGGTCTCACCAAAAATAATGGAACTAACATAGCAACCAATCAGAATTGTACTAATTTACCCCTACCAATCATATTAGAGGTTACTTAACCCTTCTAGAAAATTCCCCTAGCCCTGCATAAAGGAGTCTGTGAGTCCCTTGGGTTGTCACCATTTTGATGAATGGTTGACCCCTGCATGCTGGTAATTTCTGCAGAATAAACACCCTTTGTCTTTGCGTACTATTTGAGGGGGGGGGGGCGGTCTTCCTTCAGTGGTTCTTGGACCCTAAAGCCCCAAACCCCAAGCTAGGATGATAAGAATGATTAAGAATTTAAAAAATTTCCTGTATATGAAATCCTGTATAGAACACTTTACATGAATTCACATATTTTATAATGCAACAGGCCTACCAAGCATATTCCCTATTTTATAGATGAGCAATCTGAGGCCCAGAGAGGCTAGGTAATCTGCAGAAAGTCACACAGTAAGTTACAGAGCTGGGCTTCAATCCTATGCTGTGTTGCCAGGCATGGTGGTGCACACTTGTAATCCCAGCACTTGAGAAGTTGAGGCAGAAGGGTCAGGAATGCAGGTCACCATTAGCAATAGACTGACAGGCTTGTCTCTAAATAGAATCAGACCAGACCAAACTAACCAACCAAACCAAACAAGCCTAGGCTCTCTGCCTCCAAAGTCAGTATTTGTTCTGGTACACCATTCTGTCACTAAAAAATCAAGATAAGCAAGTTGTGTTAGAGTTTACAGATGGCAGTTCATTATAGTTATACAGGATTGCTCTGTGCAGGGATTGTACTGACTAACCCCATTTCCCGGATGAGGACATTGGACTTTTGTCAGGAGTGAGCTGGTGACAGTCTCTCAGCGCCTGAGCAGAGTGGGCCAAGGCCCAGCTCTATCCACCCGAAGGCAATCAGAACCGGTTTCCTGCTGGCTGTGGGCGTTCCCAGAACTTAGGAACCCATAAATGAACCACGGACAATGACTGTGAGGGCCATGTGTTGGAGTGAGGGTGTGGATGGGATTCAGCAAAAAATAAGAGTTGGAGGTCCTCAGAGGCTCAAATGTGATCCAGCACCTTCATTACACCAAGAAGAGGGAAGGAAGAAACAGGAAATAATCAGAGGAAGTCGGAAGGAAGCCAGATAGAGGCCTATATGCCACCCTAGGGCCAAGCCTCCTGTATCCTTTCCCACCATTGAGTTTCAGCTAGAGCAACACTGGGGGCACAACCATTTGGCACCCATGAAGCTGCGCCTGTTTTGGTATCTTTGCTCAAACTGTTCCCGCTGCCTACTTAGAACACCTACTCACTCCTACCTCTGTTCAGCTGGCTGCCTTCCATCTACTCCCCAGAGGGTCCCCAGGAAAACTGTCATTACGCCCTAGTCTCATGACCAGGACAGCTCTCTGGATGAACAGGAATGGCTTACCTTAGCACTGCCTTTCCCTCAGAGCTGACGTTGATACACTTATCCCCGTTAGTATGGACCTCAAATGTCTTCCACAGGGCCATGTGTCAAAGGCTTGGACCTCAGGAGAGTGCTGGCAAGAGGTGGTGGTACCTCTAGCCGGTGGGGTCAGGAGACGTATGCCCTAGCGAAGGACTCTGGGTTCTCAGCTCTTCTCTCTCCTATTCCCTCCTCACTAGTGCTGTAAGGAGGTTTTGCTTAGTCATATGTTCGCCCCATAATGCATTGCTTCAACATAGGCCCTAAACAATGCTGATAATTAATTATCGACCAGAACTTCCAAAACCATGAGACAAATGAACCTTATAAGTTTAATTCTCTTGGGTATGTCATTAAGGCTATGGGTGGCTAATGAATATGATCTTTGAACATAGTAGGTACTTTGTGTGAGCCAGTTGAATGTATGGTGATGCATACAGTAGGAACATGGTGGCCACAACATGATGTCAGGATGACTTTTCCCTGACTGAAAGGCTTCTGAAACAGCACCCTGAGTCAGGGTGAAGAAGTCAGGCCTGGTATACCTGTTGTGCCTGCACCTCTGAATGACAGTGACTAGTTCACCTAATTAGAACAAGAATTTTTAAAGCTTTCTGACTCAGAACTAGTGGTGGCGTGGAGGCAGATCCCTGAGCTGGAGTTGTAGGAGGTTGTGAGCTGCCAAATGTGGATGCTAGGAACTGTTCTTTGGTCCTTATAAGAATGGTGCATGCTTAAGCCGGGCGGTGGTGGCGCACGCCTTTAATCCCAGCACTTGGGAGGCAGAGGCAGGTGGATTTCTGAGTTCGAGGCCAGCCTGGTCTACAGAGTGAGTTCCAGGACAGCCCGAGCTACACAGAGAAACCCTGTCTCGAAAAACCAAAAAAAAAAAAAAAAACAAAGAATGGTGCATGCTCTTAACTGCTGAGCCATCTCTCCACCTCCTCCTTTCTTTCTAAATCTAAGCAAGAGAACATGGGTAGAGATATCAGTTCCTCCAGGTCTGGAAGGAACCTTCAAGTTGGTCTTACTTGGCACTAGGGAGAGTGGGACAGGATGATCATGAATTCAAAGCCATTTGTGCTACTTGGTAAGACTTTGTCAAATCAATCAAACAAACAAACAAATAAAAAAATAGGTGTGGTGGTTCATACCTGTAATCCCAGTCCTTGGGGCTGAGGCCAGGAGGACAGACCATTAATGAGCATTTAATGCCACATACTCTAGAGCGAAGTCCTATATCAAAACAAACAACCATCATCATTACCAGGGGAAAAAATATAGGAACCAGGGATTATGGCTCCAAAGGAGAGTGCTCGCTTGGGCTTCGTAAGGATCCTGGATTCTAACCCCAGTACCACTAAAAATAAACACACAAATAAAATAGAAAGAAAGAAAAACAAAGAAGGTTTCCCATTTTCAAAGGCTTTGTTAGTTAGAAAGCTGTTATTTTTTGGAGTGAGGCACTGTGCCCAAGGGCACATTACAGGTACCAAAGGGGACTACCACCTGGCCCAGTTCTCATTCACTGACTCACCAGGCACAAGAGTCATAGTCACAAACTCTTTTGATTTAAACCACAGACTTTTGTTTTTGTTTGTTTGTTTGTTTGTTTGTTGTTTTTTTGGCAGAATTACTGAGATAAATGGTCTTTCTGCCAACTCTCTACAGATGTCTACAAATGTCACCTAGCTTGGATTCGGCTGGACCAGTCCCCATGCCTGCCTTCCTTGCTCTGTCTTCACCACATTCGGTTCCTCCCAGGCCAGGATTAGAACTAGTCGTGAGTTTACACACACCTCAGGAGAATGGTGGACTCAGATCAGCATAGCTCTATTCCAGGTGTGTTTCTGAGGTCTGGAGAGACTTCAGGGTGGAGTCAGAATCCCTATTGCTCAAAGCCTTTGATGATCTTAAACTCCTGTTTGTCCAACCTCCACACCCAAGTGCTAGGTTTCTAGGCATGCACCACCATGCTCAAGTTGGAAATCATTTTTAATAATAATATTTTTATTAATAACTTAATATATCTAAAATTTCTCCCTGTCTCTAATATAAAAATTACTGAAGAGACATTTTACATTTCCTTCTACAGTTGGTCTTTGGCATCTGATATTTTGCACATTGGGGCATATCTTAGCTTACACCAGGTACGTTCCACGTACTCAAGAGCCACACGTGGAAATCCATTTTAGATGACATAACATAAAAAGAAAAAAAATGCCTTAGGGCCTAGCCAAGCTGCCCTGAGCAGCCTGCTAGCCCATGTAGACCTCCATTCTGCTGCCACCTCTCTGCCCCCCTTCATCAGACCTAAGGATCCTGAACCATACAGAACTGCAGGTCTGAACCATATAGCCCAAGGACACCCACCCATCAGAGTCCCACCACACCAAGACCATTCAGGTTCACCCCAATACCTATTACAAAAAGAACATCCAGGAATCAAAACCATTTAGATGGCTAAAGACCCTCGAAAGAACACAATCAACAAAAGTCAGGGCAATATGACACCTTCAAAGCACAGCAACCCTACTACAGCAATCCCTGAATATTCTAATACAACTGAAGCACAAGAAAATGACCTTAAATCCAACTTTATAAAGATGATAGAAGCCTTTAAAGAGGAAATGAATAAATCCCTTAAAGAAATACAGGAAAATACAATCAATCAGATAGAGTTCTTTAAAGAGGAAACAAATAAATTTCTTAAAGACATATAGGAAAATACAATTAAAAAAGTGAAGAAAATAAATAAAACTGTGCAAGACTTGAAAGTAGAAATAGAAGCAATAAAGAAAACACAAGCTGAGAAAATCTTG
Source organism: Mastomys natalensis (assembly GCA_021653895.1). Taxonomy (NCBI): domain Eukaryota; kingdom Metazoa; phylum Chordata; class Mammalia; order Rodentia; family Muridae; genus Mastomys; species Mastomys natalensis. Next base: position 152,159 of record JAJTUV010001591.1, on the reverse strand, counting down.
GAGATGGAAAACCTAAGGAAGAGAACAGGAACAACAGATGCAAGCATCACCAACAGAATACAGGAGATAGAAGAAAGAAATTCAGGTGCTAAAGATACAATAGAAGAAAGTGATACATCAGTCAAAGAAAATGTTAAATCTAAAAAATTCCTGACATAGAACATCCAGAAAATTTGGGATATCATGAAAAGACCTAACTTAAGAATAATAGGAATGGAAGAAGGTGAAGAGACCCAGCTCCAAGGCCCAGAAAATATTCTCAACAAAATCATAGAAGAAAACATTCCCAACATAAAGAAAGAGATGTCTATAAACATACAAGAAACTTATACAACATTGATTAGATTGGACCAGAAAAGAAAATCCTCCTTCTTTAGACACAAAATCTATAGAACAAAGAAAGAATATTAAAAGTGGCAAGGGAAAAAGTCCAGGTAAAATACAAAGACAGATCTATCAGAATCACATCCAACTTCTCAACAGAGATTCTAAAACCTAGAAGGATCTGGTCAGATATCTTGCAACCTCTAAAAAAACACAGGTGCAAATCTAGACTACTATACCCAGCAAAGCTCTCAATTACCATAGATGGAGAAAACAAGATATTTCAAGACACATCTAAATTCAAACAATATTTATCCACAAATATAGCCCTACAGGAAAATACTAGAAGGAAAACCCCAACCCAAGAAAGATAAGTACATCCAAGAAAACAGAAGAAATAAGTAACTCCATACCAGCAAAAACAAGGAAAGCACACACATGTGTACACACACACACACACACACACACACACACACTAATACCACCATCAAAATAACAGGAAATAACAATCACTGTCATTAATATCTCTCAATATCAATTCCCCAATAAAAAGATACAGGTTAACAGAATAAATGAAAAAAACAGGATCCATCATTTGGCTGCATACTAGAAACACACCTTCAAGTACTATATTGAATAGATAGAGAGTAGTCAGCAATAAAGATTGACATTACTTCAGAGTTAAGGGCAGGAAAAAAGTCTTCCAAGCAAACAGACCCAAGAAGCAAGCTGGAGTTGCTATTCTAATATCTAAATAAAATAGACTTTCAACCAAATTTCATCAAAAGAGACAGAGAAAGACACTTCATACTCATCAAAGGAAAAATCTACTAAGATGAACTCTCAATTTTGAATGTCTATGCTCCAAACACAGGGCCACCCACATCTGAAAAAGAAACATCATTAAAGCTTAAATCACACACTGAACTCCATATATTAATAGTGGGAGACTTCAACACCCCACTCTCACCAACACACAGGTTATGGAGACAGAAACTAAACAGAGAAATAATGAAACTAACAGATTATGAATCAAATGGACCTAACAGACATCTATAGGATACTTTACCCAAACATGAAAGAATATACCTTCTTCTCAGCACCTCATGGATCCTTCTCCAAAATTAACCATCTAGTCAGTCACAATGCAAGCTTCAACAGATAAAAGAAAAGTGAAATAATACCTTGTATCTTATCAGACCACCATGGATTAAAGCTGGACATCAACAACAACATAAATGCTGGAAAGCCCACACACTCATGGAAATTGAATAACTCTACTCAGTGAACTCTGGGCCAGGGAAGAAAGAAAGAAAGAAATTAAAGAGTTTCTAGAATTCAATGAAAATGAAGGTACAACATACCCAAATTTATGGGACACAATGAAAGCAGTGCTAAGAGGAAAGTTCATAGCACTAAGTGCCTCCATAAAGAAATTAGAAAGTTTGCATATCAGCAATTTAAAAGTATATCTGAAGCCGGGCTGTGGTGGCACACGCCTTTAATCCCAGCACTTGGGAGGCAGAGGCAGGCGGATTTCTGAGTTCGAGGCCAGCCTGGTCTACCAAGTGAGTTCCAGGACAGCCAGGGCTACACAGAGAAACCCTGTCTCGAAAAAAACCAAAAAAAAAAAAAAAAAAAAAAAAAAGAAAAAAAAATTAAAAAAAAAAAAAAAAGTATATCTGAAAGATCTAGGGAAAAAAAGAGAAGCAAGTACAACAAAAAAGAGTAGAAGGCAGGAAACGGTCAAAATCAGGAGTAAAATCAATCAGTTAGAAATGAAGAAAACATATACAAAGAATCAATGAAACCACGAGCAAGTTCTTTGAGAAAATCAACAAGATAGACAAACCCTTAGCCAAACTCACCAAGAGACATAGACAATATCCAAATAAACAAAATCAGAAATGAAAAGGGAGATATAACAACAGACATTAAGGAAATTCAAAGGATCATTAGGTCTTACTTCAAAAACCTGTACTCACAAAATTGGAAAATCTCAGTGAAATGGATGATTTTCTAGACAGATACCATTTACCAAAGTTAAATCAAGATCAAATAAATTATTTAAACAGCCCATAACCCCTAAATAAATAGAAGCAGTCATTAAAAATTTCCCAACCAAAAAAAGCCCAGGGCCAGATGGTTTTAGTGCAGAATTCCACCAAACTATCAAAGAAGAGCTAGTACCAATACTCCTCAAACTATTCCACAAAATAGAAACAGAAGGAACACTGCCAAACTCATTCTATTAGGCCACAGTCACCCTGATAACTAAATCACATAAAGACTTAAAAAAGAAAGAATTTCAGACTGATTTATCTTAAGAACATTGATGCAAAAATATTCAATAATGTACCCACAAACCGAATCCAGGAACACATCAAAGACATTATCCATCATGATCAAGTTGGCTTCATCCTAGGGATGCAGGGATGGTTCAATATATGAAAATCATCAACATAATCCACAACACAAACAAACTGAAAGAAAAAAAAAATCACATGATTATCTCATTAGACCCTGAAAAAGCCTTTGATAAAATCTAACACCCCTTCACGTTAAAGGTATTAAAGAAATCAGGGATACGGGGCACATACTCTGTAATCATAATCAAAGCAATATACCACAAGCCAATAGCTAACATTAAACTGAATGGAGAGAAACTTAAAGCATTTCCACTAAAATTAGGGACAAGACAAGGCTGCCTACTCTCTAGTCAATATAGTACTTGAAGTTCTAGCCAGAGCAGTAAGACAACTAAAGGAGATCAAAGGGATACAAATTAGAAAGGAAGAAGTCAAAGTATCATTATTTGTGATATGATAACATATATAAGCAATTCCAAATATTCTACCAGAGAACTTCTTCAGCTGAAGTGGTTGGATACAAAATTAACTCAAAGAAATCAGTAGTTCTTCTTTATACAAATGACAAATGGACTGAGAAAGAAATTAGGGAAACAACGTCCTTTGTAATATGCTGGGGACAGCATACCATGACAGGGACTGCCAGTAGGAAGCCGGGATGGAGACATCTCAGAAGCCCACGGCAGCTCTTTGTAGAAAGGATGGTGTCTAGGACTCTGAGAAGCAGGAGACACATCCCTCCAGGGGACTGGCCATCTGAAATAAGGACTGCCTTGCAGTAGGCCAGGTTGGAGACATCTCAGTAGCCTGTGACAGCTCTTTGTAAAAAACAGTTGTTCCCATTTCTTCTAACCTTAGTCCTAGACAACAGCTGTATAGATTTCATTTGTGCATGACTGCTTTTAAGTTGGCCTCAATGTGCATAATTATTCTATTATATCTGACTTTCCTATTTCTTTCTCCTTCTGCTCTGGTTAATTCTGTGAAACTAGATGTTCCTTGATGTAATGATTCTTAAACAATTAAAAATTGAGGCATAGGGGCACAGTACAACACAGTCCTAATGGCCCAGGTGCATGCTGTGTGTTCTCATCTTGGAAACAATGCAACAACTGCACAATGGTAGTTCCAGATTGTTTGACTTGCAAAGAAAGTTTGAAGAAATTATTAGAAAATGAAATAGAGTCAACATTGAGACCCTGAGAAAGGAAAAAAAATCTATTGATGTTATGAAAAGCATTTTGTACAACATTTAAGAGTGGTTCCTAGATAAGCAAGTATAGAATGCACAAAATTATATATTAGTAAAACTAAGTCAAAACATTGGGACTCTTAGGAAGTCATTGTGTGCAATATGCAGAAGCAGAACTACTGAGTTAAGGGTTAATTTGATTCTTTCTGGCCACTGCCTGGCAGCTTTGGTCATGTCATTTATCATTAGAGCTTCACAAGGAAATACAAGTAACTGACCTCAGAACTCTGAGCTCTGAAATATAATAAGTCAAAAGTTAAAGTTTAAATAATGATAAGTTTGCAAGTATTATTATTTTGGCTATAGGCCTGGGAATAGGGGAAGCTTGAAACTTTGGGGAACAATTGTAATTCTTGGTTCCTTGTGGGATGTGGTTGTTCTTTTGAATTTGATTTGGCAATGATTATACAATGTCTTTTTTTCTACCTGCTTTTGGAGTAATAATAAAAGACTGGGGCAAGAGAAAGGCTAGAGAGCATGTGAGGTGAATGTAGAGAGCATGAGAAGAAGAGCATGTGAAGAGTGAGTGAAGAGAGAATGTGAGGTGTGTATAGAGAGTGTGCGTGTGAGTGAAAGGAGAGCACATGTGGTGTGTGTGAGATGAGTGTGAGAGTTCCAGAAAAGAAAAGCACACAGGAGAAAAGCAGAGCGCTCGGGAGCATGCAACGTATGTGCAGCCTCAAGCTGCAAGCAAATGAGTGAGAGAGAAAGAGAACATGGGGGGTGGGAGGGGAAGAGAGAGCAACTTTATTATTTATTTATTTATTTATTTATTTATTTATTTATTATTTATTTTTTTGTTTCGAGACAGGGTTTCTCTGTATAGCCCTGGCTATCCTGGAACTCACTCGGTAGACCAGGCTGGCCTCGAACTCAGAAATCCGCCTGCCTCTGCCTCCCAAGTGCTGGGATTAAAGGCGTGCGCCACCACCGCCCGGCTAGAGAGAGCAACTTTAAACTTTGAAAAATTGCCTGTCAGTTTATACTCAAAAAGTAGTCTGTGTATATTTATTATGCACCTTCCATGTATCTCTGCTTCCAGTTGAAAACTCTGATCCTGTGTCAAGGCTGGGTCCCGACAATAATAGCCACGAATAATATACAGTATCTTGGGGTAACTCTAACCAAGCAAATGAAAGATCTGTATGACAAATACTTCAAGTCCCCAAAGAAAGAAATTGAAGAAGATATCAGATGCTGGAAGGATCTCCTATGCTCCTGGATAGGTTGGATTAACATAGTAAAAATAGCCATCATACCAAAAGCAAGCTACAGATTCAATAATATTCTCATCAAAATTCCAACACATTTTTTTTGTAAATCTTGAAAGAGCAATCCTCAACTTCATATGGAAAACCAAACAACCCAGGATAGCCAAAGCAACTCTGAACAATAAAAGAAGTTCAGCAGCTGGGCAGTGGCGGTGCATGTCTTTAATCCAGCACTTGGGAGGCAGAGGCAGAAGGATTTCTGAGTTCGAGGCCAGCCTGGTCTACAGAGTGAGTTCCAGGACAGCCAGGGCTACACAGAGAAACCCTGTCTCGAAAAAACCAAAAAAAAAAAAAAAAAAGAAAAAAAAAAGAAAAAGAAAAGAAGAAGAAGAAGAAGAAAAGAATAGTTCAGGAGGAATCACTATCCCTGACCTCAAGCTGTACTAAAAAGCAATAGTGATAAAACAACAACAACAACAAAAAAAAAAAAAAAAAAAAAAAAAACAGCAAAACCAAAAAAAACCAAAAAAACTACATGATATTGGTACAAAAACAGACACATTGACCAATGGAATTGAGTTGAAGACTTGAAAATGAACCCCCACACCTATGGACACTTGATTTTTGATAAAGAACCCAAAACCATAACAATGGAAAAATGAAAGCATCTTTAACAAATGGTGCTGGACTAACTGGATGTCTACATGTACAAGAACAAAAATAAATTCACACTTATCACCCTGCACAAAACTCAAGTCTAAGTGGATTAAGGACCTCAACATAAAACCAGATACACTGAATCTAATCGAAGAGAAAGTGGGAAACAGCCTTGAATGCATTGGCATAGGAGACAATTTCCTGAACAGAACACCAATGGCTCAGGTTCTAAGAGGTTTATAATAGATAAATGAAACCTCATGAAATTGCAACACTTCTGTAAGGCAAAGGACACTGTCAATAGGACAAATTGGCAGCCTACAGATTGGGAAAAGATCTTCACCAACTCTATATCTGACAGAGGGCTAATATCCAAAATTTAAAAAGAACTCAAGAAGTTAGACATTAACAACCCAAATAACCCAATTTAAAAATGGGATACAGAGCTAAACAGAGAATCTCTACAGAAGAATCTCGAATGGCCAAGAAGCACTTAAAGAAATGTTCAAAGTCCTTAGTCATCAGGGAAATGCAAATGAAAACATCTCTGAGTTTCCATCTTACACCCATCAGAATGGCTAGGATCAAAAACTCAAGAGACAGCACATGCTGACAAGGATGTGGAGAAAGAGGAACACTTCTCCATTGTTGGTGGGAATGCAAATTTGGACAACCACTTTGGAAATCAATTTGGCAGTTTCTCAGAAAACTGGGAATAGTTCTATCAGCTACTCCACTCCTGGGCATATACTCAAAAGATGCTTCTACACCCCACAAAGACACTTGCTCAACTATGTTCATAGCAGCTTTATTTGTAAAAGCTAAAAACTGGAAACAACCTAGGTGTCCCTCAACTGAAGAATGGATAAAGAAAATGTGGTACATCTACACAATGGAACACTATTCAGCTATTAAAAACAAAGACATCATGAATTTTGCAGGCAAATGGCTGAAACTTGAGAATATCATCCTGAGTGAGGTAACCCAGTTCCAAAAGGACGTGCATGGTATGTACTCACTTATGAGTGGATATTAGCCATAAAATACAGGTACCATGTTACACTCTACAGACCCAAAGAAACTAAACAAGAAGGAAGGCCCAGCTGATGAAGCTTGAATCTCACTCAGAAGGGGGAATAAAATAGTCATGAGGCAGATGGAGGGAGGGAACTGGAAGAGAGGGAGGATGGGGAGGAAAATGGGTAATTTGGGATCAGGTGTGGGGAAGGTCAGCAGAGATGGCTAGATGACGTAAAAATAAATGGAAATCTGCAATTGACAGGAGTGAGTAGGTAGGGCCATCTCCAGGATGAGACAGAGACCTGGGATTAGGGAGGCTCTCAAGAATCAATGGGGGTGATCTTAGCTGTGACATCAGGAATATGAAGAGGCCACCTGTTATAGCTGGGCAGGAACCCCAGTGATGCAATAGAGACACCCTCCCACCCATAAAACTTTCTTTCTTTCTTTCTTTCTTTTTTTTTTTTTGGTTTTTTCGAGACAGGGTTTCTCTGTGTAGCTCAGGCTGTCCTGGAACTCACTCTGTAGACCAGGCTGGCCTCGAACTCAGAAATCCACCTGCCTCTGCCTCCCAAGTGCTGGGATTAAAGGCGTGCGCCACCACCGCCCGGCTCATTTTTTTTCCCCCATAAAACTTTCAATCCAAATTTATCCTGTCTATAAGAAATGCAGGCATGGGGGATGGAGAAGAGATTGAGGAAACAGCCAACTAATGACTGGCCCAACTTGAGACCAATCCCATGGGTAAGCACCAGTCTCTGACACTATTAATGATACTCTGTTATGCTTGCAGAGAGGAGCAAGTTGTCCTCTGGGAGGCTTCACCCAGCAGCTTACTCAGACGGATATAGATACCCATAGTGGCTTGGGGACTCTTAGGGAAGAATAGGAGAAAGGATTGGGGGACCCACAGGGGATAGGAACTTCACAGGAAGACCAACAGAGTCAACTCACATAGACCTTTAGGGGCTCTCAGAGTCTGAACCACCAATCAAAGAATGTACACAGGCTGGACGTAGGCCTCCCTGCTCACATTTAGCCGATGTGCAGCCCAGTCTTCATGTGGGTCCCAAACAACTAGAGAGGGGGACTATCCCAAAAGCTATTGCCTGTCTATAGGATATGTTCTTCTAGTTGGGCGGCCTTGTCTGGCCTCAGTTGGAGCAAAAGCACCTAGCCTCACAGAGACTTGAAGTGCCAGGGTGGGAGTAGAGAGGGGATGCAGGAAGGATTGCGGTGGGAGGGGGGCGTGAACAGGAGGTAAAGTGAATAAGCAAAAAATAATTTAAAAAAATATTTTCGAGGCCAGCCTGGTCTACAGAGTGAGTTCCAGGACAGCCCGAGCTACACAGAGAAACCCTGTCTCGAAAAACCAAAAAAAAAAAAAAATATATTATATATATATATACATTATATATATATGTATATTATAGTATTATATATGTGTGTGTGTGTATATATATATATTGGTTTTTTCTAGACAGGGTTTCTCTGTATAGCCCTAGCTGTACTGGACCTCACTCTGTAGACCAGGCTGGCCTCGAACTCAGAAATCCGCCTGCCTCTGCCTCCCAAGTGCTGGGATTAAAGGCGTGCGCCACCACCGCCCGGCTTTTTTTTTTTTTTTTTAAGAAAGAAAAATGCCTCGTGGGGTGGTGGTGGTACACACCTTTAATTCCAGCACTCTAGCAACAGTGTCTTGACAAAAAAAAAAAAAAAAAATCAAAAATGAAACAAACCAAACTGCCTCTGTTCAGTGAGTTCTAGTGCTTCCTTGTGTAACAGCAGCTTCTTAACGGTGTGAAGGATGCCTGTGTGAAGGCTGTCTGGAGAAAGCCGCAAATCCCCACGAAACGGCTCAGAGGTCAGGCTCAGTTTCAACCGTCTGCTAATGACTTGTAGTGTGGAGAAGGAGAGACTGGGAAGGAAGCTTGGTATCCCAGGCAATGTGCACCAGGCAGCGTGCAGTCTGAACTCACTGCCTCCTCTGTTGGTGGGGTTCTTTTGATACGGAGTAAGTTACTTTTCCTGTTGCTAGGTACAAAAGCTGGCTAGAGCAATTTAAGGGAAGAGATATTTACTCAGGTCCTAATTCAGAGAAAAACAGTCCATCACTGTAGGTAAAGCACACTGGCAGATGCTGCTGAATCTGTGGAGCTTGCAGCTGAGCACTGCACTGTGCTGACCCAGAAGCAGAGACAGGGCCAGAAGTAGGGCAGGTCTGTACCTCTAAGGCCTGCCCCTGAACATCCTATACATATTAGGTCCTACATTCTGGCTATTCTACAGTCTTCCAAAACATACCCCCATGCAATCATGGGGATCAATCATTCAAACACATGAACCTGTGGAGTACACATCAGAATCAAGTCATAACATTGACTTCCCACCACAGATGAGAGATCGGTACAATAGATTTCATTTAATGTACTCTCACCGCCGGGAGGTGGCGCACGCCTTTAATCCCAGCACTTGGGAGGCAGAGGCAGGCAGATTTCTGAGTTCGAGGCCAGCCTGGTCTACAGAGTGAGTTCCACGACAGCCAAGGCTATAGAGAGAAACCCTGTCTCGAAAAACAAACAAACAAACAAACAAACAAACAAAAAAAGTACCCTCACTGTCTGGCAGCTTTCTTTCAAATGCCCAGTGTAACCAGTGCCTCCTGTCTCTGTCACCCCTTCCACACTATGATGGATTGTTTCCCTTCAAACTATAAGCTGGAATAAACCTGTCCTGTCTTGAGTTACTGCTTGTCTGGCCTTTTGTTATAGCAATAGAGAGAAGCTCGTTGTCTTTTAAAAGGAGGAGGAGATTTGTCGTTACCAGTTCTCTGAATAAAATCCAAACCAAACCAAAAAGCACTATTTGGGTCTTTCTACCTTTCCAGAATCAGCTTCTGGAAGAAACCAGAGCCAACTCCACTGCCCTCCTCCAGGAAAACTCAGTTTTTCCCTCTATCTGCATTTGTGTGTGTGTGTGTGTGTGTGTGTGTGTGTGTGTGTGTGTGTGTGCTGGTGTGTGAGACAAACTTGCTAGGTTCTCTCGAAATTAGACAGCCCAGATGAGGACTCGTTGGAGACAGTGAGACATTGGTTGACCCTGGGACATTGTAAACGGCAGATGGAAACACCTGCTAGACGGCTGCGGGAGAGGAGCTGATTTTCTTTGGAGATGAAGTTCTCCACCTTGGCAAGTAAGCGAGTCAACCCAGGAGGGGGCAGGGGTTGCCAGGGTATTCACAGCCTTTTAAAAAGCCAACAAAGCCAGGCACGGTGACAAGTACCTTCAATCAAAGCACTCAGAAGGCAGAGGCAGGTGGATGTCTATGAGTGGGAGACAAGCCTGATCTACAGAGTAAGTTCCTGGACAGCTAGCATTACACAGAGAAATCCTGTCTTGAAAACCAAATCAATCAACCAACCAACCAAAACAAAACAAACAAAAAAAGAAAGAAAAGAAAAGAAGGAAAATAAAAAGGCAAAGAGGAGGCTCCCCTTCCAGGTCTTCCTTTGAGAGCGCACTGAAGCCCTAGTCCTTCACTCGAACCAATTCTGATAATAATAAGTTCTCAACTTGCTGTAAGTACCTGACACCCAGGTGTGTTTTTCCCCTGGTCATGGATGGCCAAAATTGTGACAGGAGTCTTTCCAGTCAGCACCTGGGCCCTCACAGCCCTAACAGGCTAAACTCAAGCACCCATCCTCAATAGACAAATCTAAACTAAAGTCAAGAACTAGTAAAAGGCAGAGAAGGAACTTACTCAGTGTGCACACATTGCAAAGAAGAACAAATATGGAGATCAGCAGTCCCCCAAGTCCATCTTTGGGGTCCTGACATGAGGCTCATGTTTAATTAAAGAGCAAGTGATATGTATTACTAAGTACCTGGTAAGATGTGGTCCCCCATTACCAAAACTGGAGAAAGCAGGTTCAGCCATCTGTCCCCAAGAAGTCAATTAAATAACAGTAAAAAGAAGGAGCTGTATTCAGAGTGGGAAGAGGGAGAAAGAGTCCCACAGCCCTCTCACCCAGACATCCATATCTTGGATCCTGAGGCAGGATTAAAGTTCATGATTTTAAAGATTATTTTCATTTTTGATATTATAATTACATCATTTTACTGTGCCGTTTTCCCTCCAAACCCTCCCATATACCCTCCTCATTGCCTTTCAGATCCATGACCCCTTTTTTCATTAAGTGTTGCTACATATGTATATTCATATATATATTCCTATATACATAAATACAACCTGTTCAGTCTGTATAATATTTCTTGAATGTGTGTTTTCAGGGCTGACCATTTAGTACTGGACATCCAATTGCTGTGCTCTTCCCCCAGGGAAGACTGTTTCTTCCACTATCAGCATTCCTTAGTTATTCTTTATGTAGGGTTGAGTATTCATGGGCTAATTTTTTATTTTTATTTATTGTTATTTTGAGACATGGTCTCACTATGTAGCCCTAACCTATATAGGACTGTTTATGTTTGCCGCTCAGATCTTCTGCTGCAGGTTTGGTGGAATTAATGGGATTAAAGACTCATTGTCAAGATCTGAGTGAATTAAAGTTTAAATTGGAAAATTGAGCATATCCAAGCAAGTCCTTAACGCATGCCAATCTTGTACAAGCTTCTGCCCCGCTCCGAAAGAGTCTACTGGCTAGCAAGTCCCTCCCCAGGAAACAAAGATGTTCCTTCTACCTCAGACTGTTCCTTCTCTTTTAGCATTAGATTCCTGAGACATTATTCTTTTTGGTTGAGGGGAGCATTGTTTACAGTCTGGTAGTTAGTCGAGAGACACAATTCTCTTAAGGATGTCTTCATTTCTCCTAGACTGTTACACTGACCCAGCATAGAGTCACCATCGACTAGTCAGAGCCTGTGAAATGTCCGGGAGACCAGCTCCTCTCCGGCTGCCACCAGGCTCCAGGCCTTTTCTGAATCCAGCACAAATTCCAATTTCTAGGGTCTAGTGCTCCATAGCTGCAATGGACATTAGAGGGAGGATGCGCCTTTAGACTACTTCATTCCTGTCAGGATGCTTACAGAACCACTTCTAAGAAAGCTAAACTTCTTCCAGAAAAACAGCAAGTTGATTATTAGGGGGAAAAATTCCAACCATTTTCTGAGATGTCCTTGGTGAAGGCAAAGCTGCTACATCACACACAACCATCACCTGCCACCAAGTAAAGATGGCACCCCAGCTTCCCAAATCCTTCCTTTGTTCCTGTCTGCTTTCTACTGTGTCTCCCGACTAACACAACCAACAGTCTTTGTTGGTGTCTGACCACAGAAAAAGGCCCCATCTTTCCTTGTTCAGTAACACCCATCAAAAGCACAGCAATGTTGCTCAAACAAAAGTAACAGCACTTGTTTGCCCTACTCTCAGTGTAGAAAATCCTTGGCAGCTGGACCCAGAGCCTCTGTGTCACAAGAAAGAGGTGTTATCTACCTCCAGGATAGTGCTGGTGGTTTATAGCCCTGTATCTCAGACAGCTGCCCCCAGGAAGGCTTGTTTGAAATAGGAAAGAGAACAGGACATGAAGTCCTTCAGACACCTCTGCTACCCACTCAGCTTAACTAAACTCTCAGAGCCTATTTTGATTCCTGGATCCTGTAGGGCTGAGTAAAAGGAGCTGGCAGTGGCTCAGGGGTTAAGAACACTGGCTGCTCTTCTAAAGGACCTGGGTTCAATCTCTAGCATCCACACAGCAGCTCACAACTGTCTGTAACTCTAGTCCTGGGGGATCCAACACTGTCTTCTGGCCTCCACTGGTACCAGGTATGCACATGGTGTACAGACACATGCAGGCAAAACACACGTGCACATACAAAAACAAACTGTTTCAAGAAGGATGAACTCTGAGAGGAGAGAAAAGCCTGGCGTGTTAGTACTCACCTTGCCGCTGTTACCATCCCCCTGGCAAGAAGCAATTTAAGGGAGGAAGGGCTGTTTGGACATCGGTTTGAGTGGATTCAGTATAGTTGAGCATAGTGGGGCAGGTGTGGTGGTAGGGGATTCAGAACAGATATTTGTGAGGCAAGCATGGTGGCCGGAGTGTGGAGTGACTGGTCACAGTACACTTATATCTAGGAATCAGAAAGGAAACAGAAGTAGGGTGGGCTATGAAGCCTCAAGTCCTCTCCCCAGTGACCTATTTCTTCCATCAAACTCTGGTTTCAAACCCTTCCAAATCAGTGCTGTACCACCTGGGGACCAATTATTCAAACACATGTAAGGAAAACTTCACATTCAAACCACATCTGGCTGGTCATGGCCAGAACTGAGCCTGGTTCAGGTCATTTAGTCCAGGCTAGGAGCTGATCTTCCAGAATAACATTAGCATATTTGGAGAACAAGGCACAGTAGGTCAGGACCAGGTCTAGCTACTTTAGGGAACCTGTTGTGTTTATTAATTGTTGCTGCAGGACATGGCTCTCACCTCAAATGCAGTAAGAGAGACCATGGGTCAGGAACACAGATTCTCACTGCCCCTAATAACATGTTCCACCATGGAAGCAGTTACATGAGTTTATTAGTTATAGAGCAAAAGAAGTCATGACCTTACTGTGTTTTCATTTGTCAGGACCACAAATAAGCTAGCTACAGCAAAGTGGGGGAGACTCAGTTGAGTTGCCCCTGGGGATATCCTTAACTGGGGGGGTCTGGAAGCTAGTGATGATGTGCTAAGTGTACATTTCAAAGATTTCATGTGATGGTCAAGAGTGTTAGGCAAGACATGGGTAGGCAAGGAAATGACAAGGCTAGAGATAGCCCTAGATAATTGGACTCTGGATCTGTGACAATCTTCACAATCCTGATGCTCTGGTCTGCCTTTCTCCTCTCCTGGGAATGTCAGTTTACACTCTCCAGGTAGTAATGAGAGTGCCAAGGGAAACAGGCTTGGCTTTCAATGGCAAACACATCACAATATCTTGTGAATTTAAGCAGGAGTTTACACCAGTGTGGTACATTTAAATTGAACCAGAAACATCATTACCCTTCTCCAGAGGCCATTCAGAACAATACAGATTTCCTCAGCAAAGTCTCTGAAGAAAGGGCTCTACTCTGTAGAGCACAGCCATCCCAAGCACAGGCTGGTTCTTATTCCTGTCTAGACTATTTCCATCATGACCTCTGTTTCTGTAAGTCCAGGTGACCCTGTGCTGTGTAAGGCTAGCTGAGCATGGGCATGTGTGTGCATGTGTACATGTGCATATGTGAATGTGTGTGGTATATGTATGTGCATGCATGTGTATGTAAGTGTATGTGTGCATGTGTACATGTGTGTGTGCACATGTGCATGTGTGTATGGCCCATGGAACTTGGGACAAACTCATTAATAGAAGATATAGAAGGCTGCTAGCTGGTGTGGTTGCTGCTACACAAGCCTTTAATCCCAGCACTATTGGGAGGCAGAGGCTCAGGCAGCGATTTGCTGTAGTTCTGAGCCTGCCTCTGGCAACTACACAGTGTAGTTCCAGATCCACGTGAGTCATCACACATAGAAACCCTTTCTCGAATAACCTAAAAAAAAAAAAAAAAAAAAAAAAAAGAAGCTGCTGCTAAGTTAGTAGAGTGCTTGACTAGCATACACAAAGCCTTGGGTTCAATCACTAACACTATATTAATTGGGCATGGTGATGCAGCCTTCAGGAGGCAAAGACAGATGTAGCATGTAGTTTTTGATACTCTGCTTTAAACTCTGGGCAGACTACACTATCAGCTCTGCCTAGGTTGCCTCAGATCCACGGATGAAATCACACACACACATTAGCTTATTTTTAACCTGCCTTTTGGCTTAATTGCTGGGCACTTCTAATCTCTTATGGCTAGCGTGCCCTTCCCAATACTTTAGCTCAGCATCCTAAATCTGCCCTTAGCTTTAGTTGCTCAGTTACATTTAGTCCCAGATCAACACCCCAAATCTCCCTCAGCTTTAGTTGCTACCCCAGGCTCAGCAGAGAAGTGGCTAATGACACTCCACCCTGGATCTCACATGGCTGATGGCCTTTTTTCCCTCTAAAGCATGGTGAGAACTCCTTTCCTCTCTCTGTTTCTCCTCCTTCTCTCCTGTGGGGACCCAGAAATCCCACCTCTTTCTTTCCACCTAGCAATTGGTCTCTGTCATCTTTACTGATAGATGAAGAACCTATTGGGAAACAGGATCAGAACCACCTACAGGCAGGAGGATCAGGGGTTTGAAGCCATCCTTAGTTCTATAGTGAGTTTGAAGATCTTCTCAAAATTGTAACATGCTGTCCCTTTTAGATGGCTGGTATAAGGCAGATAAATGTCCCATGGTCCTCTGGGGTACCAGGGACCCCCTGAGTGAACCATGTGGAGCGAGGAATCACTGCAAAAAGCAAGAGGAATTTATTACTCTAACATGTTGGGGTCGTCCTGCACTGAAGGAGAGGTCGGCAACCCCAGGCAGCCTGTTTGACCAGTTTTTATACAGTTTTTTAGGGCAGCAGCTGTGGGGTGGTGGGCTGTGAGAGGCAGTTGGGTACCCAATTGAGTCTGCTTCAACCCAGAGACCTAAAGGGACAGTAGGAGTTTGGAGGTACTCCTGGGCCTCCTGGTGCCTCTCACTCAGCTTCAGCCCTCTCAGCCCCTCCACAAGAGGGTCTATGGCCATCAGTCACATAGGAACAGTGCCTCAGGCTCTCCCACATGTAGATAAGGTATCTCCAAACTCTCAGACCAAGCCAATAGGAGTTACCTGCTGCCAGACCCTAACCCACCTCAAAACTGTATATAAGAATCCTATTTGGGAGAAGTAAAGGTGTCTGAGAATCATCCCATTGTCTGAGAGTTTCTGTCGCCAGAGCTGTAACACTGCCCCCTGGGAAGAGATCTGCTCTCCCAGAGCGCCTTCAGGACCTTTCCTGTGCTCCTTGTTAGCTAGCCAACTTCTCACTGGCTCAGCCCAGACCAGCTCAGCACAGAGTGACAGGCGCAGTACCTGGGAGCAACTGGGTGGCAACAGCGGAGATACAGGTAGAGGCAGCACAGAGGCAGCGGAGGCGATCCCTTTGGCCTGAACTCCACATCCGGCTGGGCCAGAGATCTTTGTGGGAAGTCTTCTGGAACCAGGACCCACAAGCAACCATTAGGCACAATGTGACTGGTCAGAACAGTGTGACTTTTTAAACTGATTGGTCTTTAGGGAATGGGTGGCAGGACCTCCCTTGTCTGTAGGTGGCAAGGATTGGTCCATCCTGAGAATGTGTCTACATGCTCTGGGCCTTTCCCCCACCACAAGTGGGTTCCCCCTCTGTGGTCTGAGGAATGTTAATCAGCCTCTCCCATCCAGCAAGTGTCCCATGACCTTTCAAAGTTCCTGAGCTGACCTCTTCATTGAGTCCTTTCACTCTGGTCACCTTAAAGACAGCTTTCCATAGTTTCCATGTTCCAGACTGCATTAGGAAGGGAAGACATTCAGTGAGGGCACAGGAGACATGCCAGCTCCCTGTAAAGCAGGCTCCAGGGCTGCCTGCATCTCTTTTGCTCACGTGCCATTCTCTAGAACTAAGTCACTGGTCTCCTCAGGGCACAAGCAGAGCTGGAAAGTATAGTCTCTGTCCCAGACAGCCATATACCCGAAAGCAGGCCTCTGTCACCCGAGAAGGGGAAGATGGATGTCACAGGGAGACAGGTAAGAATCCCAGCAGAGACTCTGTTTGTGAAATAAGGTCTGCCAACATAGACCAAGCTAACCTTGAACCCCTGATCCTCCTGACTCCATCTCTTGAGTTCTGGGCTTACAGGTGTGTATCACCATGCCTGTCCTCTGAGGACCAAGTCTGCTTGTGTGTGGTGCCTTTGTCATGGAACTGGGGGAATATGGCAGCTCTGGAGCTCCCCGGCTGGCAGCTGGTGTTCAGCCTGTCCTTAGATCTCTTCACCCAGAATGGACCTTGTCCAGACTGCTGTCGCTCTTTCTACTATAAACTTCAACATTTGTCATCAGGAATTTAGTCAGGAGATACTGAACGAAGAGTCTACGGCATTGAGCTAGCATGGAAAGCAAGCTGTGTCAGACATGCATTTTATTGCACAAAATATATTCACAACAATTTCACAATCTATATATCAATTTTACCAAGCACTAGTTTCTGTTAGTACCTGTGAGAGTTGTCAGTTATAGGTTCATGTGTTCCAATCTTTACAAAGATGTTATTACATTTATTTATTTGTATGTGTGCAGGCACAAGTGCCATGATGCACATGAGGTCAGAAGCCAGCTCTGCTGCCATCATAGCATGCGGGTACTAGGAATCCAACTCAGGTTCTCAGGTTTGGTAGCAAGTGCCTTCACCTGCTGGGTTCCTGTCCCCATGGGCAGCTGTGCACCTACGGTTTCAGGATTCAGAGGAGCTGCAGAGCAAGGTCTCAGGTGGCAGTGAGGTTGGGGGGGGGGAGTGATATAAATGACCCATTGAAATAGGAGAGTGAGATTATATAGCTTAAGTAGGGGAGGGACAAGGACAGGGAGGAGGTGCTGCAACAGAGGCAGGGCCTTCCAAGCACTTCAGCTAGATTAGTAGACTGCCTATCACATGATTTCTGAGAAGCCAGTTCTCTTTCAAGAAACAGAAGCCTAACTGCCTTTATCAGACAAGGTCGTTGTTTTGTATTGGAGTTGGATTGAGTAGGACCAAGCCTGTTTTGGGTTAGGAAGCTAGGAAGGAGACCCACTCCTTCTGTACTCTCTGAGAGCTGTCGGGGTATGGCAGCTCTTTACCACCCCTCATTGGCTTGGGAACCCACAGTTTGTTTGTTTTGAAACAGGGTTTCTGCGTGTAGCCCAGACTGTCCTAGAACTCATTTTATAGACCAGGCATGCCTCACACTCAGAGAGATCCACCTGCCTCTCCTGGGATTAAAGGCATACAACACCACCTAGCTTTTACTCTAATTTTTATTGCTAATATTACCTTTTAGATCACTCATACTTCACGATCATATGTTTTAGGAGACTGTGGGTGGGCTAAAGAGGTTACAGGCTTGAAAGGAACTCTCCTGAAGGCACAAGAAAAGGAGCTGACAAACATGAAAGGAGAATTCTCTGAGGAATAGGAGAGAAAATTTGCAAAGCACAGACACAAAGCTGTTCTAGTAATAGAACTGCCTCTGTTGGCTAAACCAGGGATGCGCTCCCAAAGAAACACTCACAGACAGAGGATTTGATGCAATAACATGAGGTTTGTTGTTGATAACTAGTGCACTGGGGTTCCCTCGCACACAGGCAAGAGGAACCCGGATTTAAAGCTAAGAGCAATTTTTATACAGTTTTAAGGGGTGAACTAGAGAAATGGTGACTAGGCACAATATGATTGGCAGAACAGTGTGACTTGGACCTCCCTTGTCCGTAGGTGGCAAGGGTTGGTCCGTCTTGCAGAAAGTAAAACCTGAGATTCTTTCAATTTTAACTTTAAACTGAGACCTGAAACTCCTACATCCCCCCCCCCACCCCTTCCTTGTGGCTGATTCCAATCTTGGGATCACAAGTTATCATCTTGATGTACAGCGTGATATTGTTGTCTAAGCATAACACGATCTTTAACAAATTTAACCAAGCAATTTAAAATGTAAGGGCCCAAAGTCAGAGGCAGGAACAAAATTATCAGTGGTTCTAACAATGTAGAAATCAAGGTAGTAAATTAAGGGGAGTTAGGAGTTAAACCAGACTCAAAGTATATCCTTGTCATTGAATCTTTAACTATCTTTTTCCCACCCCCTGGATGTTCTCCAGTATGTACTTCTCAGTTTTCTATATCTTTAGGTAACACAGAAAATGTAGCTGTCTCTATACACACATACACTGATGGATCCTCTTGTTGGTTTCTCTCATCTTGGAAGCGCACATGTATGGGGTTTCTTGCAGGACACTTCTCAACTTTGGGTGTATGCACCCTAAGCCCCACCCTCTAAGGCTGTTTCTGAGACATGGTTTAGATTCAAAAGTCTCTTGTCCCCGACATTTGGGTAATCTCCACCCCTGTATCTCTAAGGTGGGGATATCCCAAGAGTCAAGGCCTGCTGTTAACTTACAGAGGTCAAAGACAAGGTCTGGCAGCCAGGCACAAGGCAGGTGTTTCACTGTAGTGGACCAAGCCACCTTTTCAGTGGCTAAGAGTACTTGCCAAGTCATTTTGGTAAGGTTCTGTGGGGTGCTGAGGCTCAGCAATGGGAGGGAAGATCCTTGCAGAACAGCAGATGATCTTGAGCTTGAGGGGGTTGCTCAGGGGTCTGGCTGCTCTCCAGTTGGCATCAGGTGCAGGTGCTGGTCTGAGTTATGTGAAGTCAGGCAGTTACTCTGTCTACTTCAGGGGAGGTCAGGATGGTCAGCAGCACCAGGAACAACCTCTTTTACTTTGTTTACTCATGTGGAACCTCTGGGGTACCCGCGTTATACAGATCACTAAGTGCAGACCACAGTTTTTGGTGTCTGATCTGAAAGCTTATAATCGAGCATAATATCTTTGTTAGCTTGAAAAGTCATTTCTGGGGGAGGGGTGAGTCAAGAGCTGGGGTTGAGGGAGTAGGGGTCCCACACAAGAGGTGTGTTCCAGGCTCGGAACAGGGACAGGACAAGGGACACCACCCAGCTAGAGCCAGTTTCTGAGGGCAATTTAGTTAAGGTCTTTTTTTAGGGTTCTGTTCATTCTCTCTACCTGCCCTGAGCTCTGGAGACAGTACGAACAACTGGAGCTTCCAATTAGTCCCCAATATCTGTGACAATCCCTGACTTACCTTAGAAACAAAAGCAAGGCCGTTATCTGATTCAATTACCTTGGACACTCAAAACCTCGGAAGATGTCTTCTAATATCTTCTTGGTTATCAAAGTAGCTGTTTCCTGCTTGGTGGGGAAAGCCCCAACCCATTTAAGATAGTATCTATAAATATTAGAGGGTATCTATATTTTCTTGGCTTAACTTTGAAAAATACTCTAGGCTGTTCTCCCCTAGGGTTTTGTTTTTTGGGTTTTTTTTTTTTTTTTCCTGTTCACTCTTGGCCTCATAAGCATTTGCTTGCTGGCATACCTTACACTGTTCTATTATATCTCTGGCCCAAAACCTGAGGTCTATTATATATCTTAGATCGCTTGACTGCTTGGATGTGCTTATCTCTCAAATAATTCTATCTGTGTATTTGGTCTAATAAGTCTCCTGCTGGCTTTCTAGGGAGCATAGTTCTCCCTTCTTGTGTGCACCATTATCCTTTTTTTCCCCCTAGGTAATAGTTGGCAGGGTGGCTAGCAATCTGAGTCCTTTTTTCTTCTGTGTGTTTTAAGTAAGGCCATCTCTTAATCTAAATCTAGTGCCCATTCTCTAGTTGGTGTCTCTTGCAGGCCCATAACCGGGATAGGCTCCTGCATAGTCACTTCTCTAGCCACTTGATCTGTCTGGTTATTGTCTTGGGCCACTGAGCCTCCTCCCTTCTAGTGTCCTGGGCAACAAATAGTACTCACAGTTGCTGGCTTCATCAGGACATCCAAGAGATTTGAGATTTCTTCTGAGCAAGCAGTCCTCTCTTGGTATATAGCCCTGTGGACATGAGCTGTGGCAAAGGCATACCTGCTGTCTGTGTAGATGTTAATCTTTTTGCCAGCCCCAAGTTCCAAGGCTGCTTTCTGTGCCAAGAGCCCAGGGATGGGGAGTGGAAGTTCAGCCCATATGACATTTGAGCTGTCCACCACAGCAGCACCAGCTTGTCTCTGACCAGCATGGAGAAAACTGCCCCCGTCTATAAAACAGGTTGCCTTGACTCCTGGCAGGGATCATTTGGAGAAGTCTTTTCTCCACCCATAGGTTCTCTTTTTGGGCCAGTTAGTTGCAGCCCATTGAGCAGGAAGTATATCTGGGCCCCCATCCTGGGGAGTAAGTCTCGACCCAACAGAGGGTAGGAACAGTCTGGGATGACCATAAATGAATGGAATACCCAGCCCATCTCTTGGTCCACCATTTTTCGGTAGTCCATGAATACATTTTGGTATCATGGCTTCTTGATACCAAAGACCTTTTCTTGGAAATGGGGACATCGGCTTGGAGGGGACCAAGTGTTGAGCCCCTGTGTCCACCAAGAGTTGGGTGGGTCCAAGCCCTTCTACCTCAATCGCTGTCTTCACTCAGAGCTAATACCTTTGCCATTTGGGGATTTTTTACTTGAAATATGCACACTGGTCCTTTTAAAGGAGTTTTAAAGGAGTTTTCTCCCTTCTCTGCTTTCCCTTAATTGCTATAACCAAGATTCTCTGTAAATTCCTTTCCAGTCACCTTTTTTGTTTTTATTATATCCCTTTTATCTTCTTTTCTCTTTCTTGTTCTTTCTCTTTCTATGTCTATCTGTTACAGTAGACTTCTTCAGCAACCTACACTAAATCCTTTAACGACTTATTTTGCAGTCTCTCTAGCCTCTGAAGCTCTTTCCTGATATCTAATAGCCTTGTCTATAAAGGCCACAGTGTGTACTGACAGAATGTCTCTGTGAGCCATTCTAGAAAGGCTGTGGTCAACTCATCTGATCCCTGTTTAACCTCACATGCCTTGGTCAAAATTCATGGGGCCTCACGTGGCCCCATGAGACCTGCCAATGGAATCTGGCATAGGCCCCTTACCTTCTGCTACATGAAGGTCCCAGTCAGATCTGGTCAGAAGCAACCTGCTGTTGACCACGGCCTGGTCAATTGATGGTGCCCCCATATCTGAGGGAACATTCTTTCTTTCCTGTATTCTCTCTTGTTCTTTGGTCCTGAAGAGCACTCCTGATGGTCAGAACCTACAAGGGTCTTGGGGAAGAAAGGCTTTTATTGGGGGAATGGTGTTCCTCTACTAGATTTATCCAGGTAAGTTTATAGGGCACTTGGTCTGGGTACCCGGGGGATCCTGGCCTAAAGACTCTTTTTTCTACTGCTTTGATCACCTGTATGAAGTTCCTACAGGTGGCCACCCTACTCCGAAGGTGGGTCATTTGGAAAAGCAGAGAGTAACTAACTTACCCTTTTTACTATAAATTAGTATTTGTACCAAAAGAGAGGCCTATTCTTTTGGCTCTCTGACTCAGGGCAGCCTGTAACTTTTCACAGCAGGTGGACTGCCTGCAAGCAGTTGGTCTCAGAGGTCTCATGGTAGAGTCACATGACTTGTCTCAGCACTACTCACTCATTGTTTTTTAGAAACTAAAAAATACATAAGTATAACTCTCAGGTGAATAATCTTAAATTTCTAGTGAATTTTTGCCTGAAATTGATGAACCTCCTGGAACAGGTGATAATTTGAAAAGCCGCAGCACTACCTGAACCACCATGTCCTCACACCAGAATCGGCCAGCAGCCAAGGTCCCTGCAAGTCACAGGCGGGAAGCCACAGGGGCTGCTACAGCAGTGACCCCAGAGTCCCCAGCCCAGTCATGCATGCCAGGCTAGGCAGCTGTCATGTGCTGCCCGGCCACCGCCTCTGCCAACAGCAGCAAGCGTGAAGGGACAGAGCTTCCTTTTCTTGGCCGCCAACCTGCGCAGCCTGGCTAGGGGAGCCGCGAGCTGTCGCCCACTGAGCACGGGCCAGGCAAGGGTGCCCTCCATACAGTGCTACCTGGAGAACACTCTATTCTTGGTGGGCAGGCTGCCTGAACCATAGTGGCTGCTCCCCAAAGGACCTGCCTCTCTGCTCTGCAGTAGCTCTCTTGCACCGACTCTATCTCCTCCTCTGCCGGTGGCCATGTTACCTCCTTTTAAAACTTTTTTTCTAATAGTTAATTGGATATTTAACACAGTAGATTCAGTCCAAAATAAAGTCAGTCAAAGTCCAAGAATACAGAGAACAACAAACCAACACACAGACGGTTCGCCAAGAAAACAGAGAAAGACAACACAGACAGCCACCCCTGTCATGGGCAGCGCATGAACCAGGTTACACAGACAGTCAAGACATAGGAAAACCGCCTGCGGAAGAATACAGTAACCAGGCAACTTGGCCAGCTTACAGTGGACCAAATCTAACAGATTCCAAAAGGAGCAGGGTCCTCCCGACCCCCTCTAACACCATAAGCAACAAACAACACAAACAGAATCAGACACAGACGTCGGACACGAGAAGGCCACAAGAGAGCAATAGACGTGGCCCCAGGTGACTTGCCAGACAGAGGAGGACTATTTAACCAGGCAACTTGGCCAGCTTACGCTGGACCAAATCTAACAGATTCAGACAACGAGGCCAGCTAACACTGGACCAAATTAAACAGATTCAGATGACTTGGCCAGTTTATGCTGGACCAAATCTAACAGATCCAATCCTACCTCCCAGAGGGACTCTGGAGCGTCCTTCAGTGTCCTGTGACCTGCAGCGTGCGGCACATCTACTCCGCTGCCTTGTCACCCCCAAAGAGTTCCTTCCCAGAATTTCAAAACAGACTGCTCTCTGTGGCTTGCCCATTACTCTCCCCTGCCATGGGCACAGAAACTGGGTTATACACTTCACAGGCACAAAATATAAAACAGAAAACCTGAAAACACACAAACCTGCTCTAGCGGAAGTCTGATCCCTGAGCTGTGGGGTCTGAGAGAGTGCACAAATCTTGGTGGAACCTCCAAATGTTGGACTCTAAGATCTAAACCTGGGGACGCGCTCCTGCAGAAACACACAGACAGAGGATTCAATGCAATAACATGAGGTTTATTGTTGATAACCAGTGCACTGGAGTTCCTTTGCACGCAGGCAAGAGGAACCCCAAGTTAAAGATAAGAGCAGTTTTTATACAGTTTTAAGGGGTGAACTAGAGAAATGGTGACTAGGCACAATATGATTGGCAGAACAGTATGACTTTTAAACTGATTGATCTATAAGTCCAGAGGTGGCAAGGGTTGGTCCGTCCTGGACAATGTGTCTAGTGTTCTGGGCCTTCCCCACCCACAGGTAGGTTCCCTTCCTGTGGTCTGAGGAATGTTAATCAGCCTCTCCTTTCTTCCTCTGAATGTTCATCCAGCAAGTGTCCTCTGACTAAGGAATGTGCTCCTCCAGGGATGTGTCCTGGGGCAATTAATTTTTAAGTTTAAGCAAAACCTGAGATTCTTTCAATTTTAAGTTTAAACTGAGACCTGAAATTCCTATACCTCATGTACCCCAGGAAGAGGGCAGGACACCTGTCTCTGCATAATCTTCAGGGAAGCCAGAGGGAGAACATCTGGGAGTGACCTTTCTGGTTGTCATAGACAGGGGCCAACAGCATATGAGTGGCCTCTAGCATCTGCATCTGCTCTGCATCTGCATCTGCCTTCCAGTCCCAGTGTGCATTGGTTTAGGACGATATTTACTTAGGTGGCTGCTCCATCCGTTCATAGTCTTGGATACATTAGCTGAGAAAGTCCCTGGACACAGGGCAGTGACATCAGTCAGTGCTCTCTGAGGAAGTGTTTCTTAAATAAAGGAGAAATTGAAAAGGGAATGTCAATTAGGAAGGCGGCAAGCGCTGCTCTGTGCTGCCCATTTCTCCCTCAGCTCAAGTGGGTTTTGATTTGCTCCAAGCTAGAGCAGAAGTTAATTGAAGGCCATTTTTCTTTCTTTGCAAGGAGCAGTGTTCAAGGGAATAGTGGGCATATGCCCTTCCTCTCTCTGTTTGTATAAAAGCAGCCTTGGGGATGAATGTTCAACAATTATCCTGCAGCTGGAGCCCGTTTTGGGAAGGACAGACCTGATATAAGTGCTTAATGCTGAGCCCCAAGGCTGCCTATCCAGGAGCCTTCCCAGAAGAATGGCATTTCCAGTTCAAGGACACTTGCCAGTGGGGTCTGCCCTTTCCAAATGGGGGGCAAAGGAAAGCCGAGGCTCTGGTTTTGTTTTGATGGAGAAATTTTTTGGTTTTGGTTTTTATTTTAAGATAACGGCTTGATGGAGGAGCACTGCACAGTAGAAAGATGCCAATCGTAAATGTCCCTCACACTCACATCTGGGTGCTGTTCTCTAGCTGGTGGCACTGTTTGAGGGTGGTGGAGTTTTTAAGGGTGGGACCTAACTGGCAGAAGCAGGTCACTAAGCCAGGCCTTTGAAGGCTGTCACCTTGCTGCTGATGTTGGCTGGCTTTCTCTGGGTGTAAACAATCAGTGTCAGGTAGGAGCCACATACCCTGCCTTCTGCACTGTCCTGAGTGAAATCCCTGAACTCTGAGCTAAGGGAGACCAGTCCTCTGCCAGTTGGAGTTGGCAACCACATAAAGTAATGATGAACAGGTCAACTCAGGAACTTTGGAACACTTGTCTTCCTCCCACCCCCAAGGAGAGGCTAATTAACATTCCTGGTCAGCTCGGAACTTTGGAAAGGTCGTGTACCTCTGTAACACTCGCAGGATGAGAGAGGCTGATTAACATTCCTCAGATCATAGGAAGGGAACCTGCCTGTGGGTGGGGAAGGCCCAGAGCATGTAAACACATTCCTGGACATACCAACCCTTGCCACCTACAGACAAGGAGGTCCTTGCCACCTCATTCCCTAAAGACCCTAAAGTTTAAAAGTCTCATTGTTCTGCCAATCATATTGTACCTACTCGCTGTTTCTCTAGTCTACCCCTTAAACTGTATAAAAACTGACTAACCGGGCTGCCTGGGGTGCAACAACAGAACAATAATCTTTTGCCATCAACATGTTCTGCCAGTAAGTAACAAATTTAAAATTCAGCTCGGGTGTGAACTTTATTCCATCATTACAACACACTCCATAGCCACTGGTTCACTCAGGGGTCCCAGTAAGCAAGGCTCCAAGAACCGTCTACAAAATACAGACAGCAAGACCTCTACACAAAGACTATCTCTCCACTCCAAAGTTGCTCACCGTACACTGTGCTGCCAATCAGACTCTGGTTGCTTTCCTTGGCTTGTGTTCAAACAAACAAAGCAAGAAGAGAGTTAGAATGCACATGCCCACAAACACAGTAGAAGTCATCGCTGAAACGTTGAAAGCGGGGAAATTTATAAAAAACAACTAAATGCTTAGATGCCATGTCTGAGTCCTGGGATCCCGCCACCAACCCTGGTCTCTATTTCTTGCTTGGTCCTGCCAGACTTTGGTCATTTTCTTGTGTTTTAAGGAAGATTCTCACTAGGTAACACAGATTGGCCTTGAGTTTATCACATGATCTTTCTTCCTGCCTCAGCTTCCCAGGGTTGAGATTACAAAACTGCCAAAACCCTATCATCCCTTCTATCCCTTTTATGAGCAAAACACCACACACAGACACACACACACACACACCTCATACTCACACATACACACTCACAAACACATTCACACACAGACATGCATACGTACTACATTCACATATTCATACATGCACTAACACACACATTCATACAATCACAAACATAACACACACACACACACACACTCAAACACACTCACACACTTGATCTGCATTTCTGCCTCCAGACTGGGGTGTCAGAATGCACCAATGTGCCGCTCAGGGAGGTGAACCACAGGACATTAGGCTGCATTTCTTCCTTGCCTTTTGGGGTGCTGACCACCTACATGTGCTCAGGGAAGGGGAAACAGCAGGGGCTGGGTGGAGGCTTTGCTTCTCAACCTCCTGTACACTCATGCCTCTGGGAATCACAAGGAGTTGGAAATGGGGCCACAAGGGACAAGATGAGCCCAGGACAGGGAACATTGGCTTAGCTCGAGTGATAGCCAGAGTAAGAGGCTTGGTCGAAGTTCTACATGATTAAACTAGCCCCCACCCCCAAGCCTCCATCCTTGAAGGAGACAGTCCTTGCTTGTCCAAACTGTTTTATTCGTTGCAGATGAAGATACACACATACTCAGGGTGAACCATAAACTAGATACCTTTTGCAGGAAGGGATTCCCAGGAAGGGAAGTTCATTGACTGAACACTTGGGGGGCCTATCTAGATACTGCATTAGCATGAAGAACTCTAGGCTCTGTGCTAATTGACTGGTTGTCATGGTCCTCTTAGTGGGGTGTCATGGTCACATGCTCCAGGACAGGAACCTGGTAGAGAGCTAATTAGAACTCCTGCCGTTCTCAATTATGAGATTTATCAGGGTTCTGAACTTGCTACAACTTACCAGTTCTGTTTGATGACACTGTTCTCTTGCTCTGCTGAAAACATTTAAACATTGGGGGGGGGGGAGCTAGAGAGACAGCTCTGTGGCAGGAACGCTGACTGCTCTTCCAGAGGACCCTGGTTCAGCTCCTGGACACTGATAATCAGACAGTTCACAATCCCTGTAACTCCAGTGTCAGAGACTCAGTACAGTCTGATGACCTCTAAGGTATGCACCATGCATTCCTAATTAATAATAAAAATTAAATAATAAAATAATTAATATTCTTTTTTTAAAATTTGAAATTAAAGGGTTTTTTTTTCTGTTTTCTTTTTATTTTCTTTATTGAGACAGAGTAGTCCAGCCTGGCCTTGGATTCTGTGTTTTGAGCTTTCAGTAACAGAGACCAAGAAGACAAGGTGGTGGCTTGTGGTTCCCCGGTTCCGGACGGTGTCCCATGACCATCTCCCAGCTGAGGACAGAGTGAGAGCAGGGAGGGTCCTCTGCCCGCATCTCCACTGTCCGTTGGTCTCCAGTCCAGCCTGGTGTGAGAGGTCTGGGCTAAAGGGTACAAGTGCAAGCAGGGAGGAGAGATTGCCTGTCCCAGCTGCTGCCTCTGCTTGAGTCTCCACTGTTGCAGCCCGAGCTGCGTTTTGTGACAGAGGAAGAGGAGGAAGAAGAAGAGAGAGGAATAATGGGGCATGGGCTGAGGTCAGATGGGAGGCAGCATAAGGCCCTGGGCTTGGGGGAAGAAGTTGAGGACTGTGATTCTGAGGAAGCATCATTTCCGGAAGGGCAGCCTTGCTCCTGTTCCCGGCTTCAAGGTTTGACGGAAGAAGGAAGGAGAGTGAGTCTCCTCCCTGATGCTCTGGGTATCCCTGGAAAGCTCATGGGCCAGTTTTCTCATATTGCAGGGGCAAGTTCTTGTTACCTTGTTAAACAATAAGATTACATTCCCCTACTAGCCAGACATGGTGGCACACACACCTTTAATCCCAGCCAGGAGTTGAAGATGAGAGGTGGGGCTGGGAGGTTGGAGTGGGCAGAGGCAGGTTGTTATTTGTCCAGCTAGCAAGTTTCAGGACAACAAGAGGTACAGAATAGAGAGATTCTGTCTCAGAAACCAAGCCAAAACAAAAGCAAATGTATTCTACAGTCTGTGTGGAGAATCCACAATGTCTCTTGTAAGCCTCAGGCTGACGTGGGTGGGTCCTTCTGAAGGCTCTAAAAGAACCAGTTCTTCCATCCTCTCAGCTCTAGAAGACCCTTCCAGAAGGACACTGTTGATACCCCAGGATAAGCTCCTCATGTTGAGAGTCTTACTTTGTATCTGCAAAGACCCCTTTTTCTATAAATTAGAGACCTTTTTACTATATAAAGTTAATACATTCTCAGGTTCCATGAATCAGTATTCATCTATCTTTGGGGGAGGGCATTCACTGATCTACTACAGATTTTCCTCCTAATGACAACCTTTCACCCATCTCTGGTCCTTGCCCATCCACAGGGGTGAGCATGTATATGTAAGATCTTGTATTGCAGTTTTGAGGCTGTGTTATAGTTTGAATATGAAGTACATCAAAGAACACTTTAGCTGGTAGTGCTATTTTGGGAGGTACCTAATTGGAGGAAGTGAGTCACTGGAGATATGTCTTTGCAAGTATATGTCGCCCTGGGCTCCATTTTATATCTCTCCCTTTCTCTGTCTTCTCTCTCTCTTCTCTTTGTCCCTTTCTCCCTCTTTCTCCCTCTCTGTCTCTCCCCCTCTCTCTCTCTCTTTCTCCCTCTCTCTCTCCTTCCATCTCTGCTTCCTGAGTGCCATGAGCTGAACAGCTCTGCTGCACTATGCTCTTCCAACCTTACACTGCTTCACCACAGACTCAGAAATGCAGCCAGATGACCACAAACTGAAAATCTGAAAGCCTAAACCCAGATAAACAGTTCCTCTCTTTAAGTGGCTTCTCAGCCTGGAAGATGTCCAGGTGGATAGTTGCACTTGTTTGTTTGTCTATAGCCCAGCCTGGCCTTGAAATTGGAATCTTCCTATCTCTTCATATCATCTCTGGAGTGCTTTCTTCTCAAGATCAAGGCTTTGGAGTCTTGGAACATCACACATGGCTCAGAGTGTCAATTTGAATGCATCGGTAATAAATTACAGAGTCATTAGTAATGCATTTGTGTCACATTAAGGACAAAAATCAATAAAGCACTGCCTCCGTGTCATTTGACCAAGAGCAAGTGTAGTTTTTAATTCTTTATTCTCTGTATTCTGTCATTAATGTCTGTGTGTATGAGTCTGACTTTGCACCTGCCTGAATGCCGTTTTGTGACGGTCCTGTACTCGTCTACATCTAAGTGTCTGTCCCTAATAAAAGACTCAGTTTTCTTTTTTTGAACAGCACAGAAAGCATCCCATGTAAAAGAAATGACGAGTATTTTATAGATATCTTCAACAGAGTTTTATAAGGGATGAAGTTGCTGACTCCAAATGACCCCAACTGAGCCAGACAATAAACAAACAATCAACACTATCAAGAGTTATCATAACACACATAAAAACACACATTCATACCGGGTCAGGGGCATAAAGATCTTGGTCGCCACAAACTTACAATTTTGAGTTACATAGGCCTAGGAGTAAAATACATGATTCAGGAAATCCCAGCAATAAGTTGATATCACATGTCTCGTAAAAGATGGTTAAACAACAGGCTTAGTACACTGGACAACAGTCTCAAGTAAATCTCAAATAACTTCAAAGTGTATATTACTCAGCTGGAGGTTTACAAAAATCCCATCTTTTGAAGGTAATAGAGAATATGTTTATCATACTAATGCATTACTCTAACAAGCCTGGGCAGATGGTAGACATGGAGGACCCTACCAAACTTCACGGGACCATGGAGGACCCACACACAGCCCACAGAACAGAGGATCCCCACACTAGCCTCACAGACACAGGAACCCACCAAAGCCTCACAGACACAGAGGACCCCACCAAAGCCTCACAGACACGGGGACCCCACCATAGCCTCACAGATACAGAGGACCCCACCACAGCCTCACAGACACAGAGGACCCCACCAAAGCCTCACAGACACAGGGGACCCACCATAGCCTCACAGAACAGAGACCCCACCACCTCACAGACAAGAACTCCCCCACAGCACAGACACAGGGACCCCACCGAGCTCACGACACAACCACACTCACAACAGGGACCCCACCAAAGCCTCACAGACACAGAGGACCCCACCATAGCTTCATAACAGCCTCACAGACCCTAATTCCATAAACAGAGCTGCCTATTGATCTATTCTGGATCAAGTCTCAAAGCTGGAATGAAGTAAATCTTTTTCATTTGGTTTTCCTAGACAGGATTTTTCTATGTAGCCCTTGCTGTCCTAGAACTAACTCTGGAGACCTGAATGGCCTCACTGAGTGTTGGGATTAAAGGCATGCACTACATCTCCCTTCTAGGTATAGGATCTTAAAGAAACAAATCTTAGAGAGATCAGAGATCAAGGCTTGCCTTATGCCCTGATTCAGGAGCCTTGCAATCTCTGGCGTCCCCTAGTGGGGTTGAGTTGCTAGCTGTCATAGTGTCTGCCTGTCTGTCTGGCATGAACAGAGTTCTCAGTGCTGGTCGGGGTAGAATGGGGAAATGCTATCTTTTACCTATCTTTATGGCTCATCAGGCTCTCCTTGGCCCCTAATGGTTCAGCTGGAACAGAGATCCAGCTGAAACCACCCATGGGGCAGAGAAAGCAACTCCAGACCCTTAACCACCCTAGAACTGGTGTGTATATGGGTGCAGTGGTAATGAGAGTTTTCCTCCAAAGAAGGGGGCAGAGCACTGGGTACTGCCTCTGGTATGTCAAACTCTTGATTCAGTGTCCCCTTCTGTCAGGGTTTCAAAGTGAGAGCCTAGGCTCACCTGCTTTGTGGTCCTGTGACTGCATTCAGCAGTAGCCACAGGCCAAGGTTTTGTCTTCCATTTTCTCTCCCAAAGGCTCACTGCTAGGGAAGCTATCAATATTGGCTTTGGGCTATAATTCAGTAGATTCAGAATGTTCTGGTTATCAAATTGGGCTAAAAAAAATCCCAATCACTGACAGTCATTGAAAAACAGTAGCAACCTCATGCTGTGCACGGCTAGGTCATGTCTGCAGAAGGACTGCAGTAGGCGAGCAAGTGGCTGACTCAACGTCAGGTTCAAAGGACCTACTTAGGGCTGAAGGTGACACCCCTCCTTTCCAGGTTCTTCAGGACATCTCCAACCCCACATTGTGCTGGACCTCCCACCAGCATATTTTATAGCTGGGCTCCTCTTCCAGCAGACCTCTAACTCTTAGGTGGATGGCCAGGGGCAGGGCCGGGTATAGACCAGCTGACAGATGGGCTCATTTAGTAAAGATCAGCAAGTCACAAAGGCTTTCCAAGGAGGGCACATGCGCTGGTCTGAGTACGACAGGTGGAATTGAGGGAGAGAGATTAACAAAGAAAAATGATAATGTTTTGGGGGCTGGGATGTGACTTAGTAAAGTACCTGTACAACATGCATGAAGCCCTGAAGTCATCCCCAGCATACCTGCAATCTCAGCATTTGGGAGGTGGAGGGAAGAGGACCAGGAGTTTGAGGCTAGCCTGGGCTATATGAGATCCTGCCTCTAAACCAACCAAATAAATAAAATGGACCATCATAACAGTTTAAGAGGTGTGGGTTTTAAAGGACTTGCTGTGGCTATCATGCAACCTGTCAGGCAGATGATAGGACATTAAGGCATAAGCTGATATTCACCTGACAGTCTGCCACTTGTGAGTAAGGAGCTGCAATGTCAGGATGCATCTGTAGAGGTCCCAGAATAAAAGACTCAGTAACCCTGGTTCATGCAAAGGCCCTATTCCCTGCATCCCTCCACAAGCAGGGGATGCTCTAGGGAGCCAGACCTCTGGGTCCTTATGCAAGCTGACTATAAACAGTTGTCTTTCTGCTCCTCCTTCCCTAGGATTGGGAATCCCCTCCATAAGTTTTCAGGGAAACACTTGTGAAGAGTTAAAAGATAGGACTCAGGGGCCTAAAGAGATGGCTCAGTGGTTAGGAGCACTGGCTGTTCTTGTGAAGGACTTAAGTTCTCAGCACCCACATGGCAGCTCACAACAGTCAACAGTCTATAACTTCAATTCCAGGAATCTAACAACTTCTTCTTACTTCCAAGGGAGATAAGAGATAGAGATAGAGATAGAGATAGAGATAGAGATAGAGATAGAGATAGAGATAGAGATAGAGATAGAGATAGAGAGATGCAGTTGATTAATTTGCTTTAATCTGCTCTACTTGCCTGGTGGTGGCAGCTCAAGTTCCTCACTACCAGCCCCCAATGTTGTGGATTCTCAAATAAAAGACACACACACAACCTTATGTTTAATATTCCTTAAACAGCTCAATGGCTGGCCACTCCCAAACCTCCCTGCAGCAAACACACTCTGCCCTCCAATATTCCTGAATTATCACATACTAAAGTAAGTGACATTCCATTTTGGCCAGCCCAGATGCAGGCCTGCAGCATCCCCTGGGCCACGATCTCCATCTCTTACATGTTGCCTGTCTCTCTGTCTTCTACTTCTCATGCCTGATATTTCCCTGGCATAGTAGTTCTGCCTTTCTCTCTCTCTCTCTCCTGTGTCTCTTGTCTGGGAATCCTAAAAGTCCCTTCTCTGTCTCCCTGCCCAGCCATTGACCGCTGGTAACTTTATTTACCAATACCAATCAAAGCCAACTGGGGGTAGGGATCTTCCATGTCCTCCATTCAAACATGTGAATTCCCATGTAATTTTAACATAATACAAGCAATAAACCAAATGCACAGCATGCATACAGCAGCTGGCAAGACGAGACCCGGAAAGACAGTTTGAGGTAACCAATCATCTTAGTGTCTGGTGTCCATGTCTAGGGTAGTTGTATCTAGTATTTCAGGCTGTTAGGACCTTGCTGCTTCACCCTGGGCTGCACTCCTAACTTCTGAGCTGCAAGCTTTACATTTAAGTGAAATAATTCTGTGAGCTATCCCCAAAATATCACCAGATTCTTTTCCTGCTTAAACCTGCTGTAAGCCGGGCAGTGGTGCGCATGCCTTTAATCCCAGCACTTGGGAGGCAGAGGCAGTCGGATTTCTGAGTTCGAGGCTAGCCTGGTCTACAGAGTGAGTTCCAGGACAGCCAGGGCTACATAGAGAAACCCTGTCTCGAAAAAAAAAAAAAAAAAAAAAAAAAAAAAAAAAAAACCCTGCTGTAAGCATCAAGAAACATAGGAAGAAGCATGTAACATTATCAAGAAAATGTCAGCTGTTGGCGTCTGAGGTCCCAGGCTGAAAAGTCAGAGATGCTCCCCACCCATTCCAATGATTGCACACAGCGATGGTCCTTGATCTTTTGGATGTGTGCAGCCCACATGTAATCTTAGAATGGAAGATATTTCCTCAATGGTATCACACACACACACAGCAGAAGATAGAAAATGTGGAAGCAACAGCAGCAGGAAGGGTGTCATGAGGTCAGTCAATTTCCTGGCCATTGCTATTATTGATAAACAGAATGCGGCAGCTTCTTAGGCTCACAGCAAGCTCCAGAACACATTTTCTATCTGTCCTCAAATCTAGGAGAGGGAACAATGGGAATTAATGTGCCACTGTCTGACAGAGGTTGAATGGTTGGCCAAGGCCTCCCAGGGCAGTGCAGAGTGAACTGGAGAAAGAGCGGAGGCCTGCACCCTTTGGCTTTGGGCTACCCTGAGCAGCCTCCCGTGCAGGCCAGCCATAGAGGCCAACCATTTATTCTCAGCACCTCTAACAGAAGCATAGCAATCACGTGAGTACTCCACTGAATTGCTGACATCCTGCCAAGGTGAATGTCACATTTCCACCTGCACGCACGCACTTCTTAAAATGACCTCTGCAGGATGCCATTCAGCTCCAGTCGGGCCAGAGGGCTTTGGAGGTCCAAGGCATCTGACGATGAACCCAGCAATGCTTTGTCTATTGTACCCTGTAGGCTTATTTCCATGCCTGTGAGACAGGTGTGTACTCAAAGTTACCCTGGCAGCCTCATTTGCAGTAATCCAAACAGCCTGTGTGTCTTGGACTTGCGAGATGCTCATAGATCAAGGAACATGCACTGGAGCAGGCTCTTTACCGCTGAAGCAGAAGGCTCTTCAAACTACAGTGCAAGACAGCAGACTACAAACCTTAGCAGAGTGGCTTCCAATTATGTGTGTATGCATGAGTGCATGTGCATTCCTGAGAACAGGCAGGCTGCAGGCTAAGATACTATCACATCAGCAACTCCAGGGAGGTAAACTGAGTGCCGGGAGATCATAAGAGAGGAGAAATTTCTGTAAAATATCCTTTGTTTCTTCTGAATGAGACTGTATTCCCTAGTCAAAAATGGCTATGATATTCCTGCAGGTTTCATTTTGGTTTTTACATTTGATTTACCTTAGGTACTGGGACTAAAATACAAGCTTCAAGCATACAGAGCCTGATGTACCCAGCCCTCGATGTACTTAACAAACTGATTCTGGGCAGTGGTAGCGTACGCCTTTAATCCCAGCACTTGGGAGGCAGAGGCAGGTGGATTTCTGAGTTGAGGCCAGCCTGATCTACAGAGTGAGTTCCAGGACAGCCAGGGCTACACAGAGAAACTCTGTGTCGAAAAACAAAAACCAAACCAAACCAACCAAACAAACAAACTGAGCCAAAAGGAGTAGATTTTAGAGGTCAGTTTTCAGGCACTGGTGAGGACAGAACTGGAGGCTTTATCCAGTCTGTAGATGGTTGCTTTGCATATGGACGGGAAGACCAAGAGGGAGAGGGGCTGGGGTACAGCTCAGTTGGACAACATTTGCTTTATAAGCAGAAGACTGTGGGTTCAATTCCCACCATCCTAAAAAGCAAACACATGAACACTATAAAGAGGGAGGGTCCCTGCCAGGGGACAGGGGTCAGGGAGTTTTCACAGTTTCTATTCTCAGGTGGGCCTGGGTCACCTGTGGGACATGCAGGCCTCTGTCATGGTTGAGTTTTGGTCTTCCCAAAGGCTATATCACCAAGAACCTCAGGATGTGATCTTATTTACAATCAAGGATTCTGTGGATGTAATTAAATAAAACTGTTGTGGTAAACACACTCTGGATTAGGTTGTGCCCTAAATTCAAGGAGAATGTTCCCAGAAGGGACAGGAAAAAACAGTCACAGGAAGAAAAAGCTGCCTGCGGACGAGAGCTGGAGTCACCTGTGTGCAGGCCAAGGAGCATCAGTGAGTGCGGGAGGCCGGAGGAGCTAAGACAGGCACAGCACAAAGCCTCCCACTGAGCCTCTAGAAAGAATGAGCCCTGAGACCTCAGGAGTAAAGCAAGAGTGGATGGGAGGACCTGGGTTCTGAAGACCACACATGAACTTCTCAAGCTAATTAAAGGTTAGGCCTGCTGCTGTGTGACCCCGGGAAGGAAGAGAAGTGTCCTGGGCTCACTGAGCAAGGGCAGTGTCTGCAGTTGGTGTGTCTCTAATGGAGAAGGTGTGTCTGTCCTGTCGCTAGGAAACAGGCAGCCAGGCCTGCAGGCTCTCAGCCTGGAGCGAAGACAGATGGTGACAAGATTAAATAGTGCCTTTTATTTCAACATAGAAAATGTTTTCAATTCTCCTTTCTTCATGTCTCTAAAAAAAAGCAAGTGGCGGAAGCGCCCCACTGGAAATTTATTAACAAAAGCCCAGGCAGCCCCAAAAAAGCAGACTTCTTTTCAAGTACTTTTCCAGCCATCCGGCAGTCACTTTGAGGTGGGGGCCCTTGTTTTATACCATGGCTGCCATCCAGCTCCTGAGCTTCATTCGGTCGTCTTAATCATCGGGAGGCATTCCTCCTACCATTCCCCAGATGAGATGGGCAGGAACAAGCCCCCTTATCCTTGAGGATACAGATACTACATATGTCACAGATAGTACATAAGTTATGATTTTTAAATACATACCTATGATAAAGTTTAATGTTTAAGTTAGGCACCCAAAGCTATAATGTCAGCACCCTGAAAGCTGAGCAAAGAGGGTTACAATGAATTCCAGGACATCCTGAAACTACATAGTGAGTCCTAGGTCAGCCTGGGCTACATAGCAAGACCCTCTCTCAAAAATCAAAACACTAACTATATAAATAATAATAAATTCCAACATGGATTGATAGCTGATAATGAACTAGGGTCACTATAACAATCTTGAGAGCAGACTGCACCCCCTACATTGTTCCAGCATGATCTTCAGGCTGTGCCTTGCCCTGAGAGACTCCATTTTGAAGAAGGATGACTTTACTTTGGTGGCTGTGTGGCATCACCACTGTTGTATCACAGAATGATGGATGATTTATCCCTGAGTGTGGAAGGCGTCACCCTAAACATACACTTGTCAAGGTGAACTGGGATCGTAGGAACGTGTGTGTGTGTGTGTGTGTGTGTGTGTGTGTGTGTATTAAAATCACACACTGGACATGCTAGGCTCAGGAACATGCAGGGCTCCTTCACCTGTAGAAGAACTCTGCCTTACAAAAACCCCCACAACCCACAGCCCGTCATATGACCACCCTCTATGTATCAGGGGACTAACCAGTAGAGAATTCTCCACTGTTCCAGGGACTTCAGCTCAGCTCAGTTCCCACTGTTGCTGCAGCCTGTCTCTTCTGCAGTCAGACTCAGCTCTGCAGCTCCACCTCCACCCATGAGCCAGCAGCAACCTCTGGCTCTACAATAGCATCCCGAGCCTGTTCTATCCCCAGTGGCCGGCTCTATCCTGGCAGCCTGCAGGTGTAGACACCTTGCATCTCCATTAGCTTCCTCGTTTTGGTTTCTCAGAACTCTTCACTCTTTAAGTTCTTACAGGTATTCTATAAACATATGCATGGCTGTCTCTGGAAGTATGCTCCCACTCCTGCCCCCACCCACACCCACCCTCCACTGTATGTGATGTGTGATCTAAGGGTTACTGTTAGTGATTAAGATAGGAATAAAAGAATGTATGTTTGCCTCAGTCCAACCGACCAGCAAGGACAGTTTGACTACCTGATAGATTGCTGCCAATGAAGCTACTGGATCTTCTGACAAGGTAGACAGATAAATGGTATTCATGTTTCTGACACAGTGCACCCACAACAAGCTGTAAGCAAGATGCTTGATGAATGTAATCTCTCCTCACTGTCTCTCAAAATATTTCATTGTATTATACTTGCCCTCTCTGTTCTTCTAATCATCTCTTGGCCTGTGTGCACTTGGCCTGGTGTGGCCACACTGTGTGCACTTGGCCTGGTGTGGCCACACTGTATGCACTTGGCCTGGTGCGGCCATGCTGTATGCATTACCCACCCACTTTCCTTTTAGCCACCACTTATCAGATCAACTGTTATCATAGTTCAGAGCTTATGTTCAAGTAAAAGGATGACATATAACTTAAAGCTCATGATTTATTTCTGGAATTTTTCATTTATTTTCAGACTATAATTGATTGACATTAGATAAATGAAACCATGGGTGACTGGAATTAAATCCAGAGCCAACAGCGTTTGTCTTTGTTAAATGCCTCTCAGTGATACTGTTCCTGAAAGTACTTGGGAAATATAAGGACCATACGAGTCCAGAATCACATTATTATCAACTGGACTTAGTCCATCTGGGCTGGTATAATATAATATTATGGACTAGATGGTTTATAAACAATGGGAATTTATCTCTCATGAGATAAATTCTGGATGCTGGATGTCAGGTCCAAAGAGAACTCCATTTTCCAAATTCCAAAAGGCAGAAGGGACAAATGCCTATTAGCACACCAAAGTGCATGTTGGCCTCCAGGTTCCCTCAGTGTCACAAGTACCTGTCACACATTTCAGAGTCTGTGCTAGTAACCCAGCTCTTCTCTCCTCCTCCCTAAACTCCTCCAGCTCACAGGCTTCCCTGCCCAGCTCCCCATCCTCCTTATGACCCGGTTACCTCTCCTCCCTCCTTTCCACCTCTCCCTCTCCCTCTCTCTGCTCCTGCTTCTCTCCTGGTCAGGTCCAGCCTGCTGGCCTAGTCCAGTCTACTAATTTCTCTCTCTGCTCTGCATTCTTCCAGATGCCTTTGGCTGTTCTCTCCCTCATATCTACAATAAAAACCTCCCCCTTAACCATACTATGGAATGGTTATGTCATCAGCTTATACTGGGTAGTTCAACATCAACCATTAACAACCCTGATGTTTGGTGAGGGCCTCAGCCTGGTTCATAGACAGCTGTGTTTTTACTGTAGAACTAGTCGAAGTAGGTGAGGGAGCCCTCTGAGGTTTATAATGTCACTAATCTTCTAGGAGGGGACAGCCTCCCAAAGGTCCACCTTCTAACATCTCACACTGGGGATTAAGTTTCAACATGAGAATTTGTGTGGAAGTTTCTGGCATTGGAAAGGCAGAAGCAGTAGGATGGCTACAAGTTTGAGGCCAGTGTAGTCTGTACAGAAAGCACCAAGTCTGCCAGGAATAGATAATGAGACCCTGTTTCGAAAACCAAAATAACAACAAACAAACAAATAATTTCTAGGACATAAGCCTACTTCACTCTGTTGCATGACATAAGAGATCTATGCAGTTTCAGCTCAGCAAGGAGGAACCAGCTTTGTTTTCCTTGCAAATTAGCTTGAGGCAAAGAACTAAGTAGGTCTGGGAAAGATTAAACAGATGTCATGGTTAAGATACTAAAGCTCAGAATCTGGTGGGTAGTGGCGTCCTCCTTGGGCAGGTTATTAGATATGGCTGTAGGCTCCCTCTGACCTGCCTTCTAGGTTTCTCAGTCAATAGCCTTAGCTGGCCAGGGCAATGCTGTTCTTGCTCCTCTTCCAACTATTGTGTGCTTACAGTACTGTGAAAAACAAGAAAAAGATTCCTGGAGTCATGTACCCAGAGTGAAGATGGGTAAGTGGGTTGGGAAGGAACAGGAAGAGAGGAAAAGTGATGCATTGAGCTTTCCCAATGCCAGATGAGGACCTGGAGGGTGAGAACCTGGGCAATGTCCACAAACGAGCCTTCCTTAGCTGCAGCTCCCTTTGTCCTAACACAAACACTGCTCTCCGAGCGAATGGTTTCTGTAACAGGTCACCATGCATGTATCTGCTCTCCGCGTGAATGGTTTCTGTAACAGGGTCACCATGCATGTATACGGCTCTGTTTCTTCCCAGGTGGTTTCCGAGCCAGGGTATCACTTGATGCTGGACTCCATTCTTGGAGGAGATGGAGTAGGTGCTTCTGGGCCATGTGTCCATGGAGACTGTCTTAGTTAGGGTTTTACTGCTGTGAACACAAACCATGACAAGGCAACTCTTATAAGGATGACATTTAATTGGGGCTGGCTTATGGGTTCAGAGGTTCAGTCCATTATCATCAAAGCAGGAAGAATGGCAGCATTCAGGTAGACATGGGGCTGGAGGAGCTAAGAGTTCCACCTTTTGTTCCAAAGGCAGCTAGCAGAAGACTAGCTTTCAGGCAGCTAGGATGAGGGACTTAAGCCCACACCCACAGTGACACACCTACTCCAACAGGGGCACACCTCCTAATAGTGCCACTCCTTGGGCTAAGCACATACAAAAAATCCCGAGACAAGCAAGACTTATCTACCTTCGGTCCAGCCTTTGGGACAGTGTCATTGCTCCCCTCTCCCTCCTCTTTTCCAATGCCAGTCTGTACTCTAACTCTGCCCCTGTCTTTGCCTTCTGAGTCTCCCATTTGAAGTGTCCTTCATGCTATTCCTGATTCTGCTTTCTAATGCACTGTCAGGACCATTGCTACACTTGTGGTGGTTCCTAAACAATGTGTCAAAACCAAACATTAATAACTGACATACAAATTCCCTGTAGTATAGGTCATCACAAGAACCTATAGACACTTCCCAGTTCCTAGCTGTGTGCCTGCTCAGACTGCACAGGCCTGCACTCCCTTCATCCAAGGACAACCTGCTAGTTCTTTTTTCTTTACTTTACTTTAAATTCTCTCTGTGTGTCTCTTTCTGTCTGTCTGTCTGTCTGTCTGTCTGTCTGTCTCTCTCTCTCTGTCTCTCTCTCTCTCTGTCTCTGTCTCTCTCTCTCTCTCTCTCTCTCTCTGTGTGTGTGTGTGTGTGTGTGTGTATGTGTGTATGTTGTGTGTATACATATGAGTGCAGGTACTCAAAAAGGCCAGAAGAGGGCATCAGATCTCCTGATTACAGTTGGAATTACAAGTGATTGTAAGCCACCTAACATGGGTGCTTTGAACCAAACTCTGATCCTCTGTAAGAGCAGTAAATGCTTTTTTTTTTTTATTTTTGTATTTTATGTGTATGGGTGTTTTGTCTGTATATATATATGTCTGTGTACCATATGCATACAGTTCTGGTGGAAGCCAGAAGAGGGCACTGGATCTTCTAAAACTCGAGAAACAGACTGTTGTAAGCCCCCATTTGGGTGCTAGGAATTCATCTTGGATCCTCTGCAAGAACAGCAAGTGCTCTTAAACATTGAGCATCTCTCCAGCTCCCTAACTATTCTTCAGGACCCAGAGAAAGGATTTCTTTCCTGAAACTAATCCTATTTTCCCAGAGACTATACTGAATTCACATGAGCACTTGTTAGCCAGCCTCAAGGATGTCCTCTAATGACCCTTATGGTCCTCATGCCCTGGTGTAGTCTACCTCAGTGAGTGGAACTGACCCAGGTGGCCATTAGGATTCAGTAGAACTGGCATGCTGTGAGTTCCAAGGCTGGTCGTTGGTAACTTGTGCTCTCTTGGCTCTACTGCTTTACAGAGTATTAGACAGCAGATTGAGAGGCTACTTCTTGTTGCGGGAGATATTTAAAATGGCATTTTCTTGGGCCGACTATCTAAGCGGTGACTCTGCTTAACTCTGTTGCCATGTTCCGAGACTAGAGGCCATGTGCGCTCCACAGCTAGAAACAGCCAGAGGCCACATGCCTGCCACAGCTAGAAATGGCCAGCCAGAAACACTGGCCCTTCCACCCATGAGATGCCAGTGTCATCTTCCACACTGTCTCCACAAGGCTCAGCTGAGCTAACACCATTCCGCTATTCATGCGGGCCTGGTAGGAATGAGACTCTAATGCTTAGATTATCCAAAGGCTTTATATGTTTGGTAATGCTCAATAACAAGATGCCACACAATTAGAGGTGTAACCCAGTACCCAACCTAGATATATCAACTACCTCTGACTGCTAGAGACAGGTGCACATCTGCTTCCATGTTTCCCCTCTCTCTGATGCTCTCTCCTCTAGCTCATCCTCTTCCTTCTCCTCTTCCTCCTTTTCCTCCTCCTCTTTCTCTCCTTACTCCTCCTACCTTAGCTCCTCCCAACTTGTGGGAAAAATATCCCACTACATATCACCCTTCCTGTTAAAATTTATAAAAACCTTTCTCTCAAAATACAATTAGAGCACAACTATACCATTTGTATCAGTAAGGTACAAGATAGACCTAATACCCAGTCCATCATTTTTGTTAACTAAATGATGACATTTTTGTCATTTTTCCTAACTTAAAGACTTAGTTCTGAATCTGGCTCTTGTCCTGGCTTTAGAATAAATGTCAGCTGAAAACCATCTTCTCAAATCTGTTTCTCAATGTAAATAGCTTGGCTATGAGACTGTAAGTCTTCAACCCCATCAGAAATCCAGAATGACTGAATTAACTGAAATTATGGGAAGCACAAAGCATAACTTCTAAACCTTAGCTAATATATAGAGACCACTGAACATCTGGACAGTCCCTATACTTCAAAATGTTGGAGTATCCGATCTTCAGCCTTCTGGCCCAGGATCATCTGACAGACCTATTAATGCAGAAATATTAAGGGCTGATTACTCTGTCTTGGCAGATATAATCAGTTGACTATTCCACAAATGTGTCTTTTTCTGGACAGTAATTTGTCTGTAGATGAAAAGAGGCAATTCTTGCCTAGTGGCTGTCTCACCTCAACGGGAGTAACTCCAAAGATGCTCAATTTCTTCTTAGAATCCAAGACAGAGAAGCTGTCAGGAGCAGACAGGTCTCTAATCAATATGAACATTAATACAGAGATGTTTGTAACGTCCATTCTATGGACTTTTTTGAAAACCGACTATATGTAAAGCAATCTGGACTGTTGTCCGTTAAATCCTCTCAGTTATTTCTAATTAAAACCTAGAAAACATGCTAACAGTAAACTCAGAGCCATGAATTTGTTATAGGCCCGTAACTCACAGGCTAATCATCTCAGATCAGTTGAAAAAAATTAAAGGACTGCATCTAAGCCTTGTACCCACCAATTTTGACTTAATAAAAGAAAATATACCAATGAAATCCTTGAATTTGAAATCAAAATAAATTTTGTACCATTTAAGAAATTACAATTTCAGCTTAATAACAATTATACAGATTTCTACCAATAGGTGATGGCTATGTAATCAATTCTAGCTATTCCTCCATGTTCTAATAAAACCATTATTTTTCCCCAGAAGGACAGTCTAATATTAACCTCCTCAGTCCCCAAGCCCAGGGAATAGGGGCACCAACTCTTTATTAACTTCTTCAAGTTAAATTTGGGCATTGAGATATTAGAAGAGGGGTAGGGTGAAGAGTAAATTGATAAGCCTCTGATGTCTGTGTCTTCACTGCATCCAGCTGAAACTCCAGGACATCAGAGGTTCGAGCAAGTCTGCTCAGCTTGCATGATGAGTAGATAAACCAAGGCTGTGTATTCTCCAATATACAATTCTCAAAACAAATTTTAGTGTCAAGATAATTTTTGTTTGAATTCTGGAATCTATTCTTCTGGCAGCCTGCCTCTGTCATGTCTAATCCATATAATTCTGGGAGGTGAAATATCTTAATCTGCTCTTCTGAAAACACTCAGACAAAACCTTTTTCCCAAAACAGCATGTCCCTGAACCAGTAACCAGAAAAACCTTTATCTTGACGTCTTTCCCAGAGGAAAAATATAACTACAAAACTGAAAATCACACCCATCTTGAAAATAAAATCAATTTAATAACTAAAGTACTGTATGTGCCTATTCTTTAGGCCTTCCCTATTTTGCCAAGCAGGAAATGAACCCAGAATTCCTGTGAGGCCCACATTAGACAGAACCCAAGTCTCCTGTGAGGCAATATAACTTTATATCATCTGAATACACCTGATTTACACTCTTTCTGTTTGGCCTTCTGCTTAGAATAGTTTTTTTTTTATACTGTCCATCTGTTTGGCTCTGTACTTCAGAGCAGCTTCCACTTATACACTGTACTCTTTACTCTAGAGCCAGTGACAATTTTCCCTACCTAAGTTCCAAACCACGGCAATAATCCCCACCTGATTTGGACAAATCTGTTTACAAATCTTTCCTAACAGCTGACAGGAAAAGGAGCAAGGAAAAGCACTCTGGGTATGTGCACATGACTGAGGCCTGCAGACTTCAGCAGTAATTGAAGTAAACTGGGTGTCACTGGCACAGGACA
This sequence comes from Mastomys natalensis, assembly GCA_021653895.1. Lineage (NCBI taxonomy): Eukaryota > Metazoa > Chordata > Mammalia > Rodentia > Muridae > Mastomys > Mastomys natalensis. The sequence continues at coordinate 108,737 of JAJTUV010001591.1, read as the reverse complement.
TGTGTGTGTTTGGGGGGGGGCGTACTGAGGGCCACATCCCCAGTAATTCCATGAATCATGCTTGGTAGTTGGATTTTAGTCTTGTTTTTAGCAAAACTTTTAATTACTATTGTTGTTATTGTATATGGTATATGATGCTATATGACAGCTAAATGCCAGAGGACAACTTTGTGAAGTTGGCTCTCAGCTTCTACCTTTAGATGGGATCTGGGAAAAGAACACAGACAGACAGAACACTTGATTGCTAGCACCTTTACCCTCTAAGCCATCTTGCTAGCCTCCGAAAAACTTCCTACTTTTAGCTTTTTGAAAAGAAATTATCATATTGTTCATATTATCATATATATATCATTATAGTAAACTACTTATTCATACAAATAGAAAAATATATACATAGTTCATCATTAAATTTTTATAGGCATTTTAATATTTGACAATTTTAAGTTAGAAATTTTTGTCTTTCAGAGCCAATGCATTTTAAACTCTGGTTTCAAATATTTTCCACAGGCCCAAGGCACTATGCCAACCGAGGCAGCTTTTCCAAAGCCATCTGGGGCAGTGAGGGAGGTGTCAGAGTTGGCGTGTGGCACCTCCAGAATGCCACACAAGCCCTTGGGGGTCATCCTGACACACTGTGGCGGGGAGTGGTGGTGCTGGGCTCAGCAGCTGATGTCCACCTGCCACCTGGTACTAAATATAGCACAGGCACAGAGCCCTCTCTGCATGCAGTCGCAGAGTTGGCTTCATTGGCTAGAACTGCCACAGAGGGAGGCTGTTTAGAAGAGTTGAAAATAGGCTTCTCCCCACAATATGAGGATGCTGAGGTGCATAATTAAACAATGGCCTTTTCCTGTCTGCAGCAAAACACCTCTAGTCTCAATCACTTATAAGTTCTCTGTTGCTTTGCATGTTGATGCCAGGCCAGGCACAGCTGCTTAGAACTATTCACTTTTCTCAGTGACCTCGTCACACAGAAAATTTATGTCAGGGTTCTGTTCCTTCAGGTGATAGACTAAATGTTTGTATTCACCCAGTGCCACATGAAATGGCACAGGAATGCTAATGTCCTAACTCCAGCATGCATGTATTTGCTGGTGGCCCTTTAATGAAGTGGCTACAGTTAAAGAGACTGAGATCCTAAGGGTGTGGCCTGGGCCTTAGGATGTGTCCTTAGATGAAGAGATCAGCAAGCTGGCTTCATTGCATTTAGCATGATGGAGGCAGAAAGACCAGGGCCGTTTGTAAGCTAGAAGAAGTCTCAGAATGAAATCTGTCTCACAAGCATTTTAGTCTTAGACTTCGGGCCCCCAAAGCTGTGAGAAATAAATGTCTGTTAAGTCATCAAGTAGGGGCTGGGAAGCTGGCTCAGTGGGTAAGGGTGCTTGCTGCACAAGCATGAAGATCTGAGCTCAAATCCCCAGAACCCATGTGAAGAGCCTAGTGTCAGTGTGATGCCTGTAATCCCAACTCTGGGACAGGTGAAACAGAAACAAGAAAATCACTGGGACTTGCTAGTCAGCCAGTCTAGACAAAAATGTCAACCTCCAGGTTTAGTGAGAGATCCTGTCTCGTAAATACAGGGCAGAAAGCAATATAGGAGGATACCTGTTGTTCCACAGGTCTTTGTGTGTACATGGGTGAGCTCCTCCACCCACATATCCATGCACACATGCACACAGTACCAAGAGCTGACTTAGCACCTTGCATCTGAAGTCTGAACCTGCATCATGGAGCCCAGCCCCAGGCCCTCACAGCAAGAGGAAGCATTATAACTTGGCCTGTGTTGTTTCTCAGCACCTCTGAAAAGTTGGGCCTTGTAAGGGAAGAATGGCTGAGCTAGAGAGAGGTCTTTGGCTCTTCGGGAATGGGGACTACAGGAAGAGAGAACACCGAGATATGAATGCTAGCTGACTTTCAACCTTGTAGAAAGGGAATTTTAGGGGACTATGGTCCAATGCTCTGAATTAGATCATCCTATTTGTATATGAATAGAGGTTGATACATAGTCATGATTTGTTCCAAATGAAGAACAGTGGTATTGAAATGTGCATGTGCCTTACCACAGACTTGAAAACCTATTTAGGTTTCTCCACCCTTCATCTCATGCCCTTGAGGGCTTAATCTTAAGTACCACCTCTAATCAGTTGATAATGACTATTTGGAATGCTGTGCCAAGAAAGTTTCTAAGATCTCCTCAGGGATCAGTGAAAGACAGAATCCTGATAGATTAGTAATGTCTGCTGGGAACAAATATGGGGAGGAGGGACAACCACAGATTTAATAATTTTGTAAGAAATGGTTCCACGTGTATTGCTAACATTCACATATTTATTATGTACTGTCATCCATTGTATCACTAAGATTTCCTGACTTAACTAATCATAAAGGGAAAACAGGGATAGCTGGGAAAAATGAACAAGAAGAGTAGGCAGAAGGATTAGCCTCCTTGATAGTACCAGAGTCTATTGGTTCTCTGTTATGTCTGCAGGTGACTCAGGTGGTAATGAGGATGTAGTTGTCATCACTCATCCATACTCATAGTCACTGTCGGATACTTAGAACATGTTGGAAGACTCTGACACACAGTAGTAGGCAACTCTTCTGAGAAGCTCTGCATGACCAGAGCTGGGTGTGGCTCAGTGGCAGAACATGTGCATAGCCTTGAGTTCCCAGAACCCACCCCTACTTCACCTCCAAAGGAGAAAATTATTGTTGTGTAGCAAATGAGCACTCTTTTGGAAAAACAAACAGCCAGAATCAAGATATGATTTAGAGGACAAAGACTAAATATAGAAAAATCTGGGGTTATGTTACCTGATTAATTTTGCTTATATTTTCTTGTGCCTAAATGCATTGTATGATAAACATCTAAGTCTATATATATATATATTGAAAATTTATTTTCAATCTCTACAAAATACAATATTAAGTCACAAGAAGTATAATTACATTATAGATATTAAGTATATCATGACTTATTCGGTAACAGCTGTTTCTTGCGTAGCGACAGAGGAAATATTAGTATTTCAGCCAATGACATTTGGATTAACTGAAAAATAGACATTACAAACTTATAATGATGAAAATACAGCAGATTCACCAATCCATTCATCCACTGTGGAACATCGAACACATACCCATTTTAATGCAGAAGTTATGTTTGGGGAGGAGGGGAGTTCCTAGTGTTTCAGAGACTTAGACTTTAGCCAGCCTTAGTCAAGAATGTTCTGGGGATGGAGAGATGACTTAGCAGTACAGAGTATCAGCTGCTCTTCCAGAGGACCTGGGTTCAATTCCCAGCACCCACTTGGTGTTTTATAGCTATCCATAACTCCAGCTCCAGAGGCTCAACCCCTTCAGAGGGCATCAGGCACAAAAGCGGTGTACATAGTGGGTTGGCCTGATACTGTTTGTATTATAATGTTAATTTAGGCCCCCCAAACTGGTCTCCCCAGAGACTAGAGAGTCTGCATGGAGATGCTAGCTAAGTGACCTTACCCCCAGTTAATTGTGATTGGTAAATAAAGATGCCAACAGCTAATAGTTGGGCTGAAGAGTCATAGGTGGGGTTTAGGTTTCATGGGCTTGGGATCATGAGGAAGAAGAAAATGTAAGAGAGGAGAAAGGGGAAGCCACTGTGGGTTAGCTAAGCCATAAAAATGTGCTCCTAAAGGCTGCCCAACTGGAGTTAAGAGGAGTCCAGATAGAACATAGAAAACAATAGAAAATAACTCAGGGTTATTGTTAGGAAGGTAGAGTCTAACAGCATGGAGGAAAGGCAGCTGCCCAGCTACTGTGCTGCTTCAGGCCCACTGTAACTATGAAGACTGTGAGTGTCCTTCATCTGGGAACTTAATGATCAAGACAAGGTAGTAGCCCTGGGCTGGGGGGTTAGACATTTACTGCTACACACACGCACGTGCATACAGACAAAGCACATACATGCATACAATACTAATTTTTTAACTAGAGAATCCTTTGTGGTAGGGTCAGAGGGCAAATGCGGCTGCTGCTAAAGCCTTGAGTTTGATCCCTGGGCCCTGTGTACAAGTGAAAGAAGAGAACCAGCTCCAGGAAGTCGTTCTTTCACGTTCACACGTGTGCTGTGGCATGTGCTCCATCTCCTCACACATGCTCTCACATGTACGATGGTGATGGTGATGATGATAATGTAAAAATTGTTTTAAGGAATGTCCTATGACAGAGGTGGGATATGGAGCTCAGACCATGCTGGGAATTAACCCTTGGACCTATTTCATGCTAGACAAACACTCTACCACTTTTTTAAAAAAAGATTATTTTTTATTTATTTATTATATGTGAATACACTGTCACTCTCTTCAGACACACCAAAAGAGGGCATCAGCTCCTATTACAGATGATTGTGAGTCACCATGTGGTTGCTGGGAATTGAACTCAGGACCTCTGGAAGAGCGGTCAGTGCTCTTAACTGCTGAGCCATCTCTCCAGCCCACTCTACTACTTCTTTTTTATCCCCAGTCTTTAACAAGACTTGTGATGGGATCAGTGTGAGCCCATATCAGTCTGCTTGTCCTGCTAGAGAGACCATGTGGACAGTCCACATGAAGAAGCAGACCTCCAGCAGACACAGTGAGGCTCTACTGAGATGTTCCTTCCAGGCATATGAGGGAAACCTTGGTGGTTTTAGCACTAACTATGACTTACTCCAACCATGTGAGGGTACCCCAAGCAAGACCAGCACTGAGCTAAGCCTCATGCATCTCCAAACCATGAGAAAGATATGGCAGTAGTTGTTCAAAGCTGTCATCTTTTGGACTGCTTTGCTCTGTAGCAGCAGATAGTGGAAAGAGATGACTTATTTGAAAAGGGAGCATCTCATAAGGTTAAGAGCAAGAGTGAGGGACACTGAGGAAGACAGAGGTGTCAAGGGAGAGTTTGATGTACTTGAGGGTCTGAAAAAGGTGATGTGGTTCAAGTGCAGAGCTATGAGGTGGTGGTGCAGGTGGGTAAGAGACGGAAGCCAGGGAAGACCATGCAGGACTGGAGATCGTGAGGGGCCTGGACGTCACTGCGACACTAACAAACAACACTGAAACAACCCTGAAAGGGCAGAGGGAGGATGTAAGCATCTCTCTCTCTCCTCTCTCTCCTCCCCCGCTCTCTTTCTCTGTGTGTGTGATATGTTGTGCTTTCCCTGGCTCTTGTGTGTAAGAAGAGATTCCAGGCAGACCACGGGAAGGCAAGAACACTTTAGATTCACTGTAATAGTCTCCTGGAGAGCTGATGGTGGCTTGGAGGATGAAGACTGATGGAGAAGGTGGAGACCAGCAGAGGACCACAGCGCCTGCACATTGGGAGGTAGGATACACAGAACTGGGTGACGAGAGATGTGAGAAAGAAGTGCCAAAAATGACTCCCAGATCTCTGACTTGACAACTGGGTGGAGGCTGACGCCATTTACTGAGATGGGGAAAGCGTGGGAGGATGAGGTTTGGGTTAGGCGATGCGGAGCAAGAGGTCACTTCTGCACATGTGCGACTGGAGCTGTCAGTAGTAGCAAGCCACAGTGTGAGGAGAGGAGGCAGCCGAAAGTACAAGTTTACATTTCAGTGAAGTGGTCTGGGCTGGGGACATTCATTTGGAAGTCAACTGCCTAAAGATGATATTTAAAGCCATGGGAAGAGATGAGGGTGCCTAGGGAGAGAGGGGGAGAGAAAAAAAAAGATTTCAAAAACACTAACGCTAACTATCAGTGCAGGAATCGACCCTGACACATAGCTTGATGCACGAAAAGGGATTTCCCCGGTGGGGCCTTAGGAAACAAGTTCAAGGTGCTTCTCCCTTACTTCTCCTTACATATTTAGGATAAAGAATAATGTCCTCTCAAGTACTTTTCTCTGACTACACCTTCCTGGTCCCCTTCCTCTCCTTGTCATATAGTGTAGAATCTTTCCACATAGGCCGATCTCCTGATGAAGGCCCTTTCTCTACTGTGACACTTCAGGAGTGATTGGCCAACCCATATGAGAGAGGGATACTAAACAAACAGCAGCTCAGTACAGCTGAGGATAGCTCAGCTTCCCTAGGGTGTTGCTAAGAGATTTTCAATTCCGTTTCCAGTCTGTAGGGAAGGATTGAGGGCTCCCGAGAAACCCTGTAAACATTCCCATGAGCCCAGGCACTCGGGTGTTTTCTGCCTGACAGTCTGCTGTTTGCTGAGAGTGATATGGATTCCCTGAGTGAAACAGATAGCATAAGGCTTCCAACAAGCAGGGCAGTGGTGGTGCACGCCTTTAATCCCAGCACCTGGGAGGCAGAGGCAGGTGGATTTCTGAGTTCGAGGCCAGCCTTGTCTACAGAGTGAGTTCCAGGACAGCCAGGGCTACACAAAGAAACCCTGTCTCGAAAAACAAACAAACAAAAACAAAAAAAGAGAGAGTTCCAACAAGTAACGGAGTCACAGGGCAGCTGGACTCTCGCCTGCGTTGCTGGGAGGGATACAGATTGGTTGCTCGGGAAAGCTGAAACCCATGAATGCAGAGCTGAACAGTCTCCATTTTTGTTGTTGTTGTTGTTCATTTACACCACAAACTTTTGCACTGCACAGATGCCAAAGCCAAATAAACATGCAGACATACCACTGTTCCCTGCAGAGGTCAGGCTGGCCTGGGTCCTCCCTCAGTGCTGCTCAGGCTCACAGAGTAAGGTTTCTATTATGGTGACTACACATTGTACCCAGAATGCTCAGTAAACACATGCGCGCGCAGCGCGCGCACACACACACACACACACACACACACACTCTCCTGGAGATCCAATTTGAAAACATGTCAAGAGCTAAGGGAGTAGTTTAGTTGAATACCTGATTAGCCTCGCCAAGGTCTTGGGTTCCAAGCTCAGTACCACAATACAAACACAAACAGCAACTAGAAATTCCAATTAATAAGTAACAAGAAAATCCCCCAAACTTAAATATCTAATATTGCTTTTGCAAAACAGCTTAAGGTTTACTCTCACAGTCAGGCTGGAGGCTTTGTGAAGTCTTGCCCTGTCATGATCTGCATAGCAATGCACAGGTTCACCTCAAGGGTTCCTCAGCATTATGGACACAAAAGCTGGTGTGTTGAGTAGATGCTTTCTCTTCAACGAGGGCAGTGTGTGGAGAGGAGGAAGGCCCTTAGTGATCTGGGAGCAGTCCTTTCTCCACACGGGCCTGGACTCGACTCTGCCATAAGAAGAGAATGTGTAAGTGATGTCATCGTAGAACTCTGTGTGCTCAACCTGACTTTGCCACACAGCAGCATCAGCATCACCCAGAATTTGTCACAAATGCACCTCTATGCCTGCTACAGTCATCCTCAACCAACACTGAGTGGGGCTCTTAGTACCAGTAAGCAAGCTCTACAGCCAGTCTGAAGCGCTCGCACTAACTGATCAGCTTCGCCACGATGGTTTTTATTCTATAAAACTCTAAATTTTTTTTTTTTTTTTTGGTTTCGAGACAGGTTTCTCTGTGTAGCCTGGCTCTGGAACTCACTCTGTAGACCAGGCTGCTCGAACTCAGAATCGCTGCCTCTGCTCCCAAGTGCTGGATTAAAGGCGTGGCCACCATGCCCGCTAACTCTAAAATTTAAATTGTATTCATATAGTTTATGTGTGTGTGGGTGTTTTGCCTGCATATATTTCTATGTACCACATATATGCCTGTTGCCTACAGAGGCCAGAAGAGGGCATTGGATCCCCTGGAACTGGAGTTACAAATTCCTATGAGCTGCCATGTGGGAGCAGCCAGCGCTGTAACCACTGAGCCATCTCTCCAGCCCCTGTACAAGCTTTGCCTACATCCCTTTTCAAGTATCATTTGTGTGTGTATAGGGGGAGAAGTTGAGGAAAAAACAATATTTGTGAAGACAACCTAAGTGGAAATGATCTTATATTAAAATTCCACAGGTAGAGTTTTTCTTTGGAAAAGAGCAAGGGTTTTAAAAGCTTGTGAGACATAATTTAGAAAAAAAAAAAAAAAAAAAAAAAAACAAGTCTTTCTGAGATGGCCTTGGGCACTCAGGTTGCAGGGGCTTATGCCAAGGCATAGTGAGGTCAGGTCATACCAACCTAGGATATGGTCCCTCAGCATTTAAGTAAATAGCAGAAGCAGGAAGATGTCTTTGGAAAATTCAGGCCCTCTGCAAAGCAAGCCATTGAGGGTTTCCAGTCTTTCCTGGAGAAACTCACTGTGTACCTGGAGGACAGGAGCACCCTGATCTCCAAAGACATGAGACACAGAGTTTACCATCAAATCCCACCCCAGACTTCTGCCCACTGCCCCCTCATCAAGTCTGAAAACACACTGGGATCTGTTGTGTTGTCTCTGTACTTCTGAAGGGTCTTGGGTCATGTATAACCAAACAGAAAAGGAATTTATGTTTTTCACTTGATAACTATCTTACTAGATATGGCCTCATCCCCTTCCCAGAGACAGGTAAGGAAAAGAAGTCTTTCCCTGTTGGGAAATGAATCTAATCCCCAAAATTGGGAATCTGTGTGGACAAATGCTCAAGGTCCTTGTATCCAATTGGTTTTTGATCAACCAATAAAGAGCCGACAACTTAATAGCTGAAATAAATATATATTTTTTTAAGGATGCTAATTCTGGGATACTGGAAGGGAGTGTTTGCTAACCACAGGAAAGATTAAGAATACCCAACCTTAGCCGGGCGGTGGTGGCGCACGCCTTTAATCCCAGCACTTGGGAGGCAGAGGCAGGCAGATTTCTGAGTTCGAGGCCAGCCTGGTCTACGAGTGAGTTCCAGGACAGCCCGCTACACAGAGAAACCTGTCTAACCAAAAAAAAAAAAAAAAAAAAAAAAAGAATACCAAATTTGAGCTAGCCAAGGCATATTAAAATTAACTGGGTGTGTGTGTGTGTGTGTGTGTGTTTCATTCGCAAATCTAGAGGACTCTGATGGGTTGCTGGGAGCACAAAGCAGTTTAACTAACTATCTCTACACTTCCCCCTTTCAGGGCTTTTTGGAAAAGCTAGGAACTCATCTACTCCACAAGTCAGGCTTGGAGCAAGCTGTCCTTGAGCTAACATCTGGAAGTCACCAAGCGAGCAGTGTGAATATATATGAATAGTACATGTGTATATATGTAGCCATGTGCATGTTCACACCTATGTGCTGTGCAGTGGGAGGGATGGGGAAAACAAGAAAGGATGGGAGACATCTTGTTACACCATCACCTGCAGCTGCTGCCATGTCCAGCTTTCTAACCAGGGTCATTCTAAATGACCCTCTCCCAACCTCTCCCTCCAAGCCATTCTGTACTGCACAAAGCAAACCAACACACAGCCTCCTTCCCTCTGTGGGGCAATGCTTTAGGGAAGGAAACTGCAACACTGTGGAGCTAAGAAAGGGAACATCCTAGAACAGGCTGTCATTAGCTGCCCCACACCATCAGTAGTTTTCTCCCTGTAATACACTCTATCCAAGTGATTTTTGTTTGTTTGTTTGTGTGTTTGTTTTTTGTTTGTTTTTTTTTTTAGAAAGGTTACAGAAGAGCCGGGCAGTGGTGGCGCATGCCTTTAATCCCAGCAATTGGGAGGCAGAGGCAGGCGGATTTCTGAGTTCAAGGCCAGCCTGGTCTACCGAGTGAGTTCCAGGACAGCCAGGGGCTACACAGAGAAACCCTGTCTCGAAAAACCAAAAAAAAAAAAAAAAAAAAAAAAAAAAAAAAAGAGAAAGTTACAGAAGGAGGGAGGAGCTTTTGTCATAAGAACATTTGAGAGGACAAAAGGAAAACCAGCACTGGCACTACCTTGGAGGGCTGCAGGGTCCCATTGGTGCCAACTGGCCACTCAAGAGCAGTAGGTAGGACACCATGGTTGAAAAATGTCACCACTGGACATAGGAGGTGTTTGCTTTGCCAGTAAGCTTTAGGCTGTTGGCTGATCCTGATAATGCCTATGCGGTCTGGTCACCAGAGGTTTCCCACCTGTACTTCAGGAAGAAGGTCACGACAGCAATTTCTGTGGGCTGAAAGAAGCCTGAGAGCATCCTCAGGGCAATGGAAGCCTCTAGATACCCTGGAAAAGCAAGAAAGTAAGTGGGAAGCATCAATACTGTAGAAGGGTCAGTGAGCAAAGGGACCAGGAAAGCCTGTCAGAGGAGGGACAGCCACCAATGGCTCCTTAACACTTATGCTACTTTGTGTTGTGGATTTGGTCTCCAAATCTGCATGAGAATCTGCAAATCTGCATGTAACACAGAAGGACCCTGCCCCAAGTTGATTTTGATTGTTAAATAAAGTTGCTGGAGGCCAATGTTGGGCAGGGAAATAGAGGTGGGACTTTAGGATTCCTAGACAAAGGACTGAGAAAGCAGCAGGAAGAGAGAGCTGCCATGCCAGGAAAGGAGTAGACACCAAGCCTGAGAGATGCCAGAGGGCATGGCCATGATGTACATGCTTGGGAACTCAGCGTGAGAAAGCTGCAGGTCTGGATGTGGGCAGCCAAGATGGAATATAGGTTTTAGTAAGTAATAATACAGGAATGTCAAAGGGGAAGTGTTAACCATGTGGAAGTTTGGAAGTGCCCTGCTACTGAGCTGTTTAAGGCATATTAAACATAAGGCTCTGTATGTGTGTGTGTGTGTGTGTGTGTGTGTTGATGTGTGTGTATGTGTGTGTGTGTGTGTGTGTGTGTATGAGTGTGTGTGTATGTGTGTGTGTGTTTCATTCAGGAGCCCAGAACATTGCAGGGTTGGGGGTATTGAGGAGCACCACTGCGAGGACAATTTGGGTATGACAACAACTTCATGCAGTGGAGGGATTAGTTTTTACACTTCACTAAACTTAAGTTCAAACATTTTCACACACCATCACTGCTGTGCTGGAAGACAACCTTGTCAAGAATCCCAAATGGATGTAAGGACCAATTATAACTGGACACTGTTCTCTCTTGCCCTGGCCTATTCTTTTCAAAATTGTTCTTTCCTTTATGTTATCTTAAATTTCAGGATGACAAAAAAAGAAGAAGAAAGAAAGAAAGAAAGAAAGAAAGAAAGAAGAAAGAAAGAAAGAAAGGAAAAGGAAGAAGGAAGGAAGGAAGAAGGAAGGAAAGAAGGAAGGAAGGAAGGAAGAAAAAAGACAAGAGGATGATAAACAACCCACAAAGAAAATGAAACATGGCCACATGGCCGCCAGGCACCAGCAACTTCACATAAGACCTTGAGCCCAGTCAAAGGAGGTAAGCAACCAGCTCAGGACCTAAGCATCATCACTCGCTGTCTAAACCCTCCCTTCCTGCCTCTTTTTGTTCCCTATTTAGCTATTTTACCTCAGGGATGCTCATGGTGTCCTTGTATTTTCCTCTTAAGGCTGACCACAGTGAAAACAAATTTCTTTCCTATTTTATCATCAACATTTTTCATCTGAATTTCTTTTTGGGCAAGTGGCCCAGTCTGCTCAGTTGGGATTATAACAGTCAGACCTCTGTGCTGCTACCTCTGTTACAGTGACCAACCATGTTTCAACACTGGATGGAGCTAGCTCATGGAGGGGTCCTTAGGTGGAAGGTTATTCTGTTCTACCTCAGAAAAAGCAAAGGCCTTGTTAGCATGAGGCATAGATGAAGCTTCCTGCCTCCTGTGCTCCCTCTTGCTAGGCAGGACTCAGCCTCTGCTCAGGGATGAGTCTGAGTTTTGGCTTATGTCACCACAGCTGTCAGCCTTGCCTGGCTCAAGGTCAAGGGTCCGTTCATAGCTGGAATACAAGCTCAGGTCTGCAGTTCTAGAGAAACATGGTAAAAGCATATGGAGGCAAGAAGTCTTGTGTCCCTTGGAGTACAGAGAAACCTCTAAACTCCCTGTGTTGCTCTCCCCACTTGCTGTTGGACAGATTTAAAAAAAGGAGAATCAAGTGACACACACACACACACACACACACACACACACACACACAACACACAAAAACCCAAAGCTACATCCAAGGTTAGAGGTCTCTTGAGGGGGCATCAGGATTTCACTATGCAGCTTTGAACTAACAGCCTTTCTGCTGGAGCCTCCTGAGCATGCCACCGTTTCAGGATATGGCAACATTTAAAAAAGCCAAGATCTGTAGACATTCTGTTGTGGATAAAAGAAATGAGCCCTTAGGTAGCCAAACAAGGTCAAGCCAAATTCCCCATACAGGGAGCAAACAGTGTGTAGTCACTGTAGACAGATTTCACAATGTTCTGAGAAAGCCTGCAAGGGACCCTGCAGCCTGTGAGGACTCACAGGAGCGCTGCTCAGGGTGGGGTTTACACTAGGCTGGCATGTGGCTGTAACTAGGAGACCAGAAATCACAGAACGAAGGGAAAGGGCAGCATGAATTTCAGGAGTCAAAGTAGAAAGGCCTAAAAGAGCAAATGAGCTTCTGGGTTTGAGCTCCTTTGAAAGAGGTTCCCAAGAAGTAATCACAGGCAGGAGTCTAAATCTTAGGCTAGAACAAGGAAGTAGGCTTCAGGCATGAAAATAACTTTGAGCTAGAAAGAGAAGTAGGCTCAGATATTTTGGTCATCCTGATAAGCCCTTAGAAACAGTGATCACGGGAGTGCTCACAGAACTTTGTCTATTGCCTTGCTTGTTCTTTGACTATTTGTGTTTATTGTTTTGCTTGTTCCTTGACTATTTGCATCTATTGTATTGCTAGCTCTTCAACCTAGAACTGACCTTAATACTTGCATGTAATTATGGTATAAAAGCAGATTGGGGAAAAAAGTGTTTCCCAGATTTGGGGAGAGAAAGGGCATCACTGATGGAGAGGCCAGTGGAGGGTATCTGTAGGGGCTTATGAGCAAAACATAATTTTACATATATATGCAAAAAATGTCATAATGTGTAGGACCATGAAAGGATGATTTCGTCCCTGGTAGAGCACTGCCTTTGAGATAGCCGGAGACCCAATAGGTGTCCATTGCCTGTGTAGGGACGGCACATATCTGCCATGCCCCTGGATTCCAGACTCCTGACACGAGGTCTAAACCTCCATTTAAGCTGTGCCTCACAGTCACGTTTGGCTATGCAGCCCCTCCCAAAGGGGTGTCACCTAACAAGCGAGAGGGTATGATACAGGCTTCACCTTGAGAGATTTCCATATTCAGAGTTACCTAAAGGCCAGAGGGCATAGCCAATTACGTATTCCTTCCCAGTCCCTCCTCTCTTCCCCCTCCCTGTTTAAGTCAGGCACACTCTGTCTTAAGTGGGAGTTGCACATCTAGACCATCTATCACACACCATGGCAATAAAGCTCTGGGAACCCTCTTGGACTTTCTCGTGTCACTGGGGCCTGCCGTCGTGGAAAGCCTCCCTGTGTTTCCACCACAGGGCCTGCAATAATGGAGCGAGTTCGTTATTTTGTATGCTAGGTTAAATATGAATTTATTTTTATTATTTTTGTTAATTTCATTTTTAAATGTTTTTAGGTTTTTCGAGACAGGGTTTCTCTGTGTAGCCCTGGCTATCCTGGAACTCACTCTGTAGACCAGGCTGGCCTCAAACTCAGAAATCCACCTGCCTCTGCCTCCCAAGTGCTGGGATTAAAGGTGTGTGCCACCACTGCCTGGCAAGAATTTCATACAGTATATTTTTATCATTTTTTTTATCCCATACCTCCTCCCAGATCCTCCACACCTTGCTACCTACTCAATTGTATGTCCTTTCTCTCTCTAAAAAAAAAAAACAGAGAAAGAAAAAATCCACTAGAAACGTGGCGTCGATTCGTGTTGGCCAACTACTCTTGAGGGTGAGGCCTGCTCTGGAGTGTGATTCACGTACCCAGTTTGGTTGAGGAAGATTGAATTTTCCTATCTGGCTTGAGCTTATGCAGGTCTTGTGCATGCTGCCACGGCTTCTGTGAGTTCAAACGTGTGTCTGCTATGAGGTATCTGGGAAATGCTGTTTATCTTAAATCTCCTACCACCCCTGATTTTACAATCTTTCTGTCTCCTTTTCTATACAGACTCCTGATCGAAGGGGAAGGGTGTGATAAAGACATTCCATTCAGGGGTGAGCACTCTAAAGTCTCTCACAGTGTCCACTTGTGAGTCTCTGTGCTGACTGCCATCTACTGTGAGAAGAGCTTCTCAGCTGAGGGTCAAGGGCCAAGGAGTGTTCTGCTCTATGGGTATTGTTTTAGTTAGGGTTTGCATTGCTGGGAAGAGATTCCATGACCAAGGCAACTCTTATAAGGACAACATTTAATTGGGACTGGCTTACAGGTTCAAAGGTTCAGTCCATTATCATCAAGGCAGGAACATGGCAGCATCCAGGCAGGCATGGTGCAGGAAGAGCTGAGAGTTCTACATCTTCATCTGAAGGCTACAAGGAGAAGACTGGCTTCCAGGCAGCTAGGATGAGGATCTTAAAGCCCATCCCCACAGTAACATACTTTCTCCAAGGCCACACCCATTCCAACAAGGCCGCACCTCCAAATAGTGCCACTTCTGGGTCAAACTATTCAAACTGCTGCAGATATAGCCCCATGTCATCAGGATTTTACTATTATGTTTATTTAACAGAATAAGAGGAGTAGGTTTTCTTCTATTCTATGAGTTTTCTAGTATCAGGTTCTTGACCTCATTAAGATCAACTATGAGTTTCATCTCATAGAGTGGACCCAAGATTAAAAAAAAAAAAAAAGTGGTTGGTTACTCCCTTAAATAACATTCATGTCACTTCTGCACCACAGGGCAGATCTTTCAGGTAGGTCATTATGGCAGCTTACTGCAGGATCTGTAGCTGAGATAGATGGCTACTTTCCTTCTCTGGTAGCACGTATAGCACCTTCTAGTACTATGAATACTAGCCAGTAGGTATAAAGCTTCCTGTTGAATACCTGCTAGATTTCTCCATGTTCTATGTCATAAAGATGTGGTGTCTTATTGTCAAGTTGTGGAGGGTTACTGACAGCACTGTCAAAAATCTGTAATGTTTCTGGGGAGCGGTATGTGGGACCTCTAGTCCAATGGCTCAAACAGATGCAAACCATCCTGGTCCTGGGATTTTATGGTCTCAGATGATGTCTAGGTTTTCATATGCTTTTTCAAAAGACTTTAGAATTACTCACCCCTCTCCATGTAAAAGGGGAAACCTGGGTTCCAAAAGCTGGGTACTCGGGTACGCTGCTGTTGTGCCAACACTCAAAAGGCTGAAGGAGGGTAAGTTCAAGACTGGCCTCAAAAAGCAAAGAAAGAGAAGGGAAGGAGGGAGGGAGGTGAATAGAAGGAGAGAAAGAAATGTGTGCTATAGTTCTGAGGGGAAAGGTTTCTCCAAAGAGTTGCAGCTCTGCTCTGGGATGGAGGTTCTCCAGACTGTAACAGATTGCAGTCAGGAGCTAAGGAATACCACAAAGTCACACCGGCACAGCAAACCTCACACAGGGAGGCACAAAGCCTTTGCTTGGGTGAGATGCAGCAAAGAACTAAGCAGAAGACAGGGTTTATATACTTGTTTCTTGGGGGTAGAACTTTCCAGAGTAGAGCTAGGGTGAGGATTGGTCGGATTTCAAGTCCTGAGCTTGGGGTAAGCCCAGGGGTTGGTGCATTTTTAAGTCTGGGGCTGGATCCAGTTGTTATGGCAGTTAGGGTGTTCTGTGAATGGAACCTGCTGGTTGAAGGTCCTCAGAGGAGGGGCCTGGCCACTTCTGTGCCTCAAGGGGCTTAGAAAATAAACAATAAAAGAACAGAAAATGAATCTCAGAGGAAAGCACTGCCATCTTAGTTGGGCTAAAACTGTCCCTCTGGGAGTGTGGTGAACCTGGCACTGTCCTCACCAGCCAGCCACATCTGGCTTTTCAGTGTCTCAGGAGCTGCCTAAGTCATCCAGGAATAGAGTCTAGATCCTTTTACAGCACTAGAGTAGCCTCCTGCATGGGCTAGCAGCCATCTTGAAAATGGAATGAGACCAAAGTTCAGCTTAGGAGGAGCAGGCCACTGTGAGTAGAAATGGAAGCCATTCCACTGCCCACTGCCACACTAGTCCTGGCCTCACACAAAAGCAGTGTGTGGGAACTCCAGAGGGGAGGTCACTCTGCAACGGTGCAGAACAAGGCCAGGTGGCACTGCTTTTGTCTGCAGCAATGCTCTTGATGATTTACGGACAGATTGAAAGCAGAACTTCGGACAGAAGTCTCCCGACCATGCATACATGCAACATTGCAGGGGTTGCAGACAAGAGATAACAGAGTGCTCACACCCGCTGACACAGCAAGAAGCAAAGCCTGACATTCAGAGCACCTAGCACCAATCTCTTTCTAGAGAAGCCTGCACTGCTGGGTCACTGTCTCTCTCTGGGGTGAGTCATGTCTCAGCCTCCCCGCCTGGGGCACTGGCAGCCACCCCTCCTCTCCTGTTTGAGACATGACTGCTTTGCTGCCTTATTTATTTATTCCCTGTTCTTCTCCTCACCCCAGCCTATGACTAATGGGCTCTTATCACCCCAGGGGATGATGGGAGGGCATCGCCAGCTGTGCAATTATCTGAATCATTCACGACCAAGTCAGTGTCTCCACCTCCAACCCCTGCATCATCTTGGTTCTGAAACCCCCCACAAAAACTTGATGTCCTAGATGTCTGGTCTATACAGTGATCTGTACAGTGGTTTCTGAGGTGAACCCTTCACCCCTGGTTCTCTCTGGACTAGTCATGATACTGGAAAACTGGCCCTGCCACCAGCTTCACAGCATCAGAAACACGGCCATTTTAGAGTCAACCGATGGTGGTACAAGTGAATTCATCCAGGGAGATCAGAAACACTGTTGTCTTTTACAGTGCAAGCGTATGTGGGCTGTGCCTCAGAGATGGGCCCTGCAGGACAGCTCCAGAAGGGAGCATTGCTAAAGAGCACCCTGTTCTCCTGACTGAAACCCTCTGGTCAGATCCACCCCTTCATCCAGCCCCCACTGTCCTCCCATGCTCACAGCAGGACCTGCTATGTAAGCAGACATCCTGGCTCACTGCGTCTCCCAGCGTCTCCATGGCCTCGTGCTAGAGTTGTCCTTAGCATTTTCGTCATATCATTCAGATCTCTCCAGTCTCAATAGCTCCACACATCTCCTCCCTTCAGAAGCTGCTTAACCCCAAACCTGGACTCAGTTTCTAATGTGCTTCAGTTCTGGGGCCCCACACAGCCTTCCTGCCTGTGAGCAGCTCCCCTGGCTCTCAGACACTGTTTTGGCATTTAGCAGGCTGTGGATTTGTCCTTTGGCCAGGAAAACCTCCAGAAGAGGCTTCCTTATACTCCTGGGGTTCTGTGTACAGGGAAGGTGTTGGGTAACTGCAGGTGCCAGTGACAAACAGCTACAACCCACACTGGAGAATCACACACTCTGCCTAGATGTTTGCTTTTGAAACTTCACAGTGTATTCTGTATAAATGTTCACACCAGACAGAACAACCAGACAAGTAAGTACTGAAGTCTGGTAAGATTCCCTGCACCCCAGGCTGACCCACAGTGTGTCAGGACCACCAGGTAGTAAACAAAGAACAGTGTCACCTAGAGGGCTAGGAAACACTGGGATAGATGCTTTGTTTATTAGTTTTGAGACAGTGTCACTCTGTAGATCAGGCTGGTCTTATACTCACAACCTTCCTGCTTCATTGTGAAGAGTAAGGACTGAGATTATGAAAGTGGGCCAATATGCTTGACCAAAATTGTGGCTTTTGGAAAAATCCCAGAGAGCTAATTGGGAACCTGATTCCTTCTTTTTACAGGTTCTGTCTGTAAGAACACAGGCGGCTGGGCACAGGTGACACTACCTTGGACCGTAGACACTAGCCTGTGGACTCCTGCTATCTTGCTGCTGCCACCTGTCTGCCCCAAAGGCATAGGCATCTCCTTACTGGTGCAGAAGAAGCAGTGTCCCCCAGGGACTCTGTACCCAGAAGTACTTGTTCAGGAGGGAGCAGAGGAGGCAGCTAAGGCTGTAGCAGCTGCTGACAACTCAGGGTAAGGAGCACTCAACTCCCCATAGAACTTACAAGCCAGGCAAGCAGCCAAGCCTGGGATTTTAGGACAGTGCAGGTGATAGATCATGAGTGGAGAACCATGGGAGTTCATGACTGCCTCCACATTCTCTCTACCTCATTGACACTACCACCAAAACTTAGCACCCAAACCTGCCCCAGCATGCCACAGTGTCTGTTTCCTTCTCCTGTGCTTTACACTATCTTCCTAGCGTCTTCCTGCACCCCTACTTAACCTGTGCCCATGCCCCCTTTCTGCATTAAATTTCTTCTCCTGAGGCTGAGAGATGGCACCAGCTGCTCTTCCATTAGACCCAGGTTCAAATCCCGAGCACCACACATGGTGGCTTGCAACCATCTATAACTCCAGTCCCAGGGTTCCAACGTCCTCTCTCCCCTGTGGGTACCAGACACATCTGTGAAGCATAGATATACACATAGGCAAAATATCCATACATATAAAATAAAACATAAAATGAAGACAAAAAGAACAAAATCCTTGACTGTTCAAGAAGGAGGAAATGAGATGGATAAGCAAATGAATAACTATCAAAGAATGCGGTAGGGAACATGGGCAGTGCTTCATCCAACGGTGCTGGGAAGGACATTCACGGAGACACTACCTGGAAGCTAGCTTTTGAGCCATACACAGGAGCCTGCTAGGAGGCATCAGGACATACAGAGAAGAAGGGCAAAGGTGGCAGTAGCCCTACTGTGTGACACAGAGGCTGTCTAATGTAGGTTGTGGTAGGGTATTTGCTTAGCGTTTGAAAGACATGAAACTTGTTGTCCAGGAGAATCAGTGACTATGAGAATAAATATGCAATTGTTGAATGCACAGAAGCCTTTCTTTTTCTTTTCAGTGCTGAGGATCAAACCATGGCCATAGACAGGCACTCCGCCGCTAAGCCGCACCCAGCCCGTGGTTGGTTGAAGTTTTTCTCACTATTAGCCCAGGTTGTGCTGTGGCTCACAATCCTCCTCCCTCAGCTCCCTAACTGCTGGGGTGACTGTGTGCGCTGATATGTCCATCCAGGTAAGGCCTCAAAACTTGTCTTTTCTCCTTCTTTTTCTAGTGCTAGGCAAGCGCTGGACAACTAAGCCACACACCCAGCTGCTTCCATCCTGTTAGCCTGTAGTCATTCATTCTCACTGTTGATCTCTCACTTGGAGAAGGGACCTCTGACCCATGACCTCTGGCCTTTCATTTGCTCTGGCTTCATTTCATTCATTTCATTTGACAGATAGCAGACTGTCAAGAAATGCATCCACAGAGAGAGAGAGGAAACAAACATGGGGCAAATACTGTGTACCCTTCACATGAAAGGATTTGGGTATTGTTCATGCCATGCTTGAAGTCCTTCTGTGCAATATAAGTTATTAAAATAGAAAAGATTTTCAAAAGCAAGAATCCAGCAGAGTTGCATTGAACTCACTCCTCTGACATCTCAAAAGTCCAATGTCCACTGAGGTTCAGAGATGGAGGTTTCTATCTCAGCCCCACACTCCACTGATTTGTGTTTAAATATAAACTCACTCCATTTCCAGGGAAAGCACAGAGGTCAGAGGACAACTTCTGGTGTCAGTCCTCAGCTGTCACTTTGTCAGAGATGACAAGATGACACCTGTACAGACGGGCATCTTTGTTTTTTTACTGGTATATTTACCACTACCCCCAAAACCCCACCACCCACACTGAGGAAGCTCTTGAGGATTCTCCTGCCTCCACCTCCCATCTCTAACCTGGGTATTACAGACACTTGTACCACACCCAAATTTGCATGGGTTGCTGGGGATTTGATTCAGGTCCTTACACTTATATTGCAAGTGCTTTACGGGCAGAGCATTGCCCAGCTCCATGACTATACTCGATATTGCGAGGTGGCGTAAATGCTATACAGAGATGACTGTATTAAATGGCTTTTCACGTTGCAGAAGTCTGCATTTTAATAACTGTGCTTTTTTTACCTGAGGTGGGTTTCCCATAATTTATGGAATCCCATGACCTGCCCACTGGAGGCCCAGCCTTATGGTACTTTCTACAGTTCAAGCTCAAAAGGGGGGTCCTTCTTGTGGAGAGGTAGGAGGTGGTGTGGGGGCTTAAAAAGAAGAAAAGAGACATGACAGGTCAAACTAACAGGGAAAGCCCCTCTCTTACATGCTACAGGAGTTCCTGGCAGTAAAGTGGGAGCTGCACAAAGCAATGTCCACGGAGGCCAAAATTTCAGAACCTGCCTGAGCCACTGAAGAATGAGAGGAGCTAAAAGTCAAAAACCAACTGAGCACTGAGACTTTTTGAATTCACAGACACAATGATGGCCCCAGAAGGACTTGGCTCTGCAAAGCTTTCATCCAAAGCATATCTTGCTGCTAAGGGGTTTTAGTTTTCTAAAAGGTCCAAGTCAGAAAGTAAGCAGGATGGAGAACTCTGAGGCTTGAGGCTGCTGTGTGACCTAGGGCGGAGTCCTTACTACTCTAGGTGGCTCCATTCTCAACTTTAACTGGAGGGCTTACAGGCGACTCCATAGACTTACAAAATGAATGGCAGAGTAGAGGAAGTGAACAATCAGGGTTTATTGCTGTTGAATCTGCTTCTCGGATGAGCTAGACATGAAAGATGGAGTTTTGTCATTTGCTTGCTTTCTGGGAAGAAAACAGATTTCTTGAATATGCTATAGGGAAGGAGCAGGCTGAGCAAGATTAGCACCTTCATTTAAATTTTCAGAGGCTTGCATATTCTGGCCTTGAACTCTGAGCAATCCTCCTGCCTCCACTACACCTGCTCGAAAGCTAGTGGATATTTTGTTGTTGTTCTTGTTTTTATTTTTTACTTTTAGAGTTTTTTTTTAATGTGTGTCTATGAATGTATGAGCATGGTGTGTTTGCATGTGTATGTGCCTGTGCACACTTGTGTATGAGGAGGACATTGGCTAGTCTGCTTTGTTACTCTCCACCATATTCCCCAGAAACAGGGTCTCTCTCTGAACCTGAGCTAGGCTTGTGGTCAGTCAGTGAAGAGGTCAACTCTGGAACTTTGGAACACTTGTTCCCCTGCCTCAAGGGAGAGGCTGATTAACATTCCTTGTCAGCTCAGGAACTTTGGAAAGGTCATGGGACACTTGCTGGATGGGAGAGACTGATAATGAACCAGAGGTTCAGACCACAGGGGAGGGAACCCACCAGTGGGTGGGGAAGGCCCAGAGCATGTAGACACATTCCACAGGACAGACCAACCCTTGCCACCTACAGACAAGGGAGGTCCCTGCCACCTCATTCCCCAGAGACCAATCAGTTTAAAAAGTCACACTGTTCTGCCAATCACATTGTGCCTAATGGCTGCTGCCCTAAAAACTATAAAAACTGGCCAAAAACAGGCTGCCTGGGGTCGCCGCCTCTCCTTCAGGTGCAGGACGACCCCAACGCATTGGAACAATAAATTCCTCTTACTTTTTACATCAATTCCTGGCTCCGTGTGGTTCACTTAGGAGGTTCCTGGTAAGCTAAGACTCACCAGAGTCTTACACCAGCCCTAGTGATCTCCCTGCCTCTGTGCCCCACCCCAGCCCTAGGGTTACAGGTTAGCTCTGCAACACACACCCAGCCCTAGGGTCACAAAATACACACACACACACACACAGACACACACACAAACACACACAGCCTTAGGGTCACAGGCCAGCTCAGCCACACCAGCTATTTACTTGGGTGCTGGGATCTGAACTCAGTACCTCATGCTGGCACAGCAAGTGCCCATACCTACTGAACCATCTCCTCCCAGCTGTAAACAGAGTCTACAAGCATGGTGTCTTTAGCATAGGCTAGAGAGGCACTGGGATGATATGGGGGTGCCCTACTCCCTGGCCTTCAGCTTTCACAATGAAACACTCCCAAGGACTCTGGGGTGGTGGTGGGGAATTATATCCTGCAGTAAAGTGAAGTTTGGCTGAACCTCACTAACATCCTGAGGAAGTACAGTAGATGTCCTAGGAATGGATTGCTCCTCACCCACCCTTGACCCTATTATCTACCCAAGATCCCAGGTATACCAGGAGACAGAACCTGCCTCCATATGACTAGTCTACTCAAAGTGTTCCAAGAACATGAAGTAACCTGCACATCTGTAGGACATAATGGATGAGTTAGCTACTTTCTGTTGCTGTGATAAAACACCATGACCAGGGCAACTTACAAAAGAAAGTGTTTAGTTGTACTTACAGTTCCAGAGTATTAGTGGCCATAACAGCACCTGAAGGCATGATGACAGGAAGAGCCAAGAGCTCTCAACTGAAACCTCAGCAGGAAGCAGAGCACACTGGGAACAATGGTGTGAGTCTGAAACCTCAAAGCCACTTCAGCGATATACTTCCTCATGCAAGGCCATCCCTCCTAATCCTCCCAAGTCAGTTGGGAACCAAGTGTTCAAATACCTGAGACTTACAGGGGACATCTCATTCAAACTAGCACACTGGCTATAGACTAGCAGGGCTCACACTCCAGTGGGTCCTGGGGTCAAAGCTGCTTGTCTCCATCATTTGCCAGGATGCCGACTCAAAGCATCATAGGCTAAGATGCTAGAGACCACAACATGCTCGCTGACAACCTTGGAGCCTGGAGGTCTGGAGCAAAGGCACCTGAGAAGCAGCTGTGTCACTTAACGGCTGCAGGAAACTCCTCTGTCAACCCAGTGATGGAGATCTGAGGAGCCCATTATCTGTATCACTCCTGTTTGGAGCCTTCATTGTCACATGGCCTGGGTGACTCCATCCTCTTCTTGTAAGGACACTGTCATGCTGAGTTAGGAACCTTCCTTCTCCAGAATGACCTCATTTGAGATAATTGTGTCTACAACAATCCTATTTCCAAACAAGGTCATGTTCGGAGGTCCTGAAGGCTATGACTCCAACAACTGAACCCTTAAGAGCCTGGAGGTCTTTCAGAGATGGCTGTCCTCAGTGCCTGGGGACAAGAGCAGCACCAAATATCTCCACAGCAAGACAGTGCCCAGAGAAAGCTCTAACCAGAGCAGTCTGCAGACCCTTGCCGGGCACCTAGAGGTGGGGGATGGAGATCAGCCATGCATGAACTTTAACACATTGCAGTTTAACTGAACAAACTTCAGGCCTGAATACTGGCTACCAGATGTGGGGAGCAGAACAGTTGGTAGTTGGGATGGGGGGTGCACAGGAGGGGAAGGAGGACAGTGAGGGGGAGGAGACAGTGAGATGGAAAAAGACAGTGGGGGAATGGAATGACGGTGAGGAGGAGGGGGATGGTGAGGGGAAGGAAGGACAGTGAGGGGAGGGAGGATGGTGAGGGGAGGGAGGAGTGGGAGGGAGAGGAGGGGGAGGGGAAGGAAGGACAGTGAGGGGGAGGGAGGGACAGTGAGAGGGAGGGAGGACAGTGAGGGGGGGGAGGACGGTGAGGGGAGGGAGGGATGAGGGGGAGGGAGGACGTGAGAGGGAGGGAGAAACAGTGAAGGGGAGGGATAACAGTGAAGGGGGGGAGGAAGGTGAGGGGGAGGAGGAAGTGAGGGGAGGGAGGACGGTGAGGGGGAGGGAGTGAGGGGGGGGGAGGACAGTGGGGAGGGGGAGGGAAACAGTGAAGGGGAGGGAGGACAGTGAGGGGGAGGGAGGACGAGTGGGAGGGGGAGGGGGGGGAGATGAAGATGAGTGTGTGATGGGTAACTGGTCAGCTCAACCCTCCTTTGGGACTCCAGCTCCTCCCTCTTCACTACTTTTTTCTCTTTATAAGAGAAAGATAATTTTTTAAAACAAATGAGTAACACATGCTAATTATACCTGTTTACAAGGTACAGCGTGGAATTTCACACCCATAGAGCTAGAGCCACCCTGAGAGGTCAGGTAATTAGCATTTTCATCTTCTTAGTCTGCCTTTATGTTTGCTTGTGAAAGTGAAGACTGGTGAGAGGACCAAGCTTCCCCAGCATCAGTTTCCAGGCTTCCCCAGCAACAGTTTCCAGTGCCTCCTTAGCCCTAGCAAATGGCTCTGGAATGTTCCTAGATATGATCCAACCAATTAAGATAAACGTCATGTACCCTCCCTGGAATTCCCCTGGTGTGCTTTAAATTGAGCCAGTGAACTCACTTGGGCATCTTCATCCTGATAAATGGAAGACCCCAGCATACTGGACTTCTGCAGAATAAAACACTCTTTGATTTTGCATAGTATTTAAGTCCGGGTCAGCCTGGTCTACAGAGTGAGTTCCAGGACAGCCAGGGCTACACAGAGAAACCCTGTCTCAAAAAAAAAAAAAAAAAAGTCTGGGGTATCAGCGAATTATGGACCCTTACAGTGAAGACCCCACTCAGGGGAGACCCCCACTCAAGTCTTGGGGTAATGCGACCACCCAGTAACTCTCACAAGACTCCGGAACTGGATGCAATCAAGCAGAGGTTTATTTAGGTGGAAACAGCCGGCTGTGGTCAACTCTTTAGCTCAAGCAGGGTAGAGTTGACCCCAATTACTGGTCTGAGGGGAGATCTTATACCCACAAACCAGGGATGGGGAGGGGGTGAGGGTTGCTAGGGAAGCATAATCATAAGAATAGTGCAACATTCCAGAGGAACTCAACCTAGGTGAGTCAGGGTCATGCGGAAACACTCTGTACACCTGTTTTTCTCAAGAATGCAGTCCTGCCCTGTCATTGTGGTCTTGCCCTTGGAACACAGAGCCCAGAGCCTGTGAACCAGATAATCCAGATGACCTGCATTCTTAGTTCTGCCCTTTTGTGATCAGCCAGGTAGCCTGTTTCAGAGACAATTTTCCATGCCCTTTGAAGGAAAATCTAAAAAAAGAACTTATATATATACTATAATAGGATTTCTATAATTTTTCATTCTTCAACAGACTGAGACATTTCAAGGGTCTCCACTTTTGCTATTCTCACTGCAGAGGTCTGCGGCACACATCTCTTCTCCCAAAGTTCTGTGACTATGCAGTTGACAGAAATTGCTTGGCCTCCCGGAGGTACACAGCCACTCCAAAACCATGTCCATAGGTTCCCTGCACCTTTGCTGCATGTTCCTGCCATCACCACAGCCTGAGTACCAAGGGGCCTGTTACTTGCCATCCAAGTCACTTTTCTACCGCTGTGAAGAGACACCATGACCAAGGCAATGCTTATGAAGGAAAGCATTTAATGGGAACTTGCTTACATTTTCAAAGGGTAAGTCCATTATTATCATGACAGGGAACATGGCAGAGGCAGACAGGCAGGCATGGTGCAGGAGAACTAACTGAGAGCTTTGCATCCTGATTGCAGCCATCAGCCAGAGAAAGAGACAGAGAAACAGAGAGATAGAGAGACAAGGCCTGGTAAAGTTTTTGAACCATCTAAGCCACTCCCAGTGGCACACTTCCTCCAACAAGTCCACACCTCCTTATCCTTCCAAACAACTCATCAACTAAGGGAATAAACCTTCAAATACTTAAGTTTATGGGGCTATTCACACTCATACTCTTGCCTTCCACCCAGGGCCCACCCAGAGTGCTAGTAAATGCACAGCAGGAGGGAGAACTGGGTCTCTCAATGACAAAGGGCCAAGCTACTGACAAAACAAGAAAACTTCCTTTGGGCCTTAAGTCCCTCAGCAATGGGCAGAAGAAACCTCACTGCAGTAAAGCTGAGTGGAAGCTGCCTGGTGGCTCTGCACACTCTCGAGCAAGGTTCTTCTTTCATGAACATCTCAGCCTGAGTCAAGGGATGGACAAACCTTTGTGTTCCCATAGTACTGCCCTCCCAGAGGCAGGCTGCTCCTCCAAGGGAAGCAACAATGGGAAGCAGCAATCTTTGCCTTTAGATAGACAAACACAATGTCTCCTCATACTGTCGCATGGAGGAAACTGAGGCAGGATGACAGACCCACCTCTCCATGAGAGAGGGAAGGGTCCATCAATGAGCTCTAAACTATCAACACTCCCTGAAACTGGAGAATGACCACCTAGGTCCTTCTGGAGGGCTGGTGGTGCTCCACAGGATCTCTTATGACTCTCATTCCCACAGAGAAATGTCTTTACTGCTTTATTTAATGTGGTCTTTAATGCTTTATTTCCTGCTGGGCCTGTGCCACAGCAGCCCAGCCCACCCCCATTTGATTATGTTCTGCACTTGTTTACACAGTGTCTTAGTGTCTTAGGGTTTCTGTTGTGATAACTGCCGGAGGAAAGGGTTGGCTTCCCTCATAGCTCTCAGGCCACACTCCATTGCTGAGGGAGTCAGAACAGGAACTCAAACAGGGCAGGAACCTGGAGGTAGAGGTTGATACTGAGACCACAGAGGAGTACCACTTTCCTTGTGGCTTGCTCAGCCTGCTTCCTTATTCCACCCAGGACCACCAGCTCAGGAATGGCACAACCCACTTGTGAACTGAACGCCCCCCCCAACCACACACCACACACACACACACACACACACACAATCAAAAAAAAAAAAAAAATCCTAAAGACTTGCCTACAGGAGGCATCCTTTTGTTTAAGATCCCTTCTTCCTACATGCCCCTAGCTTGTGTCTGCATGACATAATAACTAGTCAGCACACAGCATGCAGGCGTACTGTCCTATGCTTACAGAATCCCCCTAGATGTTCATGAGCTCAGTGATTTATAAAGTGTGGTCCAAGTCCAACAGCATCGCCATCACCTGGGAAACTATTTTCACTGCAAATATCACCCCTCCCCCAAGACCTACTGAGCCAGGATTTAAAGGGTGGGACTGAGCACACACACTTCCGCAAGCCCTCTGATAACCAACACTCACGCTGCAGACCACAGGCACTAGGCTTCCTTCCCCGCTGCAGTCAGAGCATCTGGCTGTCATGCAGAGCTTAGAGCTTGCAGCCATCAACCCCTCCCATAGTTGGAGAATAGCTGCTTTGCAAGGTGGTCTGGAGGTGCCCTGCAGGAGCTCCTGTGGAATGCCATGTGCCAGGTCTAAAGGAAGCTCCACTCCCCCAAATTCTGGTGCCTGTTCCTGTCAACCAAAGGAATAATTTCCATGTCACTGTCAGAAGGGACAAGTGACTATCTGTGGTGCACCATAGCTCATGCTGGCCTCCAGGATCCAGGCTCCCTCACAAGTACCTAGCTCCTCTTAACTCCTCCCTTGCTCTAAGCTTCTCCAGTTCAGAAGCTTCCCTGCCCTCAGCTTCTCATTCTTCTTTGAGTGTTATTTGGCTATGCTCTTGTTAATCCCACAGATTCGAGGAGAAGACCACTGACCCAAATCATGGACAAATTAATTAAATCAATCAATTAATGATAGCAAGAGGTTTTTTTGTTTTTTTGGTTTTTTTTTTGTGTACCAGGTTGTCTGTCCCTAAAGATGGTTTAAAAGACCAGCATCGAGCATGGGTGAGAAAGACCAGCATCGAGCATGAGTGAGATAGGGTCTTGTACTCAGGAGCAGAGGTTTCCCACGAGGGATTAGCAGGCAAATAGGTAGGGCTACAGGAGCACAGACATAACAAGTTATTTATGAGAACCTCCTGAACCACAGACATGTTTGAAGGTGGTTATAACAAGGTGGTCGTAATAACATGTGGTCATAATAACCTTTTGAAACAAAAGGTTTGGTTCTCATTTCCAAACAAAACCATTTGTAGTTAAGGTTACAGATATGGCAAAGCCCAATCCTTTCAGAAACAAGAAGGAACCTAGTTTGTCTTTACTATAAGATAGAGTTTAAGCCCAAGATGGCTGCTGCTCTCTCTCTCTCTCTTCTCTCTCTCTCTCTCTCTCTCTCTCCTTTGCCCATACCCTCTTTGTCTTCCTTTCTCACTCTTCCAGTCTCTCTCCTCTCATGACCTTCCTGGTCCAGCCAGTCTACTACTTTCTCTCTGCTCTGGACTCTTCCAGATGCCTCTAGCTGTTCCTCTCTTATATCTACAATAAAAACCTTTGAAGACTGGAGAGATGGCTCAGTGTTTAAGAATACTGGCTACGCCGGGCAGGTGGTGGCGACGCCTTTAATCCCAGCACGTGGGAGGCAGAGGCAGGCAGATCTCTGAGTTCGAGTCCAGCCTGGTCTACAGAGTGAGTTCCAGGACAGCCAGGGCTACACAGAGAAACCCTGTCTCGAAAAAACAAAACAAAACAAAAAGAACACTGGATACTCTTCAGAGGATCTGGTTTCAAATCCCCAGCACTCACGTGGAAACTCAATACTGCCTATAGTTCCAGTTCCAGGGATCTGACAACCTCACACAGGAGAGTATATGCAGGCGAATACCAATACACATAAAATAAAATTTAAAACAAAATAATAATTAAAAATAAATCCAGTAGTACTTAAATAAAACCAAACCTGCCCCTCAAGCATACCTTGGAGCAGTCAAGCCCTCGTTTACATACCATGTGAGGGGGACTGAAGCTAAGACTTGGAGTAGCCTGTCTTGGAGATCATGGTGCTGCACACAGACACTCAGTGTCTGCTTGTGTTTCACGTGTTTCTGCTCCAGAATTTCAGACAGAGGAAGGAAGGATCCAAAAAGTCCTCCTTAACTAGCTAGTTGAGAACAAACAGCTCTTAGCGTGAGACCAGTGCTACTGTTCTACATCTGCTTTGACAGCCAAAGAGAGATAACAGAGAGAGCAGAGGCCATTCCATCACAGATGAAGAACTTCCTAAAAGCTGGTTCTGCTGGTTGGAGATCTGGACAGCTGAAGGGGCAGGCACGCTGGTGGAAATAGCTGCAAGCTTAATTTAATTTCTCTGGTCACATCTCATTACCTAGCACAACACTAACCTTACATCTCAATTTTGTTTCCTCTGAGGTCTGCCCTAATTTTATGAGCCAACTCACTGCATTTGGTGTCACTGACCAGTTAAAAAAGCAATGTTTTCTTGTTACTGTCCCCATGGACAGCCCACCCCATAGCACTGCTGTGAGATACCATAGGCCTGAGAAGTCTGATGACCTCACAGATCTGTGAGCAACGACAGATCCCAGCAGATTCCAGCCTGGACTTCACACTGCTCCAGCTGATATGGGATAGAGCAGAGATGACCTCACCACACTAAGTCTTACTAAACTGCAGACTCATGAGAAAGTTCATACTGTCATGGTTTCTAGCCTTTATATCTGTAGCCAGGTAGATTACAGTGTGGCTGTAGACTCCCATTGTAGACTCAAATGCCCGGAAACAGAATGACATCACAATAAAACTTAAAAACAGATCTTTAGATGGGATCAGGGACATGGAGGTAGGAGGACTTTTATGGAAGTCCTTTAGATGAACTTGGCTGAGAGAAGCCTTAGTAGTCAAGAGCTCTGATTGCTCCTGCAAAGGGCCCAGGCTTGGTTGTTAACATCCACACCGTGGCTCACAACTATCCAAAACTGCAGGTCCAGGGGATCTGACACTTTCTGACCTCCACAGGTACCAGGCAAGTATATGGTTGGCAAAATACTCATGCAAATAAATAAAATAAATAAATCTAAAATGATCAAACAAAAAAGTCATCAAGAGGCTGGAGAGATGACTTAGTGGTTAAGAGGGCTTGTTGCTCTTACAAAGGACCCAGGTTCAGTTCCAGCATCTACCTCAAAACTATCTGTAACTCCAGTTTCAGGAGATCCGTGACCCTTTTCTGACTTCTATGGACTCCAGGCACACATGCTGTGCCCAAATACCATTCAGACAAAATACTCATACATGTAAAATAAAATTCATCAAGATAGTAATGAAGGCTGAGGCCTACGAGGGCCAGCGTAATATTTACAGACTGCATGATTCTCCCAGAATCCTCTCTTCTCATGGAAAAACAGTTTTGTTCCCCACCCTTTTTTTCAAATTGTTAGACCTTAATTTTGCTAATGAAAGAAAAAAATTAATAGCTTATATTTTTTAAATACTGTGTGGGAGAGTATAGAGAAAAAGACTCACAAGGCTGTAATCTATAATCACTAAATCAAGCACTCACTAAACAAAACTGTGGGTGTTATGACTAACTCAACAGGTAAAGATGCAACCTTTGTCAGATCTCTGGAACACATTTATGGTGAAAGGAGAGAACTGATTCTGCAAGTTGTCATCTGACCTCCACAAACACAAATGGCATGTATATGCACACACACACACAGACACACACATGCACGCATGCATGCAGACACGTGCACAGTGCAACACACTTGTTCACACCTCAAGCACACAATATACATTAAATGTTGTGTTAAATGCATGTGAGTAAACTTAAATCACAATAATTAATAACATGGCACTTACTTTTTCCATGACACATTTAATTCTAAACCGTCCCTGGGTAGTAAAGCACACTAAGAAAACACTCTTACCACTCTAAGGAGGGTGAGTAGCATTCCTAGCAAGCTGGGGACCCTTCTTGCTTGAGTGAGGTTGGCCACTCAACCTTGAGCGATAGAAAGACCTTCCTCATGGCAATGTTGGTAAAGGAGCCCAGCTGTGTTTAAACTTGAACCTACCTTGGATTGGATGCTGTGATTCCCATTCCAAGTCTCCACATGGCAGGTGGATCTCACAGACTCAAGCCTGGCTTGTCTTGCCATATGTCTCCCTAACTATCAACTTTGAGTTGACAAGGCCTCTCCCCACCTCCATTCCTGCCCGCAGATCCCCCTCACTAGTTGGAGTGTCTCTATTCACTCCCTGTTATGAAAATATTATGATAAGGGGTATCCTTGGCAACCTGAGACCAAGGTGCACCCCTGAGAAATTTTGCCATGCAATAGATCTGGTGTAAAGGGATTTATTGGAAAAGGAGAGAGGAGTGAGGGCCTAGGGTGAGCAGAGAGTCGGGTTGTGGGGCATAGAGAACACAGAGAGGAAACACAGAGGAGACAGAGAGAGAGAGAGAGAAAGAGAGAAGGAGAACGCATGAGCTCTAGGGTGATGGTGGGTTCTTTTATGGGCTGCACACACCAGGCACACCTGGCAGTTGAGAAGGCTAGGCTGATTCTGTGACAGACTTCAAATTGGCAGTTAAGGCGACTAGGCTAATAACGGGTTAAGTCCAGGCAGACCCAGGCAAGTCAATTACTAAAAGAAAAAACCCAGGCTCTAGCCTTCATGCGCCCATAATGGTTCTGGAATGCCTAGAGACAGAGTAAGATAAAGTTCATCTACCCTGGAGTTTCAAGTCTGAGAGTTCACTTTGAGGGACCCTCATGGCTTTTCCAGTTCCACGCCCTCCTTACAGCTTCCCCCTCCCACCTGCGGTCAAGGCTAGGCCAAGTTCCATTCTCCACCCACAGGAAATTCTTGAGTAGAAAATTCTCATAAAAACACAAAATATACTGACTGATAGTCACCTGACCCTCTAGAAATTCCCAGGTAGCATTCAAATGCATGTCATGACCTGCCCACACTTGCTAGTCAATCAATTTAAGAGTCAATATGCTTAGCCAATAAGTTTGAACTGTAACCTTGGTGATATAACCTATGCCCCTAAAATGTATAAAAATTGTTTGTAATAGCTATTCAGGGCCACCTTTTAGTCATTCACCTTGAGGGACTAATTGAAGGTCAAAACTGAACCAAAAAATAAATCTCTTGCTTTTGCATCCATATGTGTCTCGGTGTTTCACTGGGTGGGGGAGGAGGGGGGGGGGGGAGGACTTGAAGTAAGTACCCACTGATGGAGGGTCGGGGTCTTACAACTTGGTTGTCTCGCTGTCTTGGTAATGGGAGTCCTCAGATGCTGGACTTCTGCAGAATAAAACACCCTTTGTGTTTACATACTATTTGAGTCTGGTGGATCATTCTTTGGCCAATCATGAACCCTTGCACAGTGAAGGTTGTGTCAGGTCAAGACATAAGCAGTTGCTAGGTTCCTGAGTGCAGGCCAGTGGAATCTCCTGTACACTAACACTACCCTAATTCCGAATTCTTTCCATGTTCTTCCAATCTGGGCTGTCCACACCTCTTGAATATATTCGGTCTAAGTAGATTCTGAACATCCTTCCTGGCTGACTGTGAGGCCTGGTACTCACTGAGGTTGCTTCCATGACAGAACAGAGATGATCCTTGAAGCATCATCACGAGTCTTATAGCAGCCTAAGGGTTAGATATAAACTGAATGGTCAGGAAAGAAACCGTGGGGCCTCACCTGGGTCATACGCATAAAGCAACACACTAGACCCAAACTCCTGTGAGGAGCAGGACTGGGGAAATGCTGTGCTATGCCCTGTCAGAGGGAGCCTGGTAGGCCCCGTTTAACTTGGTATGTGGATGTGGATGAAATCTAATGACCAATCAGGAAAGAGCTGTTACACGGGGTGAACGTGAGGGGTGGGGTGAGCGTGGGGCGTGGGGCGTGGTGAGCGGGATGAAACCAGGCAAATCCTGATGCTTGTTTTCTGCAATGCCCACTCTCTTCCCCATTCCTTCCTCCTCCAGCGTTGCAGCAGAGGTGAGGACAGTAAGGGAAACAAAAAGCCCAATTGCTACTGTTCCAAGGATCTCCAAGGAAAACTTGTCCCCGGGAGGCCTGAACTTCCTGAAAGCTGTGGAGTAACAGCCTGCTGCTGTTTTACCTAAGCTGAAAGTCTCATTGTCTGTACATCAGCTTTACAGAGGGAGGACAGGGACCCTGTATGACACAGCGCATGTGGTAAAAGTCGGGAAGGCACTGGTTAAAGGGCAAGCTAGAGTTCAGGGGTCCTAGGCCAAGGCACTAAGGAGCAGGGCAGATCTACAGCATGCGGGGTGCGCATGGGCAGGCGCTAGACCACAGGACACTTTATCAGCTCTGCCCAGGGAGAGAGTTGGCATGTACTAATTTCTGGGAGAGAAAACAGTTTCTTGAAGCCTAGTTCACATGTACTGAAGGACTCTAGTAGGCCATAGCATGGCAAACAGGCCTGAGCTCTGAGGCCTTGTCCTTTCCACATTTGTTCACCTGGTAACTGTTTACGTCTTACATTTCCTTACTTGTCCACTCTCCTCTAGGCTGACTACAGGTCCAGTATCAAGTATTAAAGTCAGCAATCAAGCCCCCTTTGGCTCAGCTAATTAACATGCCCAATCAAAATTAACATCCTCTCCTCCCCCCCATTACCTTTATAAGATGCAATTTGCATATGGGCTACTCCTCCAGTATCATATCCCTCTGGGGCATATATCCCTCCCCCGCTTCTGGTTCCCTTCCCCTTCTCCTTCATCCTGTATCTCCTGTATTTGTCTCTTATTCCCTGCCCTTTATCTCTCTGGGGTAAATAAATCTCTTTTGTGCTGAGAACTTGGTCTTGTGGTCTGTGCTGATTCAAGTCCTTTCACCTGTACAAAGTGAGTTACTGGGAGCCTTGATCTTCGGTATTTGACTAATAGTAGATCTTTATAAGGAAACAAACTCACAAAAGTGCTCAAGTGTAAATATGTATGTGTGCCCAAACATACATAGATGTACATGTATGTGGTGTCTGGCATAGGCTAACTCGTAAAAAGAGAACTAATTATACTAATAACTACTGAAGAATTACTGGCAGTAATGATGTAACACAATGCCTCTGGCTAATCCCAAGGAGTCAGAAACAGCACAGTGAGTCAGAAACACAGGATGTGAACTGACCCGTAAGAGCCCAGAGGGTCTCATGGGGGACAGGAAGGCAGGATATGCACACCTGAGTGCCCATTTAGAGGACACAGTGTGCTTCACCAGTGGGAGAACTGGTCTGGCTGGAGCACAGCATTTGAGGTGTAGAACAAAAAACCAGATCTGGAGCTTTCTTTTTCCTTTCTTTCTTTTGCTTTTTAAAAGTTTTTTTTTTTTTTTTTTTTTTTTGTTTGTTTTGTTTTGTTTTTAAGATTTATTTATTTTATGAGTGCTCTATCTGCATGTACACTTCATGCCAGAAGAGGGCTTCAGATCACACATGGTTCTGAGCCACCATGTGGTTGCTGGGAATTGAACTTAGGACCTTTAGAAGAGCAGTGCTTAACCACATGGCCATCCCCCCAGCTTCTTCCTTCCTTCCTTTCTTTCTCTTGTTGTTGTTTTTGTTGTTGTTGTTGTTTTGTTGTTTGTTCTTCTTCTTCTTCTTCTTCTTCTTTCTTTTCTCTCTTCTCCTTCTCCTCTTCTTCTTTCTTCTTCTTCTTCTTCTTCTTCTTCTTCTTCTTCTTCTTCTTCTTCTTCTTCTTTTCTTTCCCAACACTAATGTAGCTGTTTCTCATCTATGATCATTGTCCTGGAAAAGTTAGAATGGTGACCAAGAACATGGTTCAGGGGACAGAGACATAGCTGAGACAAGGAATATGTCAGGAAGGGCATGGGTAGAACTGAGCTAGGAGAAGTTGGCTTTCTGGAGCTCAGGACACTTTTCCCAAAGCAGAACAGCTTAGCAGCTAAGGAAACAGACTTTGAGGGTCACCTCCCCGCTTCCCCTGCAGGAATGGGTCTTCAGACCCTCACTGGATGGATGACCTTTTTGAGCAGGAAGGAGACAACAGTCTCCTCTCTGGAGATTCAGGACACAGAGGAATGCAAACCATCAGGCCTTCTAAGTATCCCACTTTATTATCATAGGATTTTACCCAGCCTCACTCTCCGCTCCCCTCCATAGTCTAATCAAATCTATCAGGGGAAGTTCACAGGTTTCCCTGCTTTCTTGCCTCCTTGCCACCCAGTGTGGTTTTCCCTTCTCCCCAGTGGCTGTTCACCACCAGCCCATATGAAAAAAGGGACCAGAGTCATAGGACGATGGAGTTCAGATGGCTGTGAGTACGTCGGAAAGACTACTAGGATCAGCTTAAAAGAAGCAACTCTACTTTAATTGGAGTGAATCAAGGACTAACAGTTTTGGAGGCAGAGGATAGGGATTTCTAGGGTGGGTAATGTATATCATTGGCTGCAGCTTAGGGTACCAGATGATGCCTCATTTACATGGAGAGGCATTCCAAGAATTCAAGGTGTTTGCTGGACAGATTTTTATCAAGAGAAAGGAAGCTGAACCTGTAATCTCACCAAGGCTGGACCACATTCTGCAGGCAGGAGGTGTGGGTTTCACTCTCCCCAGACAAGGCCAAAGAAGGAGACGCCCTGCTAGTAAAGGGAGTCCATTTTGCACTGAGCTCAGGAAAGCTGTCTAGACACTGGTAGACTTTGACCTTAGCAGGACCCAACAACCCTGCCTTTTGTTAGAGGGGCTTTAGCCATGAACCTGAGGCTATCGAGGAAGAGAGCTTTTCCCGCCCCTTCAGGCTCAACTCTGCATCTGTGGACTTACAGGTCAGATTTGGGTCCACACAATGATGGCCAGGGGCCTCAGCAATCCCTCAGTGGCAGCTATCTGGCAGAGGAAGTTAGGGGCTGTGATGTCACACATTCATCATGGTTAGCATGTTCCGGACAAGTGACCCAGGAGAGGAGGCTGGTCCGATCATCAGTCAGAATAACTTGCACTCCAGGGCTGCCATTGTACCCCTCTGTCAAGTGTTCAGAGCTAGGGAGTGTAGGAGTACAGATGCCCTGCAAGACTCGTGGAAGCTGGAAACTACAAGATTTTAGGAGTACATCTGTATTCCCATATTTCCAGTATACCAGAGGCTGAAACCAGAGAACTGTTGTAATCTTGAAGCCAGCCTGGGCTACATAGTGAGTACCAATATCAATTAGGGCTTCATAGGAAGACTCAAATCATCTCCTCCACAAACACCAACCAGCCAAGTATAACCACTAACAACAAAACTGAACATACAGGATGGGTAGCTCATATCTGTCCTTACAGCAATCATCAGGCAGAAACAGGAATTCACAAGTTCTAGACCAGCCTGGGCTATATAGTGAGAGCAGACCTGCCGGGACTTTATAAGGAATGACAGTTTATCTCTAAGAACAAAGCAAGCAAAGCAATATGGGGGTGGAAGCAGGAAGCAACCACTAAACAAATGAAGATGTCATTTATGCTCACGCTCAGAAGTTTCTGTGTTCTTATGATTCTGATTATTTGTTATCTATCTGTCTATCTATCTATCTATTGATCGATCTATCTACCTATCTACTTATGCATTTATTTAGTGTGTGTGTGTGTGTGTGTGTGTGTCCCTCAAAGCACATGTGGAGGACAGATGACAACTTGCAGAAGTCTGTTCTCTCTTCTACCATGCTGGCTCTAGAGGGCCAGTTCAGGTTGTCAAGCTGGTGGTACTCCTTACCAAATCCCATGTCATTCTTATAGAAATCAACAAATGGATTCTAAAATTCACATGGAAAAGAACCAGTTCTGAGAAACACTGCTTGAGTTCAAGTTTATTGTTACATACTTACTCAAGACAGGGCTGCATTGGCAGCAAGCACACAATAGATAAATGGAATAGAATAAAGCCCCAGAATAGACTCATACGTGGGTGAACCTGTGGTTTCAACATATGCAAAAAGTTTGTGCACTGGAAAAAATGTTCCCATCTATAAACTTACAGAAGAAAACAATCCTCCTAGTTCCCCACATTCTTTTCCAGACAAAACCCAAAATTTGTGCAGTATCCAGGATCCATACTTGCATAAATAGAACTAAATAGGTTGGCAAGATGGTTCAGTGGATAAAGGTGCTTGCAGCCAAGCCTGAGAACAAGAATGCAAAACCCAGGACCATACAATAGAAGGAGAAAGCTGACACCCACACAACCATCCTATGACATCTACACATGTGCCATGTCATGTCTGTGCCCCTGCATATACTACATGTGTACCATGTCATGTCTGTGCCCTCTGCATATATACACACACATACACATAAATAAACATAATAAAATGTTTTGAAGAACTAAGTAGCAAATAATCATTGAGCATGCCCCTACTTGACAACAATAGTTTGATCATTGTTAAGAACAAGGTAGAGGCAGGTGTAGTGATACATGATTGCACTTTGGAGGCAGAGGTGTATAGATCTCTGTGAGTTCAAGGCCAGCCTTGTGTACATAGTGAATGCCAAGACAGCTAGTGCAACATAGTGGGATCCTGCCTCAAAAACAAAACAACAACAAAAATAAAGTCAAGGGCTGAGTGTGTGTACACTCCTGTGACCCCAGGGCTGGGAGACTGAGGCAGAAGCATCAGAAGTTCAAAGGCATCCTCAGATATATAGCTAACCTTAGCTAAGTGAGAGCTTGTCTCAAAAAGCAAAAAAAAAGAAAAAAAAAAAACACATGTCCTATTGTGCTGGCTATTCTTGTTGTAAAACCTAAGTAGCTGGGTGTATCTGTGAGGGATTTATAATCAATCATTTGAAGTAGAAGGACCCACTTCTATTTGGACCTTTTGAGCTGGGAAGACATACCTTTAACGCAGATCTATAATTTGGGCCACACCTTCTACTGGCAACCTAGATAAATTGGTATATACTGAAGACCAGCTGAGACACACAGCCTTATAGACTAAACAACTACTGAATTTTTGGACCTTCCATTGGTAGACAGCCATTGTTGAACTAGAAAGACCACAGCCTGTATGCTATTTTAATAAATCATACACACACACACACACACACACACACACACACACGTGTGGCCTTGTTGGAAGAAGCATTTCACTTTAGATGGACTTTGAGGTTTCAAAAACCCAAGTCAGGCCCAGTATCTCTTTCTGCTGCCTTTGGATTGGATGTAGAACTCTCAGCTGCTTCTCCAGCATCATGTCTGCCTGGGTGCTGCCAAGCTCCCTGCCATGATGATAATGGACTAAACCTCTGAACTGTAAGCCAACTCCAAAGAAGTCATTTATAAGAGTTGCTGTGGGCGCTGGGCGGTGGTGGTGCACGTCTTTAATCCCAGCACTTGGGAGGCAGAGGCAAGTGGATTTCTGAGTTCGAGGCCAGCCTGGTCTACAGAGTAAGTTTCAGGACAGTCCGGGCTACACAGAGAAACCCTGTCCCAAAAAACCAAAAAAAAAAAAAAAAAAAAAAAAAGAGTTGCCATGGGCATTGTGTCTTCATAGCAATAGAACAGTGACTGAGAGGAACAGGAAGGGAAAGGAGATTGGCTATGGTACCAACATCAAGATGAAGAGGAGGTAGCTAGAGAGTATGGGTGATGGAAATGTTCTACAATTATGGAGTTAGTTTTGCTAAAAACCACTGAATGGAGGTCAGGAGTGGTGGTGCATGTTTGTAACCTCCAGCACTCAAAAGGCAGGAGATCTCTGTAAGTTCAACGTCTACCTGAGCTATATATGTAGTTCTAGGCCAGCTAGTGCTTTAGAACACAAACCTAAAAGCATACAAAATAAAAACATCAAATCATATGTGTGTGTGGTGTGTGTGCATGTGCACTCTTGGAGTGGAACTTCAGACCATGCACATACCAAGTGTCTCAGTTAAGGTTTCTAGCGCTGTGATAAACACCACGACCAAAACAGCAAGTTGGGGAGCAAAGGTTTTATTGGTTTACACTTCCATTTTGCTGCTCATCATCTAAGGAACTCAGGATAGGAACTCAAATGTGGGTCTGCATCCTCTATGCTGCTGCACTACCTGTTGGGAAGGCAAAATATGCTGCCACTGGGCAATGCTGACCTTCAGGGACATGCCAAAACACTGTGGGGGTGGAAAAGTGCAATCTGAGATGTGGGAAAGCCAGAGCTGGTTCAGGGGTCCCCAGACCTGGCTTGGATATCCAGGTGCCTCTGAGAGTTGCAGAAGAGCTGAGAAAGGTGCGGGGGTAGGAGGGGGGAAGCGGCCTTGGGCTGAGGACAGTGTCTAGCCCAGGGCTGAAGGGGGCAAGGCGAACTCCAGCTTGTCTCAGCGTTGATTGTCCTTAGCTTGGTGGAAGCAGGCTAGAAGCACAGAGAGACCTTCTAAGGGAGATTTAGCTGTGGATCTGGAGGCGAAGACCTTCTGAACGATCCCCATGGCAATGGTAGATGAGACAGTCCATGTTCATCCATATCATTTATTGGCTGTTCATTGTGAAAAATGAGTGTATACCAAACTGTACCCACTTCTCAGGGTGGACCTGAGATTAAATAGCTTTTGCAGGGAGGAATGTCTGGGGAGGGAAGTTTGTTGGCTAAGTCCTCAGGAACCTCATTAGCATGGAGAACTCTGTTCTTGGCCTACATGACCACATGTTTCCTTACGTGAGAAGTGTGACACATATTCCAGGCCAGGACTCTGGAAGGGAGCTGGGAGTCGCCTAAGTCTCAGGTGTGTGCCCACCAAGTCTCTGGGTCTTACTTAACCCGCTCTGCCTTCCTGGCATGGTTTTACTGTCCCACACTCAAACAGGGCAGGAGTCTGGAGGCAGGTGCTGATGCAGAAGCCATGGAGGGTACTATTTACAACCTTGCTCCCTTGGCTTGCTCAGCCTGTTTTTATAGAACCCAGAACTCCAGCCCAGGGGTAGCACCACCCACAATGGGCTGGGCCTTCCCCATCAATCACTAGTGAAGAAAATGCCTTATAGCAAGATCTTACAGAAGCAACTTCTCAACTAAGTTTCTCTCCTTTCAAATAAGCGTGTGTGAAGTTGACACAAAACTACCCAGCACTCTAGGTAAGTATCCTTCCACCCAGCGACGTCTCTAATCCACTTCTTATGCTTTATTTTGAGACAGTCTTAGTAAATTGCATAGCCTAACCTTGAACTTTTGATTTTTGCCTCCATCTCTTGAGTGGCTGGGATCACTGTAAATGGGTGAATTGGACAGCATGTAAACTAGATTCCCATAAAGCTCTGCAAAGTGTTTTACCAGGGAAGCTCCGGCTCAGACTTGGAGCTGAGGGGGTGAGCCGCACCCCCCCATTCACGGGACATCACCTGTGTGGGAAGTACCCATCAAGGGAGCCTGAGGGTGGTTTGGGATGATGGAGCCAGAGAGCCAAATGAAAATGGTGCCGTTTTCTGAGGAAAGAAGCTAAGTGTCCAGAGAGGTCCCAGGCTTTGCTCAGGTCACCCTGGAGGTGAGTGTTGAGTAGAAGGGCTCTTTCTTCTGGGGTGAGCCACTGAAATAGGCTGCTGTGTTGAGCTGTATGTTTGAGAGACAGGACGTCCCCCAATTGCCTCACAGTAATAATACCTTCTATTTATACCAAACACCTCTCCTCCCAGGAGAGGGCTGTGTTTTCCCAACGTTGATTCAGTAAGCCATACAGACTGAATTGAATTAAAACCACACACAGCATGCCTACCCACTTTCTGCCCCACTTCCTTGCACTGCTATGATTCAGCCAGGCAGGGAAGTCAGGAATGCTGGTTCTCTACACTCCTGCCCCATGCCTGCTCTACAAGTCAAGAAGGGGAGTATGCTTCCTTCTGTCTTGAGAGGAATACAACATACATCAAGGGTCTTCGCCGGGCAGTGGTGGCGCACGCCTTTAGTCCCAGCACTTGGGAGGTGGAGGCAGAGGCAGAGGCAGGCGGATTTCTGAGTTCGAGGCCAGCCTGGTCTACAGAGTGAGTTCCAGGACAGCCAGGACTACACAGAGAAACCCTGTCTCGAAAAACAAACAAGCAAACAAACAAACAAAAAAAATCAAGGGTCTTCAACTGTGCCATCATCCCTTTTTCATAAGCTTATGCATTTCAGATTATTAAATCAGAAAGGTAAGGCCTGCTCATGATTGAAGTGTGTGTGAATGTATAAGTGTGTGTGAGTGTGTGTGTGTGTGTGTGTGTGTGTGTGTGTGTGTGTGCTGGAACGGAACCCAGTGTTTTACATGTGCTAGGCTAGTGCTCTGCCATGCAGCTCCAACTACAGTTTGTGTCCTTTCTAATTCTAACCATGTACCATAGAGACCGCTGGTACTCTGCCCATGTACTAGGGCACACAGGCTCTGAGTGGGCATTAGCAGGGAACTGACCGTGGGCAGATTCCCTCTGGTTCACTGGGGAAATGAGAAGGAAGGGACAATTGGGCTCTGCCAGCCTCAGTCCTTCAGTAGAGGTTGGGCTAACCTGGGCCTATCTGTAACTCTGCCCTGAGGAACAGACCACAGTCAATGGCCCAAGGTGAACCCGCCCCTGATCCCTGGTCCCACCGGGGTGATGAGTAGATGTTCCCAAATGCGCACTTGCTCCCCTCATACACACACACACACACACACACACACACACACACACACACACACATGCCAGAGAGGAGAAGGTAGGATGCCTGTGGGTTAAGATAATGCCAAGCATAGGATGCCCGGAACACATCAGTGAAGACTGCATCCTTCTTATGCACAGGGTTGTGGTGTGCCATGGTAGTACCGTCTTCTAGGGTGCTGTGTCCTCTGTCCAGACTGGGGAAATGCAGATGGCTTCAGTGCTGACAGCATAGGAGTGACTCCATGGCAGGACACAAAAACCTCAACAGGCTGTAGTCCTTACAGGTCTCCCTTGGAAGGCCTAATGGGTTGGGAACAGCTCAGAGCCCGTTCAGGCATCTGCCCACTCTCAGCCATCACCAGCATCCCTCGACGATATCATAGTCCACATAAACAAAGTTGCTCAAGGCTTCCCTACTCAGAGCCTGTCTGATGCTCACTGCTTTCATTATCAAGTCCCACTTGATGCCACCTTTGGTCAGCAGCCATATAACCTTGGCTCCTTAAGAGGACATCAAAGGATGGGACATGGGACCACAGGAAGGACGCAAAGTCTAAGGCAATTGTGCTGGCTCCACTTCCACAGAGAGTATACACCAGCACTGGTCTCTGTCATGTCAGACTTACAATAGTAGCTTAGGGTTAGCCCAATGGTAGAGTGCTAGCATGCACAAACCCTGGGCTTGATCCTTACCAACTCCAAAAGTAAACAACTTAACACATATACATGGACTGAATATGTGGCCCCACAGCAGAGTGTCTGCTCTACTTGGCAGCAAACAAAACTCAAGTGAAATTCAACGACTCCAGAGATTAGATTAAAATTCATCCTAAAACCACAGGTCCAATGCTCTCATTTGCATCTCTTGGATTTATAAATGTTGAGCAATAATTAAAGTAATTATTACAAGGAACTTACTCTGTTATAGCTTTTTGCATA
This sequence comes from Mastomys natalensis, assembly GCA_021653895.1. Lineage (NCBI taxonomy): Eukaryota > Metazoa > Chordata > Mammalia > Rodentia > Muridae > Mastomys > Mastomys natalensis. Next base: position 66,803 of record JAJTUV010001591.1, on the reverse strand, counting down.
TTAAATATCTGTTGCAAAACTGAATGAACGTTTGATTGGATGACTAGAATAGTGAGCTGCACTCTCTAGAGCAGAGGGAGCCACGGGGTGTAGGTGCTATGACAGCTCTGGGAGAGGAAGGGAAGAAAAAAGGAAGGGCGGGAGAGACAGAGTGAAAATACCCAGACGCTGCTGCTAGCCCAACAAAGGCCCCTTTGAGTGGGTGTGCATGTGGGAGCTCAATGCCTCCGGGCTGAACATTCAGACAGGAAGCTGCCTTCCCCACGCAGTCCAGGGAGCTCCAGCGTCACTAAGGGTCAGTCAAGGGGAGCACACCTCACCATCCCTCCCTCAGAAGCAACTGTTTCATCTCCAGAGGTAGCTGCTGCTGCAGAAGGATGCTGCTGCTGCTGCTGCTGCTGCTGCTGCTGCTGCTGCTGCTGGTGGGAGGAGCTCTAGGCATCTCCCACCCCAGGTGGTCAGTTGATGAAAACAGCTGGAAGAGCAGGGAAAGGGGCCAGCACAGGTGGTCAGCATTCTCTTTATCTCCAGACAGTTGAAAACCATGGGCCTTCAGGAAGATCCAGATGAGGCAGAGCTGAGAGCAAGTCTGAGTGAGGGCCCAGGTCATGAGATTGTGGGGACAGTTGAATAAGCCCCTTTCATTTGACAACTGAAAAATGGAGACCTTGCTTAGGGTCACACACTGGCTAGGTGAAGTTCAAGGCCCCAAGTTCCCTGTGCAGTCAGTGTCTTGGTCCACTCAGTTACAACAGCAGCGTGTCATGAGCTGGAAGCGAACAAACAGCAGGAATTTCTTCTTATTTTGCAGACTGGGCTCTCTCAGATCAATGAGCCAGCAAACTTTATGTCTGGCTATAGCTGTGTCTCATAGATGACGAAATCTCCATGGGTCCCCACATGATGGAACAGCTAGCCAGCTCTTGTTGGGCTTCTTTTCTAAGACACTCAGAAGGGACAGAAACTCACAATTGGATGATGTCCCAAAGTCCCACCCCCATATCATCACCTTGGGGGTAGGATTCCAACACTTGTATGTGGGTTCAGACATTACCGACAGCCCCACATCTCATGATGATAAATGGCTTTTACCTTGTTCATCTCAGCCCCAAGAGCCTGGGTATGTGTCCCATAGGCTCGATGCAACCTTGAATTCACCCCAACCATTCGACGACTTCTTAGGAAGGCTACAGAGAAGGCTGTTGGTGGAAGGCATGGAAAGACGGACACTGTCTAGGCGTGCCTCTTCTAGCAGTTGAAAAGAGAGATTGTCCTGTTGCTCTCTGGTAGCAGCCATTCCCGGGTGTTTTACTTTGTGTTTCTATTACTGTGGTGAAACACCATGACCAAAAGCAATATGAAGGAGACAGGGTTTATTTAGCGTACGCTTACACATCACCTTTCATCACAGGAGGAAGTCAGAACAGGAACTCATAACAGGGCAGAAACCTGGATGCAGGAGCTGACGCTGAGGCCATGCACTAGTGCTACCCACTGGCTTGCTCAGTCTGATTTCTTATAGAACCAGGACCACCAACCTGGGATGGCCCCACCCACAATGGGCTGGGCCCTCCTCCATCAATCACTAATTGATAAAATGCCCTATATATACAGGCTTGCCTGCAGGCTGATCTTAAGGAGGCATTTTCTCAATTATGGTTTCCTCCTCTCAGATGACTCTTAACTTGTGTCAGGTTGACATAAAAACTAGGCAGCACATGGTTACATTGTGCTCACTAGCTGAAGAAAATTCAAACAATCGAGAGACAATCTCCTGGAGGCCTGCTGCGGGGGAAGACACAACTGAGGTCTGTAGCAGACATGGTTCAGTCAAATGAAGCAATAAAAAGGGAATTTGTGTTCAGACACTCTGGAAAGAGCCTGGTGGTTCTTCAAAACACCAAATATAGGATTACTGTGTGATCCAGTAATGTCATTCCTATGTAAGTGAAAAGAGAACTGAAAATAGGTGTATATGAATGTTTGTCGTGGTACTATTGATAATACCTCAATGTCCTGGGGTTGACGCCCAGCACACAAACACACACACAAACAAACAAATAAAAATAGATGAATGAGTGAATGAGTGAATAAATGAATGAATGAATGGAGATTGGATATTGCTCAGCAGTAGAGTGCTTGCCTAGCAGGCTCAAGGCCCTAGGTATAGAGCCAAGCATCAACGGACAAATAATGAGAAACTGGGGATATAGTTCCATGCTAGAGTGTGTTTGCCTACCACACTCAATAACCTGTTCAATGGTCCTGGGTTCAATGACCAGTACCCTCAAAATAATACCCAAAAGACAACCGGGTGTGGTGGCTCATACCTGTAACCCAAGCTCTTAGAGGGCAGAGACAAGAGGATCACCACAAGTTCAAGGCTTGCCTGATTCATATAGTGAGCTCTAGGCCAACCAGGGTTATGAAATGAGGAAAGAAGAAAATACTCAAAGGTGAAATGTTGCAGTTGCCAATTAACCTCTACTCAAATCAACTGGGTGACATACACATAGCCTCATAGTTTAGTATGCCTTAAACATCTCAATGGTTGGGCCACTCCCAAACCACCTGCCCTCTGATATTCCTGAGTTATTACTTACTAAAATCTATATTCTGTCTTTGCTGCCCTAGACCCAATTAGGAGTGGGGCAGGGGCCACTCTTCCCGGGGTTTTATATGTTGGCTGTCTCTCTGTCCTGCCTCTCAGGTGTGGCCGCTCCTTCCCAAGCATGGCTATTATAAATCCTTCTCTCGGGCTGGGGAGACGGCTCAATGGTTAAGAGCACTGCCTGCTCTTCCAGAGGTCCTGAGTTCAATTTCTAGCAACCACATGGTGGCTCACAACCATCTGTAATGGGGTCTGTTGCCCTCTTCTGGCGTGTCTGAAGACAGATACAGTGTACTTGTCATATATACATAAAGAGTAAAAGTAAATCTTTAAATAGGAAATGGAAATGAGAGAAAATCACCAGTTCTAACCAGCACGAGAAGGAAGATCCTGTGCTTTTCAATTGGATGCCTGTTTGCTATTTTACTATTGTTTAATTATGTGTGTGTGGTGTGTACACATGAGTGCAGGTGCCTGCTGATTCAAGAAGAGTCAGTCAAAATCCTTGAAGCTGGACTTACAGGCATTTTGTGAACATATGTGCTAGGCATACAAACCAAGTCCTCTACAAAGGCAATATGAGCTCTTAACAACTGAGCCATCACTCCAGGGCATCCCAGGGCCTAGGTAAAATATTAAGGCCTAGATGGAATGTTGCTGTCTAGGCAACATGTTAAGGACTTGGTAACAGTTACGTGGCTAGCCTGCCATTATAAGGAAACTTTCTCATATGTTTCTGCTGTTACTAGGAAACTTTCTAATACCAAGATTGATTATGTATTCTGTTATCTTCTGTGCCCATGGAAATCAACCATGATAGAAGTAAGTAGAACTGTTTTGTATAGTTACTCACAATAAACCTGGACTTGAACCAACCACCTAACAGTGCTTCCTGCACCTGTGTATGAGCGTTCCTGTAAATAACTTCAATAAATTCATTGATCTACTAAGTTTTATTTGGATGATAGTATTACTTGGGTCTGTTGTTGGTTCCCTCATCTAGGATGAACAGACATTTCTCATCTCCCCAGGAATGTTGTACAACACTTTTCTGTTAAAAGTCTCTAACTACTGTATAAATGCAGTCTCTGAATCCACATCCAGGGATGCTCAGAAAGAAGGAACTTTAACACACAACTTTTCCCTATTTAACTAGCAAATAAAACTTCTTGCCTGATCAGAGGATTATTTGGTTATTTGCCAATTTAATAAAAAACACTGGCAGGAAAAGAACATACAGAATTGGAAGCACACTTTCCAAATAATCTATTTTCCATGTCCCTAGATTTGTCTGGGATAGAAATCGTTTATAAATGAGAACTTGTCATGTGACCTTTCTTCTCATTGTTTGAATACCCACATGGGGAGATACTGATTGACTGTTGGCCTTCAAGAGGTCAAACTCATTCTGGGAGAAGGATCACCAGCAGCAGAATTATTCAGCCTGGGAGTCATTTCTGTTGCTATGAAGATAAAAATCTTCCAGTAGAAAACAGGAAAGAAGCGTCAGTGGAGAAAAGAGGAAAGAATGTCAGTGAGAAAACAGGAAAGAAGCGTCAGTGGAGATGGTGAAGCTGGAACCGCTGCTGGGGTCTGGCACTGGGTGTGGCATTGGGGTGTGGCATCAGGTGCAGGGAGGAAAGGGACCTGAGGACAGGAGCAGATAAATGTTCAGGTAGGCTAGGTCCAAAGAACAGCTTCTAGGGATCCTAGGAGGAGGCTGGAATTGCCTTTGTGGTCTCGTGAAAGCTAATCAAGGGACATTTGTCAAGCAAAGCTCAGAGGTAAGAAGGAAGCAAGCTACAGAGGGGAAGTATTGAGGAAAGAGACTTGAAAGTAACAGACTGAAGTCAACAGTCATGGCTTCCCCCTTTCCCTGGAATTCCTATGGGGTTTCTGTAAATTAATTGAATTATTTCTATCCCCATCTAGTTTCCAAATGAGACTTGACTATGACTTATGTATTTAGTTTTATGCAATTACTGGGGAATTACCCCTAATCTATATTTCTATTTACTAGGCTGTCTACCTCCAGCTGCATTACCCAAGTAAGTCTTTGTGTCTTCTTATTTCTGCTCCAGCAGCAGGGAGGGAAGTGGTATTGAATATGCTTGGTCCATGGAAAGTGGCGCTTTTAGGAGGTGTGTCCTTGCTGGAGGAGATGCATCATGGTGGGGGTGAGCTTTGAGGCTACTATGAGTAAACCTGCCCAGTGTGGAAGAGCACCCCCTTCTGGCTGCCTTCCCATCAAGATGCAGAGCTCTCGGCTCCTCCAGTATCAGGTCAGCCTGCATGCTGCATGCTTCCCTCCATGACGAAAATGGACTGAACCTCTGAACCTGTAAGCCAGCCCCAATTAAATATTTGCCTTTATAAGACTTGCCTTGGTCATGGTGTCTGTTCACAGCAATAGAAACCCTAAGACAGAGGGTATTTCACTTGGGCACATGTTCCTGGTCCATCTCGACCATGTCTAATAGAGACCTCCTGTTCTTTCTGTCTTCCTCCTCCTTCACTCTCCTCCTCATGGTCCCTACCTGTGACTCCCAGCCTGGTAACAGAAACTCCACCTATTTCTATTCTCCCCAGTAATTAGCTGTAGTCACTTTATTTTAACCAATAGTTTAAAACTGGAGCAAGGTTTACATAGCAGCACTTGGTAGATATGAGGATCGGCTTGTGGGGGCAACCAGATCTTGGGGGCCAGTATTTACTAGCATTTGAATACATAGCAACACCAGACCAACTCCCAACATGTTTCTGAAGCCCTGTGGGAGACAGGTCTTCACCCGCCCCACAGAGCAATTCCTTGCCTCTGCCTCCAGCTATGGACTTGTGCATGCTGGTTCTTCACACATCTCCCCTCTGGCCACACATACTTCTCCTTTGCCTCTGCCTGCACCTTAGGCCTGGCTCAGTCAAATCTCTTCCATATGCATCTCCCAGAACGAGGCATGCATCTTCATTGCTAAAGTGCTATGGTCGTTTTCGTCAACGCAGATACATATTAATCCTGAGACTCCAGGAAGATAGGAGAGCAGCCTGGCTCAGCTCTTGTATACGGAACCTACCAGCATTTCGTAAGCAGTTACTGTCCCATTCTGCTTGGTGAAAAGGAAGTGAGCAAATGAAGCCACAGTATCCCTAACAAACGAGGGCCCTGGGAGACCTGTCAGAGGCAGTGGGAAAAAGACAACACAGTCTCTGAAATTTTCGCTGAGCCTCCTCCAGCTCAGCCTGCACCTTCTAGATAGAAACCTGCTGGCCAGGGAGCTGAGGACAGCTGTGGTCACCAGAGTGTGTCACACTGGTGCTTTGCTGGAGTATCACCCTCAGGTCACAGCACACTGTACTTTTTACTATAGAGGAATAAGTGCTCGGAGCAGTGAGCCTGTTTTTCCCCGACTGTAATTGTGTCAAGAGTTAATTCACACAGCACTTCCTGCCAAAGAGAAGCCTTGCAGATGTGTTTGTCACATTCCCCATTGTCACCGTGGCAAATGCCAGAGAGAAGCAACCTAAAGGGCGAAGGATCCATTCAGGCCCCTGGACGCAGAGGCCTCCATCCATGGTTGGCTGACTTTGTTGTCTTTGGGCAGAACTTCACAGAACAAAGCTGAGATGGAGCAAAACTGGTCATTTTCTGGTGGCCAAGAAGCAGCAAGATAAGAAGGAGAGAGGCAGGGGTGGAGCGAACTCTTCCAAAACATCGAAACATTTTCCCAGGGACCTACTTCCTTCAACAAGGCCCCACCTTCTACAGTCACCATTTCCCAATTATGCCTTTAGATTAAGAATTCATCAAGGAGCCGGGCAGTGGTGGCACACGCCCTTAATCCCAGCACTTGGGAGGCAGAGGGAGGTGGATTTCTGAGTTAGAGACCAGCCTGGTCTACAGAGTGAGTTCCAGGACAGCCAGGGCTACACAGAGAAACCCTGTCTCGAAAAACCAAAAAAAAAAAAAAAAAAAAAAAAAAAAGAATCCATCACGGGATTGATCCACTGATTACTCCAAAGACCCCAGGATCCAATCAGCTCTCAGTGACTTGATCCAGCAGCTGAGGACCAGGCCTTTAACACAAGAGCCTTTAGGGGACATGCCTTATATCTAAGTGCTAACATTCAGCCAACCTCTCTGGAATGAGCCCCTCCACCCTCCAAATCATGCCCTCTCACCTTTCCAGCTGAGGATCCTTCTGGAAGAGAGCTAGCACACTGATGTTCAGTGGGAGTCTATGGGGTTCAGATGTGAGAGGGAGAACTACACAGAAGTACAGTTCTGTCCACTGACGCTTATGCTGACTTCTCTCTGTGCCTTAGCACCCTTGTCTGGGATGGCAGCTGCCTCTGTGACCTTCCCATTCTCCTTCCTGTCTAACCATCAAAATCAACACAATTTTTAATTTGTTAGAATTCTCAAAAGCACAGTGCTTGGCACACAGTACAGGTACCAAAATGCTGCTGAAGAAGAGCGGGAGGGTGTGTGTGTAAGAGAGAGAGAGAGAGAGAGAGAGAGAGAAAGAGAGCTTCTGTTATCCCATTGTCCCTGCACATTCTCTTGTATTCCTTCTTTTCCTTCTCCTTGGGGCCTCTTGCCCTTGCTAAAAGCTTCCCAGCATACAGCTTTAATCCCAGCACTCACAAGATGGAGGCAGGCCGATCTCTATGACTTCAAAGTCCACTTGCTCCCCATAGCAAGTTCCAGGTCAGCCAGATGTACATAGTTAGACCCTACCTAAAAATAAACAAATAAATAAAAAATAAAATAGAAGCTTCCCAGCTTCCCTAGAAAGGTCAGTCGGATAGTCAGACTTGCGGCTCATCCAGACGTCAGCGGCAGTGCGTGACTCAGAGCTCCCCTCTCTCTCTGCTTTTGTTCTGGGCTACGAGCTTCTCATCTCTCCCACTTGCAGGAACATGGAGGAGTCGGTGTTGGGGATGGGGCAGAGCACAGGCCAGTCTACCATGAGGAGAACACGGGGCACAAGGCCTGAGAGAGAAGAGGAAAGCTGAGCTGAGACAGAAAGCCTGATGCATACAAAGGAGATACCTACTGGGTCTAAATCTCCACCTTAAACTGGTTCAAATCGGAATTTTGAACACAGAAAAGAGGTTGTGCAACTGTGGGCATAAAGACTAGCCTCTACCATAACAGAAGCAGGCAGCTTTTGGTAATTTTGTTCCTGTACACTATGGCTTTGAAGAACAAAGTCACTACCTTAGTCAGTGTTGCAGCTGGAGGCCCAGCCATTATACCCATGTTCCAGGAAACACAACTGAGAAAAAGAAATGGCAAAAAAGCAAATCTTCACCAACCAGTGGGATTTTACCAACATTTCTGGAATTGTCCATAATATTCTGCCTAGAATTTTAATTTACACTCTCATCCAGGGGCTGCGAGTCAGCTCGACACGCACAAGACCCTGTACTCAATCTGTAACAATGAGGTAAGATAGAGTCACAGCTAAGTCTGAGGGAGGCTGAAAATAGAATTTTTTTTTTTTTTTTTTTAAACAGAGTCTCAAGGATGACTTGAAACTCTCTATGTAGACCAGCCTAGTCTGGAACTCATAGAGATCTTCCTGCCTCTGCCTCCTGAGTGCTAGGATTCAAGCTGTACCACTATACCCAGCAAAAATATGAATTTTTAGTTAGTTAGTTAGTGTGTGTGTGTGTGTATGTGAATGTGGGTGTATGAAGATAGCGGTCAGAAGTTATCTTTTGGAAGTTAGCTCTATGCACTGTGAAAACCAACTAAAGTTATCAGGTCTGAGTAGCATGGGTTTTTATGTGCCGAACCACCTAAATGGCCTCAAATAGGGCATTTTAATTGGGTCCACCAACACTCAGATGAATGATGATCCTCGTGCTGAGAAAGCATGAGTCTGAATAGCAATTAGCATCTAATTAAGAAGGGCAGGGCAGGAAGCTCAGCCAGACAGGAACCTGACAACCTGAGTCGATCCCACAGTTGTTATTCTGCCTCCACATGAAGCATGAGTGTGCTTGCATTGCACACACATAAAACAGTAAAACTCATTTTAAAAAAATCCAAATCCAAATATTTACTGCTATTTTAATGGAGAAGGAAAGAATTAAAGGGATAGAGGGAAGGGGAGAGCAAAGACTCTTACAAGACCTGCAACAAAACTCAGCTAAAACCACGCTGGAGGACACTGGCATAGAAGTGACATATATTTTAGATAAACAGCAAGAACGTGAGAGAAGTAAGCCCACCATGTAAGCTATGCTCACTGACTAGCTCCAGATACAGAAAACCATGCTCGGCTAGCAGTAGATACTCAACAAACGCATTGAAAGTGTGTTTAATGGCCTATATTAGACAAAAGATATGTTTAGAATACATAAAACATCTATGGATTTTCTCAAATGAAATTCATGTGTATGTGGACAGATTTGAGTGATGGCTATATTAGTTGCTTCTTGTTGCTTTGACAAGACACATACTTTGGTATTTATTTAAATGGGAGTAAGGTTTATTTTTAACCATAGTTTCTAAGGCTTTGGCCTCTTTCCCTTAGACAGTGTGGTGTTGGGAACATGTGTCCATGGAGCCTCGTCCGTGGTGGACAGTAAGGAGAAATGGAGGGAGGGGGGAAGGGACCAAGATCAGTCATAGCCTTTGAAAGCATACCCTGTGACTTGCTTCCTCCAGCTAGCCCCTCTAAAGTTTCTTGAACTTCTTAAGAAGAGTACTAGCAGCTAGGAATGAAGTGTTTGATGTATGAACAAGCCTATGGGGACGTCTCATTTTCAAGAATAACAATGATGAACGACAGATGGTAGATAGACTACAGAGCGAACCAGAAGAGACGAAAGAATAGTTAGAATGATGGAGAGCAGCCATTCTCTCTGAACAGTGGCATAGAATCTGCAGTCATTTGTAGTTTGCTATGTTTGCTTTTTTGAGCTTTTCAATTATTTAAAGTTAGCAATTTATTAAAGGGATTAATATAGTCTTAAAAAAATAGGGTTTCACTCTGTGGTCCATTATGGCCTGGAGTTTACTTTGGAGCCTAAACTTCCCTCAAACTCTTCCTACTCCAGCCTCCCAAGTTCTATGATTAGAGGTCTGAGTGACTGTAGCTACGTGACTATATTAGCTGCTTCTTCTTCTTCTTCTTCTTCTTCTTCTTCTTCTTCTTCTTCTTCTTCTTCTTCTTCTCCTCCTCCTCCTCCTCCTCCTCCTCCTCCTCCTCCTCCTCCTCTTCCTCCTCCTCCTCCTCTTCCTCCCTTCTTCTTTCTCTTCTTCGTCTTTCTTCTTCTTTCTCCTCCTCCTCTCTCCTCCTCCTCTTCCTCCTCCTCTTCCTCCCTTCTTCCTTCTTCTCTTCTTCGTCTTCTTCCTCCTCCTCTTCCCCCCCCCCTTCATTTTTCAACCCTGAGAATAAAACCCTGAGGGACTTGCACATGTATGTCAGGCAAGTGTCAAACAACTGAGCTGTATGTCCAGTCTGTATAGTCTTTAAAAGTAATGTCAAATCCATTTGAGACAAAAATCAATATATGCCTCGTGTTCTTACCTACAAAACAAACACTGTTGATGAGATTTTAAATAAGAAAGTATTGAAGCAAGCATTTGAAAACCATTTTTTCAATGGAAACTGACTCCTTTGGACTTGTTTAGACAAGGATCCCTAAGCTTTCTGGATTGAAGATTGAGATAAACTGGTCCTCAGTGACCTCTAAGGCTCTTCTGCACCCTAGGATTCTTGTGGTTGGTGGTTCCATTAATCCACATACCTGTATCATGGTGACATGCATTCACCACACAGACAGATTTGGAAATCAAAGCTCTCAGCAAAGTTTTAGGACCAGAGCCCCTGACTCCATGCAGTGGTCTCATTCATTTGGCTAGCACTCTGCAGGTGTAACTGAAGCCTCACTATGTGGTAATGGATGCAGAGACACTGAAAATCTGACCTAAAGTAGCTTCACCAAGCCCACATTCATCAATATGAGGTGATTCTCACTCTGGAAGAGAAAGAGAATCTCTCTGGATTTCAGTGAATCACTGCGTGAACTGACATCATCATGAGATCGGCCAGAGAGCCCGTTAGTGGGGCTCAGTCACCATGAGATCCCCAGAGAGCCCGTTAGTGGGGCTCAGTCACCATGAGATCCCCAGAGAGCCCGTTAGTGGGGCTCAGTCACCATGAGATCCCCAGAGAGCCCGTTAGTGGGCTCAGTATAAAAGGGATGCTGTCCCCCAAGCACATCTGTCTTCTGCTTATTGATCTCCTCCTCTATATTCTGTGATGTCAGCATGAAGAAACATTTGCCAAATCACTGAAGAAAACAAACCCCTGATTTCAAGACAACGTAGAGAAGACAGTTGCTGCCTGTAAACAACTAAAAAAGAAACTCAAGTAACCATTCATAGGATAGAAATGACCAACTTCCATCAGCTTTTAAAATAAACTTTATTTTTTTTTTTAAGAAAATCCCTTTCAAATAAAACATCACACACCAAAATCAACCATACGAGAAGTCTACGGAACTTAGTGAATGTAAACGTAGTTAACATGGCATCAAAAACAGAAGCTGTGAAACTTCTCATTAAATTTTACACTTCCAGTATATTTGGTGCACGTATCCACCACCAAATCAAAAAAAAAAAAAAAAAAAAAAAAAAAATCCATGACAGATGGGCTGGAGAGATGGCTCAGTGGTTAATAGCACTGCCTGCTCTTCTAGAGGTCCTGGGTTCAACTTCAGCAAACCACATGGTGGCTCACAACCATCCATAATGGGTTCTGATGCCCTCTTCTGGTGTGTCTGAAGACAGCTACAGTGTACTCATATAAAACAAATAAATCATTTTTAAAAAATCCATGACAGAATTAGATCTGGAAAACCAACTAGCCTTATACCCTTTCCTAGCGTGTGCTATGCCCACCACACCAATTCCTCTAAACTTGTTCCACAAAATAGAAAATGAAGAAATTGATTCTAAGGAGCCAGTACCATCTTGATGTCAAAACCAAATAACAACAAAAACCAAAACAATTACAAAACAATTTATTTGGTGAACATAAGATACACAAATTTTAAACAAAATACTAACAGACCAAACACAGAAACACATTACAGAAAGTATACATTATGACCACATAGGCTTCATCCCAGAGAGTCAAGGTTGGTTCATATAAATCAATAAATGTAACACACCATATAAACAAACTCAAGGGTGGGGCAGTGATGGCGTACGTCTTTAATCCCAGCAGCACTTGGGAGGGCAGAGGCAGGCGGATTTCTGAGTTTGAGGCCAGCCTGGTCTACAGAGTGAGTTCCAGGACAGCCCAGGCTATACAGAGAAACCCTGTCTCGAAAAACAAAACAACAACAAACAAAAACAAAAACCAAACAAACAAACTCAAGGACAGAAACTGTGTAATTATTTCAATTGACACTGAAAAAAGCATCTGACAAAGTTCAGCATGACTTTATGATAAAAGTCCTAGAGATTTTAGGAGTGAATGGGACATGCCTCAAAATGATAAAGTCTCTATATAACAAAACAACACCCAACAGTATATTAAATGGACAAAATGGAGAGATTTCCTCTAAAAGAAAGTGTCTAAAGGGCACTGAGAAGTGTCCAACCTTCCCTCTCTTATTCAGTGCTCAAAAGCTTAGCTACAGCAATTGGACAAGAGAAAGACATAAAGGGAGAACAGGAAGGGATGAAGTCCAACTCACCCTGCTTTCAGACATCAGGATTCCTTATTTAAAAGACCCTGTTGAGTCTATTAGAAAACTCTTGAACCTAATAAACACAGGGAAGTTGTGGGGGAAAAAAATCATTATTAAACAAAAAACTATAGCCTTCATTTATATTAATAGCTTAGTCTCTGATAAAGAGATTAGAAACAATATTTCATCTAAAATAACTCCCCAAACTTGAGTATTTAGGACGATATCTAGCTAAAGAAGTGGAAGGACTCTACAATGAAAGATGTTAAAAAGAAAACCACAGAAGATATTAAACGATGACAAATATTCTCCATTCCTGTATATGCAGAATCAATGTTGTAAAAATGTCTATACTACCAAAATTAATATACAGAATTAATGCAATACTTACCAAATCCCCATGTCATATTTTACAGGTCGGGGGTGTGGGGGAACCTATTTACACAGAACCACAAATGACCGCAAATACTCAAAACAGTCCTAAGGAGCGAGAGCGAGGAGCTACACGGAGACCCTTGGACCAGAGCAGGGTTACTATGCACAACATGCTCGTACTGTGGAGCAATGGTGACACGGGGCCCTTGGACCAACATAAACCTAGGAAGACAAACGTTACAGAAGACTCAGAAGCACAACACCAGACTTTGGTTAATGTTTGACAAAGGAAGCAAAAGCATACTGTGGGAAAAGGTAGCTTTTTTTCTTTGTTAAATTGTGCTGGCAAAGCTGCAGTTCTTCTGCACAACGATGAAATTAGATTATCTTTCACCTTTCCCAAAAATCAAATCAAAATGGAGCAAAACCTTAATTTAAAATCTAAAACACAAAATTTTTAGGAAAAAATACAGGGAATGCTTTTATTTTATTTATTTTGGGTTTTTTGTTTTGGTTTTTGATGCAGGGTTTTACTGTGTAGCCCTGGCTGTCCTGGAACTCGCTTTGTACTGGCCTTGTACTCAGAGATCAGCCTGCCTCTGCCTCCTAAGTGCTGGGATTAAACGCATGCGCCACCATTGCCTGGTTTAGGGAATGTCTTTTAAGATATTGAGGTAGGCAAGAACTTTACAGTTGAACCCTAGCATCAACAGACGGATACAGGAAAACAAGGGAGTCTGTACAGCAAAGGATGCAGTGGGTAGTTTACAAAGAAGCCTTTACCAGTTACGCTTCAGAAGACAAGGGGCTGGTATCCAGAGCTCGCAACAAACTTCAGAGACTAAATAGGAAGGGAATGAAACTGCCAGTCAACAAACGGATGAATTAATTGAATAGACAGGGGTAGTGTGTTTGGTCTAATGTATTGTATTAATTTGGGTCCCCAAAATTGCATGAGAATCTGCATGTCCACAAGTAAGATACCAAGGGACTCTGTCCCTAGTTGGTTTTGATTGGTAAATAAAGTTGCCGGCAGCCAATGGTTGGGCAGGACAGACAAAGGCAGGACTTTCAGGATTCCTGAGCTACGTACAGAAAGGAAGGAGGAAGAAGGAGATCGGCCAAGCTGGGGAGAAGGTAGAAGAGCGGAGATAACACCCCTGAGAAGGTGCAGAACAGAGAACACAGCCACCACATAGGAGCTGGGGAAGAGCAGCCCCCAAGGGGCTGCCCGACTGGTCCAGGGCAACAAAGATGGAATATAGATTTTAATAAGTAATAACTTGGGAATATCGGAGGGAGTGGATTAGCCATGTGGAGGTTGGGAAGTGGCCCAGCCATTGAGCTGCTTAAGGTATATCAAAATATAAAGGCTGAGTGTGTGTGTCTTTCATTCAAGAACCCAGATCACTGGGGTGGGTAGCAAGGAATGCACTGCTGCCATCAGGATCAATTTAAGTATTTAATTGATACTGCTACAGACAGTACCAATACTATGACCAATAACTATTCTAAAAGTGTGTGATATTCCCAGCCACCAGGGAAATTCTAATTAAAACTGCTTTGAGATCCTGCCTAGCCACAGTCAGAAAGCTGGCGTCAGCAAATCTGACAGCAATGTCGGAGATGAAGTAACCTTACTCACTGCTGCTGGTGGAATACGTCAATATAGCCACTGTGGAAATCAGTTCAGAGGTTCTCAAAAAATTGAAAAAATAAAATTATCATATGACCCAACTATTTCATTCCTGGCCATAGGGGATGGAACTCCATTCCCTGACAGAAAATTTTGTATATCCATGCTTATTGCTGCTTTATTCAACACAGTGAAGAATTGGAACCAACCTTGTCTATCAACAGATGAACGGATAATGAACACACACACGCACACACACACACACGCACACACACACACGCACACACACACAAAAATTGCTTGGTTCATAGAAATAATAAAGTGAACATTTTATAGGAAAATGGGTGAATTTAGAATGCACACTAGTAATTGAGATCACATAGTCTCAGAAAGACATAAATCACATGTCCTGTGTCATATGTGGAGTCTAGCCAGTAACGACGTATGCATGAATATAAACAAATGTACATGTGGCTACAGCATACCATGAAGAGTGAGGAGAATCCAAGAAAGCCTGGGCACGCGGGGTGAGGAGGAACTGAATGGACACAGTGGAGATGAGTTATGAGAAGGTCATAATCTCCAGATTTCATATTTAAAAGGCAGCTTGTGGGGTTGGGCATGGTGCTGCACATCTTTAATCCCAGCACTCAAGTGGCAGAGGCCAGTGGATCTTTGTAAGTTCAAGGCCAGCTTGCTTTACATAGTGAGTTCCAGGCTAGCCACAGTTGCAAGTGAGAGGCTGTCTCAAAAATAAAAAGTGACTTGTATACACAGTGGATGCACACCTTGTATACTAGCACAGTGTACTCAGAAAGTGGAAGCACAATGCTGAGCTGGAGGCCTGAGATGGATGCTGGCACTTATATTCAGCTAATTACTAATAAATAAGGCAGATAACAGTGCTTGAGCAGTTCTAAGAAGATAAAAAGGGATGGAGGCACCTTGCACATTTTAAACCTGCCATTTAGAATGCAGAATTCTTTTTCTTTCTTTTTTTTTTTTTACATTCGACAAAGAATTTTATTCTAATTATTCACAAAACAATATTACAATATTTTTATAAAAATATTAAGTTTTAGGCTACCATTATTTATTTAAAAAAGTGTTTGGCTAGAAGGCTGCTTTTGCCAACTCTCTTTTTTGGAAAGGGTGTTAAAAGTTCCATGTTAAGACAATACAGATGAAAGCTGTTGAAAAAAAATCTTCAAATGTACAAAACTGTTTCTTTCTGTTGATAATTAAAAAAAAAATACATAACAATTTAAACTGAAAACACATTAAGTTAGTGTTGCCCCCTCACTGCACAGCTTTTATCATAAGGAACTGCTCCATTTAGGTAAAATCTAAAGAATGTCATCAAATTTTTCTGCCTTATTTTTCTGATCAGAATTAGTACATCACAATTTTATTACCCTTTACAGAATGCTTACATAAACTCTAATACCATAGTGCCCATGAAGCCCTTTAAAACACTCATGTCACAGACCGTAGACAGGGCAATAGGACCCAGTCTTCTCAGGAGACCCTCTTGGCAGAGGACTCAGTACTGAATAGGTTAAGTAAAAGAAAAACAAATAAAATTTTTTAGTACCAGAACTTTTGCCAACTTACAACTTTTGACAAGTTCACTTGTCACATTTAGAAAGGTTTAAATTTGAACATGTTTACCATGGTACACATTTTTACATTTACTGATGGTAGTTTAAAATTATATTCTGAAAATAAAAAGAACTTGATATAATGCCTTAGTGTAACTATAAAATAAAGCATTTTAAAACATAAATATTAGACTTTTCTTTCATTAGCAGACTCCATTTTTCTCTTGCTAGATCCTTAAAACTGTTAACACTACTCAGTTCAAATTAATGTTTCAGAATTTCTGAGTTATGGAATGCAGAATTCTAACATTTAACCAACACAGATTAATTTTTAAAAGAAATTATTTTCTGGGACAAATTACTTTCTTCAAACTAAATTTTATAATCAACTTTTCTCCTTACCACAGTTAAACTGGCTCAAAATTTCCACTTTTTTGTTGTTTTTTTGAGAGTGTTACTTAGTAGTCCAAGCTGGCCACAAACTCACTGTGTATACTGAACTGCGGTCTTGCTACCTCTACTCCCACGTACTGGGATTACAGACATGAGCTACCAGGGTTTTATGGTGCTGGGAACTGAACCCAGGATGTGCATGCCAAGCAAACATTGACCAACTGAACCACGCCAGCCCCTCTACACTACTTACTTTACTTTTTAATAAACTACCTTTCATCGGGCATGGGTGTGCACATCTTTAATTCCAGCACTCAGGAGGCAGAGACAGGTAGATCTTTGTGAGTCCCCAGTCATTTAAGAAAGAATGGAAAAGAAGGAAGGAAGGAAGGGAGGAAGGAAGGAAGGAAGGAAGAAGGAGGAAGGAAGGAAGGAAGAAGGGAGGGAGGGAGGGAGGGAGGGGAGGGAGGAAGGAAGAAGGAGGAAGGAAGTTATTTTCCCCTGGGCAGGTATTTGTTATGACAGGTATATGCTATATTCTCTTTTTTTTTTTTGGTTTTTCGAGACAGGGTTTCTCTGTGTAGCCCTGGCTGTCCTGGAACTCACTCTGTAGACCAGGCTGGCCTCGAACTCAGAAAATCCACCTGTCTCTGCCTCCCAAGTGCTGGGATTAAAGGCGTGCGCCACCACCGCCCGGCTGCTATATTCTCACTATGTGGCCAACCTGGTTTGAAACTTGTCGCATAATCCAGGCATGTCTTAAACACATAATCCTCCTGCTTCAACCTCCTCTGTGCTGTGATTACACCTGGCACAGGGTGTAGGAGGAGCTAAAGTGAGAGGAATTAGGAGAGGAAAAGGAAGAGGAGGAGCTAGGAGAGGAGAGTGAGAGAGAGAGAGAGAGAGAGAGAGAGAAGAGAGAGAGAGAGAGAGAGAGCAGAGATGTAGGAGGATGGAGAACCACCCAGGTATGGAGAGCAGTCGTGGGGAACAACTTATAATTAGGTTAACCATTGGGAACAACTCTCTTTGTATGGGCATCTTGTTATTAATCATTACCAAGCATATAAAGTCTTTGATTAATCTATAAGAATTAGAGTCTCATTGTCTTACTGTGCCCACATGGATGGCAGAATGGTCTAGGCAATGCCCAGCCTTGCGGAGACAGAGATGGCAGAGCCATTTCCACGCTGACGTCTCGTGGGTGGCAGGGCTGGTGTTTCTGGCGGGGGCCATTTCTAACTGCGGTGTGCACGTGGTCTCTGGCCACAGAACATGGCAACTGAGTAGGCAGAGCTTCCGCAGCTTAGATAGGTGACTTGACCAGCGGCCGTTTTTATATAATTATTTCAACAACAGGGCACCATGCCTGACTTTATTTTCTATTTTTTAAGTAAACATTTGCCAAATCAATTACACTTGTGCTTCTTAAACAGCTTTATTGAGCTTTAGTTCACATAGCATGCAATTCCAGGATTTACAATACACAACTGGATGCTTTTCAGTCTCGTGGAAGACTCATCTGATCGTCATCATAATCAGCTGCCCTCGTGCGAGACTCACGTTCACCCACTGTCACCCCATCCACCCTCAACCCCACACGACCGCTGAGCGCTTCCGTCTTTGTGGATTTACTTCTTATGGACATTTCATAAAACTGCAGTTCACGCTACGTGGTCTTTTGTGATAATTTCTCCTTACAAGTACACTTCTTTTAAGATTATTATATTATTGCCCAAGTCAGTACTCTACTCCATTTACAGCTGAACATTTCATTGTACAGACATGCTATGTTTTATTTTTTCACATGTCAGCTGCTCTAACCGCTGTTCCCACTTGTTACTGTTGTGACCGCCAGTGTTTCTGTAAGTGACAATTCTGTGTGTACTAGCTGTAGTCCTATACATGGAGACTCCAGGTGAGGTGGAATCTGAGTTTACCTAAATTTACTGGCTAACACTCCGACACTGTGTTTCCCTTTATAAAGAGAGAAAGGGAGGAAGAAAAGAGGAAGGAAGAGAGGCTGTGTCTGCTCGTTTGTCCCGTCTTAAGTTCCTGAGTACGTGGCAGATATAAGAAGGTTGGGGTTAAAATGCTGGCATCAAATGCTTCGAAATTTCCTACAAAAAAAAAAAAAAAAAGCTTTGTGGGGAAAAGAAAACTTGGGTTGGCAAGGTGTCTTAGTGGGTAAGGAAGAGTACTCCAGGCCAAACCTGACGCCCTGAGTTTGCTCCTCAGAGCCCACATGGTAGAAGGAGAAAACCAACTCCCATAAGCTGTCATCTGACATCACACACATACATTAGGGTGCGCATGCACATGCGTGCATGCACACACCATCAAATTTTCAAAAGAAAAGAAGATCTAAATTGACTCTATATTTGAAGATCTGAAGAAGGGTCCACAGTATGAGCAGGGTTGGGAGCAGGGTGTTTGAACAGTTTTGAAGTGGCAGGCAGAGCTGAATGACACCCACAGACACCCAACTCTGAGAACTGAATAATTAAAGATGTTGAACTCCAAACTCAAAGACCAATTTTGTATAGCATTGGGAAGCCTTTGGAAAGCGAGGTTTAGAGGCATTGGTCACATGATGAGACTATGGGCAGAACGGCAGCCATGACTGGCCATTTGAATGGACCTATGTGAGGAAATTTTGCCACAGCAAGTCCTCCTTAGGAGGTTGTTGTGGCAATTCTGGGCTGAGGTAAAAGCACTGAGGATTGCCAGCTGCCAGTCAGTGGCTAAGTGGGCAAAAGCCACATTTATCATGAACGGTTCTCTAAAGGACCCACATCTAGGAGGAGGGAGCTCATCATTTCCCTATTACATACATAGATTGTCATGTGGTGCTGAAAGTGATGCCAAGGGTTTGCTGCTAATCAAGCTGGAATCACAGTTGGAGGAGAGAGTGGGCCTTCTGCCAGCTGGGCCAAGAGCTGGACCCAGAAGCACAGGACACCACAGTCAAGCACCCCATCCCTACTGTGGGAGTCTGAGCAAAGCCCTGAGAGGCCTGGCAGTGCCTTTCAGGGTCATCTCATGAGACCACACTTTCAAGCTTCTTTCAGAGCTGATCAACCAAGTGGAGCTCAACTCCAGAGGCCTGTGGCTTGGCATTCTCATTGCCTGCAGGGCTAACTGGAGGAAACAGCTGGGCTGACATCTGCAAGTAGCTGAGGGAGGCAGAGACTGGGGACGGGAACAGTTGACCATAGCAGTGTTTTGCAATGATGGTAGTTGGCAATTGAATAAAGCTCCCACTGTGTGCTACACAGTGAATCAGAGCACTCGGGGTTCTCTCAGTGGACAAGCTGTTTTCTTCCTTAAACCACAAATAACCACTTGCCATCCAAACCTGGAGGCCACGGTGGAATGGGTTTCTTTCTATCTGAGCATACCAACAGGAGCATGGTCCCCTCCACCCATATTCTGGAGCAATGTCTCTAAGATGCAAGCCTATTGTTCCTGCCTAGTACATCCCAAGTCAGGTGCTTCTCAGCAGTGCCAGCCTGTGCCTCTATACATGGCTGGAGAAGCACAGGTTCATAGCTGTGGAATGTTCAGTGAATGGTCCACAATGAGTACTGCCATACTGCAAGCACCTCTCTGGGTCCATCTTAGCTTGGCATTTTCCTGCAGTGGAGGCTAGCTAGCTTGGCCTTGGTCTAGGGAGGGGACCGAGTCAAGGCAGCTCTGCATTTTGCCAAGTGTGCTCTCAGCCACCTGGATTGTCTACCATCCTCCTCCCCACCACCCAACTCTCCCACCCCCTCGTTATTGATATCATCAGCAGTATCCTCCATGAGGCCAATAGAAGAGGGAAGGGGACCAAAAAAAGGAGGGGAGAGCTAACCGGAGATGGCAGGATTATCTGTTTATACTGAGAGTGTTCCTTACACAACTTTATGACTCCAGCCAAACTGGTTTCTGCCAGGCAGAGAAGGATAGGCGGCTGCATGCATCATCCGCTATCTTTCCTCTGTGAGGTAGGGTGGAGGACGCTTTCCTAGGGTGTTCCAAAGCACACTGTTCCTCCTCACCCTCCACCGCACCCGGGGTGTAACCAAGCCCTTGTCCCTAGGACTGGTGGGCTGGGGTAGCATAGAAGCCACAACAAAACCCAGCCCGTGATCCTCCTTTTCTGGTGGCCCAGAATCCCCCACCTGCGCGTGACTCCTCCTCCCGTCTCTATTCCGCAGCGTCCGCACCCTGGCGACACGCTGTTTTGGCGACCGCACCTGCGTCGGGGTGGGGTAGAGGACACTCTGGGTGTAGAAGGGAAAGCAAGGAGGGTCTGGGGAACACCGCGTTGCCGGGTGAGCAACCTCGCCTACGTGGTGGCCCCCGCAGCCTAGAGCCTCCCACCCGCGGGCTGCCGCACCGATGCGCTGTCCGCGGTGCTGACGCCGGCCGGTCGCTCGGTCGGGAGGGGGAGCAGACGCCTTGGTTCCCGCCGCGACCGGAGACCAGAAAGGCTGCCTGTTCTCGGTTCCCAAACCGTATCTTTTCCCCCAGATGGCTCCACCGAGTTCTGGCGCTGCGATGGATCCAGGAACAAAAGGATGAGCAAAGGGAATTTAAACTTCAGGCAAGAGCCTGAGAATCAAAAGTCGGGTTTGGCTCCCGATGGCCCCCAGCCCCTGAGACCTCAAAGCACCAAGTTGAGCAAAGTTTCCCAGTGGCTTGAGAAAGGAAGACATTCCAGAGCCCAAGCGCAGTGAAGGAAGGACGCGGTCTTCTAGCGAGCTGGCAGCCAGCGCGGCAGTGGGACACCTGCTCCGGTGGGACGCACTGTTGTGGCCAAAAGGACCCGGAGGCGTCGCAGCAGCCCAACTCTCCACCCATTCCTCCCTTCCTTACTCACCCCTCCCGAACACCCCGCCCGGGGCTCGGATGACTCCGCCTCTCCGTACCGGGTAGATCTTCAGCGGTAGCAAGGAAAGGAAGGGAGCGCTTCCCCGGAGGACTCGCTCGGCTCTGAGGCTCGGAAGCCGACGCCGCCAGCTCAATTACAGGGGAGGAACAGGACTGCCCGCGCAAGCCTGCGCCTAGGAGCGACCGATCCCCAGCAGCTTCATGGGACGCCCCCGAGGAGTCCCTCTGTGCCCTGCCACCGTATTCCGATCCTAGGCGTCCGGACTCCACGGTTCACCCTGCCCGCAGCCCGCGGCCTGTCCAGAGTGGAGTATGCGGCCCGGGGCCCCGTGGACTCCGGCCACCGGGCGGCGCTGGCCTAGCTTCGGAGCCGGGAGCCCGAGGGCTGCGAGTGAGGAGTCGCAAAAGGCAGTAAGGCGTCGGGGCGCGGGGAGAAGCGCTCCAGCCTGGGTGTCCGCTGAGTCGGGCGACCAGTGCGTGGCCTGAACGCCCGGCAGGAGGAGGATCGCCCTGCCGTCCTGGGTCCGGGGAGACTGCAGGGGGGCTCCGCTGCGGCCCCTGACCTCTGGCCACCATCCTCACCCTCCTGCTTCTGCTGCGGGGATGTCACGGCCCCGGCCCCGAGCGCCGCCCCAGCCCCGGGGTTGAGCTGCGGACCATGTCCTCCCGCAGCCCCCGGCCCCCGCCCCGCCGCTGCCGCCGCCGCCTGCCGCGCCCCTCCTGCTGCTGCTGCTGCTGCCGCCGCTCGCACCTCAACGAGGACACCGGCCGCTTCGTGCTGCTGGCCGCGCTCATCGGCCTCTACCTGGTGGCGGGCGCCACCGTCTTCTCCGCGCTCGAGAGCCCGGGCGAGGCAGAGGCGCGGGCGCGCTGGGGCGCCACGCTGCGCAACTTCAGCGCTACGCACGGCGTGGCGGAGCCGGAGCTGCGCGCCTTCCTCCGGCACTACGAGGCCGCGCTGGCCGCCGGGGTCCGCGCCGACGCGCTGCGCCCGCGCTGGGACTTCCCTGGAGCCTTCTACTTCGTCGGCACCGTAGTGTCGACTATAGGTGAGCTGCGCACCCCGTCTGTCTTTCCCCTGCGTGCTGTCACTCGCTGCCCTTTCCACGGATCGGAGACCGAGTCGGCGTCCCGGACTCCTCCTTTCCATTCTGATACCCCTTTCCTACTTTTGTCTCGCTCTCTGTCCTCTCTCGTCCTCCTACTTTTCTTTCCTGCATTTGGAGCGAGAGGTGGCCGAATGGACCATTTCTAGCTCTTTGCTATCAGCTAACACTCATTGACTGTGTGTCAACCAGGAGCCAAGCACTTTGAAGTTTCCTGTTCAGCCCTGCTCCTTAGTATTGCCCTCTGTAAGAGCGTATGTGAGAATATATGTTAAGGGCTACTATCTCCTACCCGACCCAGGCCTCACTATCCTCAGGAATGATTACGAACGCCATTTCTGCATCCTTTCTCAGCGTTTTAATTTCCTTCTCTCCTGTTGACACTGCCCCACCCCTCAAAGTAAAATCCGTTATTCAAAAACCAGCCTTTCCGCTCACTGTTACACACCACTCGCCTTGGTTTTCCCCTCCACACACCCCTAACTTCTCCAAATTCTTGACCTCTTGTCTTTTGTTCCGCCTTTTCCAACCGATAGTGGTGCCAAAGAACAGCCAGGGCATAGCCGCCTTTACATTATACTTTGATATAAACAGCTCACATTTTCATAACCTCCGGAGAAATGTGCAGACTCTTGAGACACACACACACCCGCCCCTCTCTTTTCAGCTAGATTGATGTCTCCTGATGCTCCTCCGGCCACACTCTGTCCTCCACTTCTTTCCCCGGAGTTTGGCATCATGTTAAACAGCCACTTCCCCCATTTATTTAGGTGTACAGAGCGCAAAGGAAAAATACTCTGACAAGACTTGCTTGTGCCTCACCCACTCCTTTTCTGAGTCCCAGGGTTGGAGAAGCACTTACTTATCACACTAGCCGCCCCAAGAGATCCTCTTCTACTGATGCAATTTAGGAGAAACGGGCTGTATTTTCAGGACTGCGAGGTGAGGAACTTTATAAACACCATTTCCTTGTGCCCGTTCAGAGCATGGGCCGTGGACTACCCACCACTGCTCACTGCTACTTCTGCCTGGGAGCTGGGGAGAAGTAGCAGGTTTGTTCCGAATATGAACAGAGGGATTCTGTCTCTCTCTGTCTCTGTCTCTCTGTCTCTGTCTCTGCTCTGTCTCTGTCTCTCTTTCTCTCTCTCTCTCTCTCTCTCTCTCTCTCTCTTCTCTGTATGTATGTATGTATGGTCTGTGAACATGCTTCCTTGCTGACAATCATTTTTCTTTCGTGTCATGCTTGATCTGATTATTTTAAATAGAAAAGGCAATATGGACTGAGTCTGAAGTCTATACAAATTAGATAAAAACACCCTTTTAAAATATATCATGTTGTTATGGTGATTGAAGATATAAAATGACCCCCTCAAAAATCCCTTTTAAGAGCTGCATTGAGTTGCTATAGCAACTAGAAGTTTTTTTTTTTTTAAGTGTTTTAAAAGTACTAAGGATGCTTAATCTTGGAGGATGCCATCATGTGTTTATACTTCATTGTTAATATGCACTCTTCTTGTAAACATTCCCTGTTGCCCTTCTACCTAGAGGTATACCTGTGAACATGCTACATCACAGCATCTCTCTCCTAGTGACATGCTCAAGCTTCCGAGATAAGCGGAAGCTGTTGCCAGTGTTCTCTTCCCATACAGGCTGTGAATCCCCACCCCCACCCCACCCAAGACTCTACTCTTGTGGACTGTGCTTACATTGTGTCTCTATGAGCTTCACTCTTCCTTCAGAAGCTGTGATTCTGAACCCAGGTTTCTTTCTCATTTTCGTGGACAAAATCAAGTCAGCTTGTTTGAATATTGCTTCATGCCTTAATCTTTAATCTATTGTCAGGATTGGCTGTTCTCTAGTCAAGTGGAAAGGAATTGTGTTCTCTCTTGACTTGCAGTTTTGGATATAGGAGCCAGTGTGGACAGGCTACACCAAAGCTTGTGGCTGTCGTATGAATGACCTAGCAGGTTGCTTACAAAATCTGCAAGGTGACATCAGTACCAGTTGTGGATGGCTCAGGACTGAGCTGGCCCTCTGCAGGATACCAAAACGGCCCTATGAGTCGTCTCTTGGGGATAGTGCTTTAACCTGATCCTTTTACATCAGTCAAGTAAGTTCTGCCAAGTAGCCAACCACATGGTTATCCTTCCCACCTTCTCTGTGGATAAGATTTCAGTGGAGACCTACAATGTCCTTTTCTGTTTATACATTTCCTTTCCTTTAGATGTCCAGCTGTTATCATTACCGATGTAATGATGAATGCAGTCATGCAGGAAAGCACAGCTCAGCCAGGGCTCTCTCATCCACCCTCATCCTCAGAAGAGAAAAACTATTCTGTTCTGGGCTTTACTGGATCAATCATCATCACAGGGTATGTGTGGTTCATGCAGCAATGTGGAGTTCAGGGTTCTACTTTCATATCCTGTCTAATGAAGTAGAGTATTTCTCTTGTTGTTGTTGTTTATCTGGATCATAGTTTTAGTATAGACAACCCTTCATTCCATAACTATGAAGCATTGTGTGTATCAGGCCCAGTGCTATATTTTGAAAAATCAATCACTGTTCTACTTGCCAGGGGTTTTAAGCATATTCCAATATAGGCAGCTGACATGCAGCGTACTTAGCCATCACACTAAAGAGGACCAGAACACAAGGGAGACTCCAGTCAAGTCTGTGTGGTACAGTGTTAGGAGAGTGATACAAGGTTATTCACCACAAGCCAGCACTGGATTTCCACAGTGCATATTACACTAATGTTATACATATAGCAGTGGGGGAATATCCTTGTGTGAAACTGAAATGTTAATAATGGATATCTATATGTGTGTTTCTCTGTCTCTGTCCTGTTCTCCCTCCCCCACCGTGTGTGTGTGTGTGTGTGTGTGTGTGTGTGTGTGTGTGCATATATCTGACATTAAGGCAGGGACTACTTTGCTGGTCAGGCCAGCAACTGAGTAAGTACAGAAAAACTTAAAGGATAACACAGATGTTACAAGCAGATGAGCTAGAAGCAGCTATAGGCCTTAGATAGCTGGATAGGCAAGAGCCAATACAAACTCAGAAAGTCAGAGATAGGAGACAGGGATATCCTGAAAGCTCTTGCTGTCAGGGGAGGTAACAAAAAGGACAGAATTGCTTGTCAACTGTAGGCAACGTGCAGGGAGGTTTAGTATGGCCTTGTATATTCAAGGTCAGATGGAACCTCACAGTGAGAGGGAACGTTTGCCCTTGAAAGGGGCCCCATATCCTGAGCTGGGTGCTTTGCAACTGTGTAAACACACACGTGTCTGCACAGCACAGACCCTATGGGGAAATGTGTCTACAATTACTCAGCAATAGCTGAGGCTGTGCAAAAAGTCTATTTGAGTAACTCAAGCAAGATATTTTAAAAGTCCACTTTATACTCTAAATTATCCATCCTGATTGCTCACACAGAACTGAAGCCCTGGGTAATTACTACTTCTCCCATTTACCCTCTGTGACATATTCCCTGGGGGGTGGAATTGAGTGTATTTTAATGTGAACATGTTTGTATCTGCACTCTACTATTTAACAAATACCCAAAGCAACAGAACTTATGACAGATACAAACATGGCCTTTGGCGCGTTGTTATCTGAGTCTTCTGGGATCAGATGTGCTAGCAATGAGGATAGTAGCTGAGTTGCTGACTGTGTTATTAACAGCGGTACTCTGGCTTGGAGAAATTCAGAACAGTCCAAAGGGTGTTAATCCATCACTTCACATCTTAAAGAATGCTTTATTGGTTTTCTTTGAAAAGATTAAAAGGAAGCTCTCGCTTGGGGCTTTAATTACGGATCTGCTGTCAGATTTACACATACAGAAGAACATATTTAAAAGTCTTTCTCAAATGGCAGCTTGATCGAAACAGAAATATTTTTGCTTCCTTCTATTAGATTTCCTGGCAGAGCTTTTTAGCTGTAAAGCTAAAATCATGCCGGCAGAGACGATATGGTGTAGGTACAGGAGTTGTTGCTTTTGGCACTGCATAATTTAGTTTGCTGCTTTCAGAATTAGGCACACTTAATTATTCGGCCATGAGATTAGTAACAAGTCCTAACTCCACCCCCCCCACCCTTTAAAAAAATGGAGTTTTAAAAAATGTTTTTTGCTGCAGAGGAAATTAAGAGAGTAAAAGACCAAAATGTCACTATTGTGATTCATTTTGGTAATTCATAATTTCTTCTAACATGTATGTAATGTAGCTGGAGGTGGTTTTGACACTTGGAGTGACATACATGTCCCAGAAGGGGTCTGTGGGGGAGAGTGCCTTCTCTCTCTTCCTTCTTTCATTAACTGCTTTTTGTTGGAGAGTGATGCTGTGACAGAACTGAAGGATGTTGGGAGAAGCATACACTGGATTTGAAGTTGTTGATGAACAGGAAGTTCTCTGTCCTTTCACACCCCAATGCTGACCCAGGCCACAACAGTAATTGCTTAAGTGAGCCAGAGAAGAGGTGACACTGCTCCACATGGCTCTTCTCATGTCTGCAGGTCCAACTGATGTGGGGTTGCACCATCAGTGTCAGTCTATGTCTCCTGTGGCCTCACATGTGGCTTTGAATAAGTGCATACTGTTTTCTATAGTTGATGTTTCCTCACTGCAGGCTAGCTGCGTGGTTCCCAGTCTGAGCTACTTTGAGTATGCCACATGCATAATGTGGCCACAATGAGCATCTTATGCATATGGCCGGTTCCTTCTGTGGAGCATCTCCTCAGGGAGAGTCTCCAGCAGGGAAATCGCTGAGTCAGCGGTGCTGCTGTTGTCACAGCTTCTGGCTAGCCATCTTGGAGGGGCAGTTATTGGCTCTTTCCCGAGGTAAGCTCCTGTTTCTACAAGTCTCATGGCCATCTGCTAATTTGCTGCATGGATGTTGGCCATCTATATACTGGGTTTCTCCAGGATCCTGCTGAACTAGGCATCTGCAGCCTCCATTGCTGCTTCCTATGGGAAGCACTGGATGAGAAAAGGACAAGGAGAAGCAGATGAAGACAGCTGTTACAGGTTGTCAAAGATTAAGGCAAGAGGAACATCTGGGCCTCATCTTTCCTGTCTCTCAGGGAATGGTCTGTCATGCTTCCAAGTCTCAGCCAGCTGCTGAGAAACATTCTTCTGCCCAGAGCTGATGACTCTTCCCAGGGCCCCAGTCTTGAGTGGCTCAGAGTTGCACCAAATGGAGCAAAGGTAGACCCTTAAAGTTCTATAGCTGGAAGTACCATGAATATATTCTAGAATGTTCCCTAAGCATTTAGAAGAACATACTGTTAAAAGCCAGTCAGCGACCCATTATAGAACAGACTGTGGCGGAGCTGTGCTGACTGGAAATCCCCGCCATTAGGCCATCTCTCTCTCTCTCTCTCTCTCTCTCTCTCTCTCTCTCTCTCTCTCTCTCTCTCTCCTCCTCTCTCTCCCTCCCTCCCTCTCTTTCTCTCTCTCTTCCCCTTAAGACACAGTCCTGCTATGTAATGTGGCTCAGGCTGGCTGCAACTTGTTATGTGGCCTCAGCTGCCTTAGAACTCATTCCCAAGTGTGAGAATTGCAGGCATAAAACATCACACTTGACCCTTGAAGACTTTGAGGAGCCCTAGAGCCCTTCCAAGACTGATCTAGAAAAGACTAAGTTAAATGTATTCCTCACCTCACACAAGGCCCAGTTGGAGCCATAAGTTGAGTCAAGTTCCATAGCAAGCCCTAAAGGGAGCTGAAAACTCAAGCTTTAGAAAAGCTTTGTCAGAGGGTAGATTGCTGAAGGTGGTTGCATTTCCCACCACAGAGGGAAAGGACAGGGATGAAGTGGGGGACAGGTGGGCAGGGCAACGTTCTTACACACTCTTGTACATACCGCTCAAAGCAGGAACTCACAGACTGAATTAGGCTAAACTTCCAAGCTGGTAGCTAGGCTTCTAGAAGAATGAGCATTCAACTCTACATGAAGAAGGGGAAGAGACTATAAAACTTCCTGATCTACAGATGGTAGCCCCAGACTTTAGTCCCCACATTCCCAGCTAGAGTAGGCATATCCTTGCTTTGTAGGCTTCTCATATTAGGAGAAGCTAGGAGACAGCCAAGGCTGTTGGTCTGTTCCTGGGGTTGTCCCAGCCCCAGTCCTCTCTAGGCCCTCCCCTTACCTCCTCCAGTACCATTAACACCAGGTTCTGAAATCAGTAGGAGGGCTATCAACAACACAACCAAACTGTGTATGGAGCCCCAGGGGTGCACCCTGGGAGGCTCGAGCATCAGAGCTTCACAGTGTCCCACTGGAGCTGAGGTAGAAGGTGGAAGACCCTGAAGCTGAAGCATCTTGCTGTCACAGGATGAGAGGAGCTGAACCACAGTGCAGGGAGGTGCTGGGAGAGGCAAAAAGGAGACTAAAGGTCCTTGGTCTTCACCCATGCTGGCACTTGGCTTCTTAGGGTTCTGGCCCTAGGAAGTTCCTAACTGCTGCCATTCCATAGCCAATTACCAATTCCAGTCCTTAGACACAACTAGACTCCTCTGGTGGCAAGCTGCTATACTGAAGGAGACTTCGGACCCTGTCTTGGCTGTCACTTCCTTGGGCTTGGACAAGCTAACTCCTGGCTCATCCATCAGCAGGTTGCTAATGACATGATCCTGGGCTTCCCTAAAGGAGGGTCTCTGTTTGGTTCCCCTGAGTCTCAGAGGACCCATTCTGAGGTGTCTGTGGTGGAAAACTCAGTGCCTTTTCTTTCAAGTTTTACACTCCCTTGTCTTCAGGATAGTCTAGGTAGACTAGAAAGACAAGGTCCCCGTGTCTCTCATACTGTACAGTATGAAGGAATCATCAAGTAACTTCTTACCCTGCAGCCTCTACTTGTAGTCTCGGGTGGGACCTCGGGACCTGCGTTTCACACAAGCCTCTTCACTGTGTCTAGACTTCTGGGCTATAGACCACACTTTGGAGCCAGGGCTCAGGAAAGGAGTACAATTACGGGCAGGGGTTGTGCTGCTTTGGGCAGAACCCACCCTAGCACTGGGAAGGTTGAGACAGGTGGGCTTGCTGGCCAGATAGTCTAGCCTCCTTGGCAAGTTCCAGGTTTGCCAAAGATCTTCTTAAGGAGAGGGAAAAAGGAGATTGGGGCTATAGAGACGACTTAGGAGAGTCAGGAGCACTTGCTCTTGCAGAAGACTTGGGCTTAGTTCCCAGCACCCACATGACAGCTTACAATCATCTATAATTTCAGTTCCATAGGATCCATTGACCTCTTCTACCTCTGCAGGTACCAAACACAAGTAGTACACAGATATATGGACAGGCAAAACACTCACATACACAATAAAAATAAACAAACAAACCTTTTTTTGAGATATATGTTGATGGGCTCGGGCCTACATGCGTATGCACTATTACTATTGCTGTGATAGCACACCACGACCTAGGCAAGTCTGCAAGTGCTGCTCACTGGTTTGCCCCACGGCTTGCTCAGCTTCCTTTCTTATAGAACTCAGGACCAGCCTAGAGATGACACTACCCACAGTGGGCTGGGCCTGCTCCTACATCAATTACTAGTGAAGAAAAATCCTTACAGGCTTGCCTGCCACCTGATTTGATGAAGGCTTTTTCTCAATGGAGGCTCCCCCTTTCCCATGAATCTAGCTTGTGTCAGGTGATAAGAACTAGGCACACAGCTGACCCTTTCTCAGCTTGACACACAGACACATCACTGTGAAGACAGAACTTTTCTTTCTTATTCATCCCCAACAGGACATATTAGTAAAGACATCACAATACAAAGCATTTTCATACCTAAAAGTCCCACAGTCCAAATTCAAACAACTAAAAACTAGGTTTCTTTAAGATACTTCTTTTAAAATCCAGCCTTTTAAAATCTAATGACTCTCAACTGCAGGCTCCTATAAAAATTAAAAATAAGCTAAATACTTTCTTACTTCAAGAGGGAAGAACCAGGCTCAGTCATGATCAAAGCAAAGAAAAACCAAACTCCCACAGTGTAAATAACTCAATGTCCAATATCTGCGATCCTCTCCCATCTCCTAACCTCCTTCTAAGAGCATGAGTCAAGTCTCTAGCTCTGCCTGCTATAGCACACAGCTTGTCTTCCTGGCTCCAGCTGGCTCCACTCCATTGCTGCTGCTGTTCTTGGTGGCCATCCGATGGTACTGGCATCTCCAAAATGCTGGAGTCTTCTGCTACAACTGGACTGCAATTTCACCAATAGCCTCTCATAGGCTCTCTTCCGGTACCAAGCCTCGATTTCTCTGCATGATCCCTTCAGTCCTGGGCCTTCAGCTGCCACTTAGCCTGCACCTTCTCCTTTCTCAGTGCCTCTCTGCTGGCCTCTCAGTACAAGGCCTCAACCACCAGAGTGAGGTACATCTGTGTGTGCGCCTGGTAAGTCCAGAGCAACAGCAGAAGCTTGCCAGAGCTGGCCTTGTCTTGTTGGTGAGCCTTGGGCTGCCTCATCACCCTGTTGGGGTCCCTGTGTGACTGCCGCATCTTCAGAGTGGCATCCACACTCTGAAATGGTCTCTGTCTCCAGGGTATGTTATGGTCCTGTGCTGTTGCATAACTATTGTGGTAATTTGGTTTGGTTTGGCTTTCATGAATTCCATGTAGCTTAGGCTGGCCTTAATTAAACTTGTTAATGTCGTTGAGGATTCTTATTCCCACCTGGCACCCCCTCTGATCAGAGTGGTGGCCTGAGAGGAAAATGGAGGACCTCTGGGGCTGATGAAGACCTTAGGCCACCATGAGCACAATAAGAACAGACTCTTGAGAGTCCCATTTAATTGGGAGAACAAGGGCTATTTAAACCTTTGAGGAGTGGGTAGAGGCCTTCAGGGTGAGTGCACATCCTTGGCCGTGGCTAAGGTGCTGGGGATACCTCATTTGCATAAAGAGGAATTCCAAGTGCTTATTGGACATGATCTTATAACCTGTTACCTGGCCACCAGGCCATGTGACCACCTCAAGGGTGGCAGAGGTGGGGGTTGTAAGGCTATGAGCACCAGAACATACAGGCCCAGAGCGGGGAGGGAACAGTCCTACTCCTGCTGGTCACAACATATTTTTGGGTTTTGGACATGTCTCCACCTCAGTCTTGCTCTGAACTGACTCCCATGGTCCCGTGTCTTTCCAGCCCCACAGAGGATGACCTTGAACACCTTATTCTTCTGCCTCTACCCTCCAAGTACTGAGATGACAGGCTGGTATCATCGTGCCTGGCCTAGAAGAGTGCCCTTTAAAATGTTTTTTTGTTTGTTTGTTTTTCTGTAAGCCCACCTAACTAGAGTGCTATTTATGTATTTATTTACTTATTTACTCACATGTTTTTGGAGACAGGATCTTAAGCAGTCTAGCTAGCCTTGGCCTTGCTGTGTAGCCAAGAACGACCTGAATTCATGATCCTCCTGTGTTCATCTCCCAGGTATTGGGATTGCAGGCATAGGCCAACATGTGGCTTGTTTTATGGGGTGCTAGGGATCAAATCCGGGACTCTGTGATTTCTAGGTATACATGATGCCACCTAAGCTACATCTCAGGGCCCCATTCAGTGTCTTAACATCTGCACAATGATCTGGCAAAGGACTGAGTGACTGAGTGTTTCTCTGTCCCCAGCCTCCACAGAACTGTCAGCAGCCCTTTCCCCCCTCCGTCTATTTCTTGGCAATACTCTGTCATAGAAGGAGGTTGTGAGTCTGACAGTAACAGAGAAATTGGCCCAGCAGGGTCCTACCCTGTTCCCCTCGGTGGATCTGGTATCAAGACCCCTAGGTTGAGTCTGATTCCAGCAGCTCTTCTCTCCAGACCATCATGCACATGGGGCCTGTCCTGGGATGGAAAGGAACAAGCAAAGCGTCATCATCTCCTTGGCTGATGCCCCCTCCTGCTGTTTGTCATCAAGTCAGTTTATCATGTGTGCCTCCCCAAATCCTTTGGGGAAAAAATGAACAAATCAAACAAACAAAAATAACTCTTCATTTTTTACCTACAGAGGCAGGCTCAGAGAGGTTTAAGTGGCTATGATCATGCAAAGTGGCCCTGGCAGAATGAGAATTCAGAGTCTGACTGCCCAGGGTCTTGTTCATGTTCCTGACTTATATGCTACCACACTGGAAGACCCATAGCCCAGCCTCAGGCTATCCACTGGAAGGAGATGGAAGAGGGAGGGAGGAGGTCTCAGGCAGGACTGAAGCACAGTTTAGGAACTCTGTGATCTGCTGCTGCTTTGTTAGCCCCCATGGCTATGCTGAAGCAAGGGCTGCCTGCTCTCTTCCACCACAGCCAGCCTCGCTGGGTCCTCCATTAAACAGGCAAGCATGGTGCTGCCTCCCAAGGGTTGGTTCAAGGGAGGCAAGATCATAGCCTAACGGTAGACCCTGCCCCCTGTTGGGCAATGTAGAAACCAGTTATCCCTTCTCCAGCTTAACTTCTGGCTACCCTTCCTCATTACACCTCCAGTTTCTTCCATCCACCCACACACCCACACACTTGCTCCAGGCACTTCAGCAAACTACTGGACATCACTCATGCCATTCCCTCCACCTGGAAGACCCTTCTCTTTCTCCTCATTTCCTACCCATTGAACTTGCTCTTCAAGGTGGTTGGTATGAAACTCCTCCTCCACCCCTCAGACATATGCTAATCACTCGTGTCTGTGCCAGCCTCCCAGCTCTAATGCAAACTTGCAGACTAGTGGGTAGACTAGGCTATGTCCAAAGCTGGCACATGACCTAGCACATTTTTGTTATTTGTCTTTTCTTTCTCCAGGATAGTAGCTTTCTCTTACTACACTTAGTAGAGTGACCTGAGGGTCAGCATCCATGTGTTCAGTGACAACTATGAAGTAGGTCCTTTATCTAGAGATAATGAAAGAAGAAAGCTGTCTTCTATCCATCTTGGAAACTGTTGCTTGGCACAGAGTACTCACATGTTGAATGGATGGAATGAATGAATGAATGAATGAATGAATGAAAATCTGGGAAACTGCAAGCTATGCATGGGAAACCCACGCTCCCAGATCTTCCTTTAATAATTCCACCCCTGTGTCTGGTAGAACTGAACTTGTTCCTGGTCCCTCTCTCTGGCTTAATCTCAGCAAAGCTGGCAGGCGTGCTGCTGAGCAGCCAGCTCTGTCACCTGGGACTCCCCTGGCTGGCAGTACAGTCTTTGTGGCTTTTGAGTCAGATGGGCCCTGTCCTGATCCTGATTAAGGGCTTTTGGACATAAAGATGTCTGGCCAAGCCAGAACTGCTGGAGTAAAAATAAACCAGGTAAAATAAAATCTTAGCTCTCTCTCTCTTCTCTCTCTCTCTCTCTCTCTCTCTCTCTCTCTCTTTCTCTCTCTCTCTTACACGCACCGCACACGCACACGCACATGCACACGCACACTCACGAACTACTGTCCCCTTCCCCACTGGGTATGATGGAAAAACTTCAGTCTTGAACAAGAATACCTGCTTCTAGTCCTGTGTCTCTCGTTGCTTCAGAGTTCATCCTTGCCCTGGTCTTAGCTGTGTCTGTCAGTCATGAGAATCCCTAGCCACAGCCTTGCCTGTGCCTTCACCAGCTCAGGACACCCCACATGGACAGACACTGGCTCACAAATTTGATGAAAGTTTTTATCCGTAAGAAAATATAATTCCACAAACCAAGAAAAGCCACACCCACCCACACAGCCCAGCACCTCCACGATGGCTCCAGAAATACTCAGGAAGCTTTTATTGGAATTGGGTGTCCCAGCTTTCTGGAAAGTTACAGTTGAGATCAACGCAAACCCTGATTCACAGCCCTCTCCCTTCTCCCTTCCAAATGGCTGAGATCTTCTTCCTTGCTGCCAAGTGCTCTGAATTCAGAGCACCTTCTGCAAGCCTGATTGGCTGCTCACCCCAGACCCTGCTAGAAATGCTGCAGGGACAGTTTCTGCAGGAGGGGAAGAAAACACATCGGCACTTCCTGGGGAACTGCACTCTGGAGGCCTGGAGAGTTTAGATCATAGAGATGTCTTCTTCCTCAGAAAGCAGAGGTGATGTGTTAGCCAATCCTGGAGGAGATGCAGCCCCTCCCCTCCCCACATCAGTGCAGATGTAGAACCTCAGGCCTAACCCAGCCAATGTGCTTGCCACCATCCCCACACTTCCTGTTGGGTACACACTCGCTATGTGAGTAGTAGTTAGTGTCTGTCTCCTTTGCAGATAGATGATGGATTCCTGGGAGGTGAAGACCCTATGTCCCTGGCCCTTCTCTGCCCATCACATCAAACATGGCTCATGGCTCTAGAAATATTCTTGAAATTAATGTAAATTTGAACAAATGGTTAAGATTTCCCAGTCTACCTGCATGCTTGTTAAAGAAAAAGTAAAACATGAAACCTCCAATTACAAACCCAAGACAAGCTGGACAGGACAGTCAGCCCACGATCATCCTATGTTCCACAGTGAGCTGAGGTTCACCTGAGCCACGTGAGAACCTTTGTCAAACAAAAACAAGCAAACCTTAAAATAAAAGAGGAAGAGAAAGAGGGGAGGAAGATGCAGTGACAACGATAAGAAAACTCCAGTATTTAAGCCGACCACAGTTATTTTGAGCCAGGTATCCCAGCACATTAAAATGAACAGAATTTGAAGCCAGCAACTACAGAGAGTCCACTGATGCGTGAGCAGCCTCCTCGGTCCCTCCGGTCAAATTCACAGGTGATAATATGTAAGACTTGCTGGGCCATTGAGAAACATGGATAACAGGTTGGACAGCTTGCAGCAGGCACTCAGGCTGTGGAGTGGCTCAGCAGAGACTGGGCTATGGCCCGACAGGTAGAGCCTCACAAAACTCCTAGATGAGCACTGTGTGAACGGCAGTGTTGTGTCTGAAGTTTAAAATTGAGGAATCCTGCATCAGGTAACAGTTCACCTGAGTCTATGTCTCAAAAACTAATAATAAAACAAAACAAACAATAACAATAAAACAATAAGCAAAGCTATATCAAAGGCCAGAATTGATTCCTGCCTCAGCTCATCTTTTCTTAGTCTACATCTCACCAATACCACAGAGCTGTCCAAGTCTTTCTTCATAACTTCCCATGTCCAGTGCATTATTGAATCTTGCCAACTCGGCCTGCAAGGCCCATTCTGACCCTCTCTTCTCCTCTCCCTCACCATGGTTCTTAGTCTCCAACCCTCTGCATGGTCTCCCCGGGAATGCTGCCAGAGTCCTAACCCATCTTATCTTCTTGCTTTCTCTCTGCTTTTTGACATCCCATCTTCCAAAACCAGTGATTATCTTTAAAAGGAGAGGAGAGGAGGCTCATGTAGCCAGGCTGGCTCATAACTCAACATGTAGTCAATGCTACTCTTGAGCTCCTAATCCCCCCACACCCACTGCCAAGTGCTGTAATTACATTTATGAGCCACCATGCCCAACTTACCAAAATCTTTAAAACCGTAGAGCAGGTCAAGTACATTCTTGCCTGAAACCTCCAGTGAATTTCTACTGCCCAAGATTATGTTCTTCCTTATAAACTGCAGGAGCCTGGTGTTGCTTCCTCCTTTTCTCCTTCACTAAAACCATATTGAACATCTTCTTAGACCTCAGGACATTAGCAGTTACTTTCTTAATCTTTGGCACACTGCCCTGTGAGTCACAGATACATAACTTCTTGTTGTCTGGAGCTAAAATGTCACCCCTCACAGAACCTTCTTGGCCCCTGAGGCCCCTCTCACTTGGTACCTGCCTACCCTGAAAGCATGGTTCTTTTAGAAACCCTAGTCATGTTTCCTGCCCACTCTGTGTACTCGAGCAGGGACCTCATTTCTTGTGTCCCCAATGCCTGGTGTTTGCAGAACAAATAAGTAAACTTTTCAAAGGTTTTTGGGGCTGGGCACTGTTTCATATATGTATGCAATGTGCTTTAATCATCCCTTCTTACTCTCTTCATTCTCTTAGCCTCTCTCTCCCTCCCTCTGAACCCCTTATCTTTAAAAGTGAATCACCTTCTCCTTGCATGTCTTTTTACTTTTCTTTTGGGAGAGGGTCTCATGTATCCCAGGCCAGCCTTGAACTCACTGGGTAACCAAAGATGACCTTGAATGACTGACTCTCCCACCTTCTCCTCCTAAGTGCTGGAATCACAGCCTATGTTACTATGCCCAGTTTGCATTTTAACATCTATAAGACGGGAGTGCTCACAGACCTGGTCTCTCATGCTGTGTGGGAGATAGTATGAGACAGTGAATGAGGGTGCTTTGGCCTTTGTGTTAATGATTCCTCCAAGATGGGATATCGCTCATCTGAATATGTGATCTGGCTGAGAGCACACAGTGAATGGCCACATCATGGCCAAGAAGCCGACCCTTAGATCCTTTATTTTTTCCACTATGTCTGACAGGGTGGGTAGGCTGAAGAACAGTGAGGACAGGAGCAAGACCAGGTTGCCTTAAGCATGCTAAATAACGACCTGCCATTGTCTTAATGGCAGACTGTGAGGGCCAGACAGAATGTGTAGACTTGGAGCAGCAGCCATTCTAAGTTCCAGAGTGCTGTAGAAGAGTATCATTGCCACATAGTCAGGCAGTCTCGTTAGCTTAAACCAGCAGCATCTAGATTGCCTAGAAACAGTCAAGTAATTGTGAAATCACTTGTCTTAGCTGTTTACCAACATTTCAGTCAGCCCACAGCCAGCTGTCCCCTCCCTTGATCAAAGGCTCTATGTCTCTGACAATAGTGCCTACTTTGAGTGACATGTACTTGGTCTGTATATTTAGCTCTGGCCCACTGTGTAATCCCACACTCCTCCAGCAGGATTGCCGTTGTGAATTGTTTTCTAAGTTCTGAGTGGCTCGTGGTGTTCTCTTCTGTAGCTACAGTTTGAGTGGATAGTTTGTCGGGTCGGGCAGGTGATCTTGTGGGGAACCTAACCAGGGTCAACAGAGAGTCCTCAAATAATAGACTGTGGAGATTCAAAGCAGCAGCCCAGGGAGAAATTAGGTGGAAAGAACCAGGGATAAGAGCTAGAGGTTGGTGGACCCTTTGGAAAGTGGCCATAGTGGGCTTCATTTCCCAGCATCTACACTGAGCAGGTTACAGCCACTTGCAACTTGCAACTCCAGCTCCAAGGGATCCAATGCCCTCTTTTGGTCAGCAGAGTCACCTATACTCACATGCACATACCCACCATCAGATACACATAGACACACACAGAGACACCGAGAGAGAGACAGAGAAAGAGAGAAAGAGACAGACAGATAGAGAGAGACAGACAGAGAGAGAGACACAGAGAGAGACACACACAGAGAGAGAGAGAGAGAGAGACAGACAGACAGGAAAATAAAATACATCTGGGGGCCAAAAAAGACCACATACGAAACTGGGGACAAGGGGTTAGTAGGGCCTAGAACTCTCCACAGTGTTCTTGGAGGAGCCTTTAGAGGAGGAAGCTCCCTCCTCCAAAGTGGGCTCAGCAGAGCTGTCCCTATGTCCTTCAGAGAGAAAGGCACTGGGACTGTGCTGTAGCAGAAGCAGCATACAATGGTGACATTAATTCATGGAGTCTTTGTCCTTACCCTCTCCTTTACCCTCCTCTAAAGCCCTGCTTCCTTCCTTTTTCTTTTTTAAAATGTTTTTTCATAAAACCTCACTGCTTTTATGGCTGTTTATGGCTGAAGGGCACCCCAGATGCTTACTCCAAGCTGGTACTCTGATGAATTCTATCCAGGGCTAAGGGGGGAGGGGATACAGGGCCTGCTGGAAGGAGTCCCACTTTGTTATCCCAGGAGTCAGTGCATCTGTGCAGCTGCGACTCTGCTTTCCTGCCATGTTCCCAAGCTTTTCCTGCTGGGCACTATACAGAGATGACATTCAGAGCTGCCCTCCAGCCTTTAGCCCTAAGCACAGGGCAGCCTGTCTCTACAGCTGCACCTTAAACCAATAGACTCCACTCAAATTGGCACGAAAACCTTTTAAGGGTTGAAGAGCTTAGAAGTAGAGAGCCCAGGAAATCTTGTGGTGCTGATGTAGGATGAAGGTGTCACACTGATCACCGTCTCCATTTCCCACAACATTTATCAGACCTTGAGTTCCAGTTCAGCATCCAGAAAACATGACCCCATTTATCTGTTTACTCAACAAGTGTTTGTTGGATGTCCTCTGTGTGTACAGCCTTAAATCCCAGGACACAGCAATGAACACATAGACAGATCCCCCACTATAGCATTCAAGTTATGGAAGATGCAATCAGCCAACAAATTCCTGAGCGTTAGATGGTGAGATGTGCTACAAGAAGAAACCACAGGCATGGCTGGCTGTGGAGATCCATTTGAGCATGCCTACTTAGCATGCACCAAAGCCCTGGGTTCAAACTCCACCCACTTCTAACTTGCCAGACACTACATGCGTGTGGCCACTTACAAACATGCAGGAAAAACAAACAAACAAACATAACAAACAGCTTTGTTGTTTACAGAGATAGGGAAGGCTGGACGAGGCTTACGGCCAAAGGCTGGAGGGCAGCTCTGAATGGCATCTCTATACAGTTCCCAACTTGGAAATATGGCAGGGAAGCAGAGTTGGAGCCACAGATGCACCGACTCCTGGGATACAAACTCACGATGGCCATTTTAATATGGTCTTAGACAGGGAAGAGATAAATGCAGGTGTTCAGAGGATCAGAGTATCTGCCTACAAGGACAGAGCCCTGAGGAGGTGGAAAGATTTCCCAGTCCCAGTAGAAGTTGTCGCATGCATATTTCAAGAATCTATTCATTAATAGCAAAATACATGCTGACTTCAGGAGTTCCCTGGATTAATTCAGTTGCATGTGTAAGAGCATCCTTTCTTATTGCAATTCCATTTGGAAACAAAGAGCTCAAGTGTGCAGGAGAAATATAAGAAATATAAGCACTATGCTGAGTAAATATACAACTGCCAAGGCCCAGGACCCTATGCTAGACCACCAGGACCCAGGACCCCATGTTAGACCACCAATATTCCATACTAGACTACCAGAGACCAGGACTCCATGCTAGACCACCAGTTTCCAGAACCCCAGGCTAGAACACCAGGGTCGAGGACCCCATACTACACCACCAGGGGCCAGGACCTCATGTTAGACCAGAGAATCCAGGACTCCATGCTAGACTACCAGAGTCCAGGACCCATGCTAGACCAACAGGGCCCAGGACTCCATGATAGACCACCAGGGCCCAGGACCCCATGCCAGACTCTTCAGAAGAGGCTTTCATCATAACACAGCTGTCTCTGTACCTGAGTGACAGTGCCTGAGTCCTTTCCAAGGGAGCCACTACATGTTACCTGCTGGCCTTAGTCCTGAGCAAATTATTTGCCCAAAGAAAAGAAGAGTTTAATTGAAGTTTAATCGGACATTTTTCATCTACAACCTCTGTGCTCCATTCTTAGCCTTTATCTTTGAGATTCCAGACGTGTTCTGCACCTGTCAGCACAAATGGCCAGCATCAGAAGGTGTTTGCACAGCACGAAGCAGCTACACACATTACACTCTACACCCTCGTCTCCAGCCTGTGGCAGTAGGTACAACATGTACCATTATCTGCAAACAAGGAAGCTAGAAAAAAAGATAGATTATGGGGGATAGAGAGATGGCTCGGCCATTAGAACTTGTTGCCCTTGCAGAAGACCCAGGTTTGGCTCCCACACTGTTTATAACTCCAGTTCTAGCATCCAGTGCCCTCTCAGCCACTGCAAGCATCAGGCATGCACATGGCATTCAGGCAAAACATTAACACACATAAAATAAATCTAAAAATAAAAATTTAAAAGATAGATCACATGACTTTCTGGGATCAAGCTCATAACAGAGCTGAGAATCTAACCTAGGTGTTTCTGATACCATGCCTGGCCCACTCCATCCTCCCCAAATTGGTACTCTCTGAATGACAAATTTAGAGACATAAAGCTACTTATCAATGATTGAGGGAGGGAAAGACCAGAACCTGTGTCCTGCCTTTTCTGATAGTGGCTTCCTGTTTGCTCTAGGGACCTTGTCCATGGAACCCCAGACTGTGTTCACAGAGCTTCTGCTCCTCTGCCTCCCTCACCTTTACATATTCACACAGCTCCAGAGTGCCAGCTCTGCAGAGCCAGCCTAGTGGTGTGCCCTCCCTCACCCTCCTCTTTTATTTGACTTCTGCCTGTGGTAGCTCAGCCCCACAGCCTTGCTATCCTCTCACCCATGAATGGCTTCCCTTCTCACCCAGCCTTGTCATTATTAAAAATAATAAGCCATAGCCAGGCACGGTGGTGCACGCTTTTAATCTTAGCACTTGGGAGGCAGAGGCAGAGGAGAGGTCTGAGGTCAGTATGGTCTACCAGACAGGGTTACAGGGTTAGACTCTGTCTCAAGAACCATACAAATAAACAAGCTAAAACAAAAGAATGGGCTGGCAGGCATGGGTAACTGCCTAGCCTGATATCTGAGATTGATCCCCAGGTCCCACATGGTGGAAGAAGAGAATTCCCAAAAGTTACTCTGATCTCCAATCATTGTTCACATGTGCCTACAGACACAGACACATAAATAAATAAAATGCAATAACCTTTCTTTAAAGAAACCAAAAGCCGAAAAGAAATAGAAGAAAGGGCAGAATATTCCCTATTTCTACCACTATAACAATTCTAGATATTGACCTCTGAGTCTTCTCCTCTTGATAAAACTTTGGGGCATTGCTTTTTTAAGCATCCTTTTTAGTAGATACATAATATTCCTTAGAGAGGATGTACCGGGTTTTTCAGAAGTATGTGCATCTCTCTAGAAGGCCTAGCTCATGGCCCCTCCCAGGAGGTCCCTAGTGAGGAAAGTGAGTAATTGGGTTGTCTGGGACAGGGGTGGGTTATGTTTGGTACATGGTGTGTGTTAGCTCCAGAGGGGCCATTTAGAAGGCTGGAAAATTACAGAGTGCTCATACCCAGCCCACGTCTGCCAACAAAGGGCACCTACAACAAGTCCTGGGAAATTATAGCTTTTGCAGTCTGAGCTTCTCAGACAGGAGAAAAGTACACAGGAGGAGTGTGTCTGAACAAGGATGCTGGGACAATGGTGTGGCCATCCTTGGGCCTGGGAGAGCACTGAAAAGAAAAGGCTTCCCAGCCTCTACCCTGCACACCATCTCTGCTGCTCGGAGCTCAGTGGCTGAGGTGCCAGGAGGCAAGCTCCTCCAGGTTGTCACCTCAGTGAGGGAGGGTGACCAGGCCAAGATGATCTGCAGATGCAGAGGGAGAATTCTTTGGTGCAATTGCCTGGATCTCGGGCACGGAAAAAAATGAAAACAGAGGAGTGGGGAGAAGTTTCATTGTGGTGGAGTACTGCCTGGTGCTCGCACCATATCGACCCATTCCCATGTTGATAACGTCCCTTGAATAACCTCACCCTCCTCTCAATAAGTTTGTATGAGAATGAGCCAGGTCATGATGCTTCATTTTGAAAATTAATGCCCCTTTCTAGACCTCAGGATCGTAACCAATGGGATGAGATGTCAACCTATCCCCACTCCCAGTGTCTATAGGAGCTACAGTAGTCCTGCATGTTCATGTTTCAACCTTTAGTTTAACAAAGACACCAACGACCACTGCCTGGGGGTCATACAGTGTCACTCTGGAGTGTTCAGTCTCCAGAGCAAAGCCCACAGTCACAGGCCTCCCTGTCTTCAGATTCTGCTCGGATTCTCAGGTGATGTCTCAGATTCCCAGGTGACATCACCAGAGATCTAGAGAGGCTTCGCTCAATGTTCGCTTGAGATTCTAGCCACTCTACACAATTCCTCACAAGTTGAGCATCAGATGGTATCTAAAGGCTGGGCAAGGGTGGTCCTGCATGGATGTCGTGAGAAATAAACATGTATTAAACATCACCAATCCGCAAAGGTCATTCAAGCTCAGTGAGAAGGCGTGTCACAGGCCAGGGGACATCAGGTATTAAAAAAAAGGTAGCTTCAAGCTTTGTGCAGAGGTGGTCAGGGTGTCATATTAATGTGGTCGTTTGTGGTGGTGGTGGTCAATGTGGTCAGTGGTGGTCATGGTGGTCAGTGGTGGTCAATGATGGTCTGGTGTCATGTGTCGTGGTGGTCAATGGTGGTCTGTGGTGGTTAGTGGTGGTTAACAGTGTCAGCAGTGTCAGTGGTGGTCAATGGTGTCAGTGGTGGTCAATGGTGGTTGTGGTTGGTGTCAGTGGTGTCAGCGCTGTCAGTGGTGGTCAATGGTGGTTGGTGGTGTCAGTGGTGGTGAATGGTGGTCAGTGGTGGTCACTGGTGGTCAGTGGTGGTCACTGGTGGTTGGTGGTGTCAATGGTGGTCGGTAGTGATCAGTGGTGGTCAATGGTGGTCAGTGGTGGTCAATGATGGTTGTCTGTGGTGGTCAGTGGTGGTCAGTGGTGTCAGTGGTAGTCGGTGGTGGTCAGTGGTGGTCAATGGTGGTCGGTGGTGGTCAATGGTGGTCAGTGGTGTCAGCAGTGGTCAGTGGTGTCAGCGGTGGTCAGTGGTGGTCACTGGTGGTCAGTGGTATCAGCGGTGGTCAGTGGTGGTCAGTGGTGTCAACGGTGGTCAGTGGTGGTCAATGGTGGTCAGTGATGGTCAGTGGTGGTCAATGGTGGTCACTGGTGGTCAGTGGTGTCAACGGTGGTCAGTGGTGGTCAATGGTGGTTGGTGGTGTCAGTGGTGGTCGGTAGTGATCAGTGGTGGTTGTGGGGATAGGGTCACTATCTAGTGCCCTAGCAGCTGTGTATACATAGATGCCTCAAGGGTTGGAGGGATGGCTCAGCAGTTAAGAGCAGGAGACCCAGGTTTAATTCCCAGCATTCCTGTGATGTCTAACAAGCATCTATAACTTCTGTTCAGAAGGATCTGATGCCCTCTTGTGGCCTCTGGGGGCATTACACATATAGTGCACAGATATATATTCAGGCAAAGCACATTAAAATAATTAAAAAAAAAATTCTACCTCAATTTATTCCTTTAAAGAGATTATAGTACATGCCAACCTGTGAATGGACCGAGTGAGTGTATTTTGTTGTCTTTTGGGGGGATTGAATCTTAGGTGATCCAGGCTAACCCTGAACTTGCTGTGTATCCAAGGAGGATCTCAAACTTCTAGTCTTACTCCTCTAGCTCTCCAGTGCTGGCACGATAGGCCTGTGCTACCATACCTAGTTTATGCAGTGCTAGGCATTGAACCCAGGACTTTGTGCATGCTAGGCAAGCTCTCTTCCCACTAAGCCACATAACTTTATTCATTCAGAAGTGAAAGTGCCTTCCGTTAGCTGGTGTAGAAACCCGGACACTTTTTCAGCCTGTTCTTACTTGTGACTCTGACAGGCACTGGCTGTGCTGGAAGGCAGCGACAGCCTTCACATCCTCTCTTGGCACTGGTCCTCTCCCTCATGCCATGCACGCTGG
Source organism: Mastomys natalensis (assembly GCA_021653895.1). Lineage (NCBI taxonomy): Eukaryota > Metazoa > Chordata > Mammalia > Rodentia > Muridae > Mastomys > Mastomys natalensis. The sequence continues at coordinate 23,076 of JAJTUV010001591.1, read as the reverse complement.
ACTTGTATGGCCACCGTGTGCTGGTGCTTGCACCCCATAGGCCTCTGAAAGCTCGTCCTAGACTACATGACTCCAGAAAGAGACGTGGGTTTCAGAACCCACTCAGGAGACTCTGACCTCAGAGAAGCAAATCAAAGAGTAGGGATGTGGCTGACATTATGACCCATGTCTATCATCTCAGCCCTTAGGAGATGGAGGCAGGAACATCAAGAGTTCAAGGTCAGTCTGGAATACATGCCATAATGTATCAAAACAAAAGAACTGGAGGTGGTAGCTAATGGCATTTTACAGTTTATTGAGATACAAAGAAGTTCATTTGACATGTTTTTATTGCATTTTCCTGTGTGTTGTGTAGGTGTGCACATAGGTGTGCACACACAGATGTACTACAAACAGCTTGTGTGTGGAGGTCAAAGGACAACTTGCTTGCGGTTGGTTCTCTCCTTCCACTTTGTGTGTCCTGCCTGGGGACTGAACTCAGGTCATCAGGTTTAGCCACAAGCACCTGGACCTGCTAAGACATCTCATTGGCCGTAGACTAATTTTTTTACATTTATTTATTTATGTGTGTGTGCCTGCTATAGTAGGAACATGGGGACCAGGAGACACTCTCGGAAGTCAGATCTCTCCACTATATAGGTTCTGCGGACTCAGATTTAGAGGAAAGTGCTTTGTCTACTGTGTCATCTTGCCAGCACCTAGACTCATTTTTTTTTCAGAGTAAAAATTTTTTTTTGTCCTGTTTATTGAGAATCTTCTAGGTCCTGAGATTTATAATGAACCTGAAAAACATAAAAACTGGACTTGCTTGCAGTGGCATCTGTCCTTGGGCTGAGCAGCCTCCATCAACCTGCAGGAGGGAGATGGCCCAATGATGACAATCTAGAAGAGCCAGAAGCAGATGACCCATCTCACAGGGGAGGCTGTTTCTTTGGGTATAAACATCCCCCTGCAGTTAGTGGGGTAAATATAAACACAGCCTCCTGACCAAGGCTCTGGATGAAGCTTTGCATCCTGGACTCCTGCTGCCACCACTGCTGCTGGAGACAGCAGCCAGGGCTGGCCATGTGGGCTCCTGCAGCCAGCCAAGCTGCCAGCCCATGTGGGTCTGGTTTGGCTCTGTGACATCGTGGGCAGGAAGCTCTCCCAGAATGCACTAACTTCTCACAGTGCCATCGGCCAACACTGAGGTCAAGGATTCGGTTTCTCTGTTTCTTGTGTCTCTCTGTCTCCCTGTGGTTGTCCCTCTGTGTGTCTCTAGGCCCTCATTGCTTTCTTTAACATGATCACGTGAGGGTCTCTTTGCTGCCTTTGTTTATTTCAAAGAAGCTATCTACTGATAGAGCCACATTCAGAGTGCTGGGACCCCAACAAAAGAAGTGGGTACAGTGCAGCCTGACATGGGCCTCAGAAGCCTGTGAGCACAACCTGGCTGACCATCATCAGCTTCTGTAGACCAGAGAAAAAGAATTAAGCAGAAGGATGATGAAGGAAGCTCAGAAATAATAAATAATAATAATAATAATAATAATAATAATAATGTGAGAAACCCAGCATGGCAGCAATCCCTCCAGGCTGCTCTGCCATGGGGATGGTCCTGGGCAACAGGGAGTCCAGGACTCTGTAGTGATAATTTTTGGAATTTTTGTTTATTTTAAAAACACATGCCGGGCGGTGGTGGCGCACGCCTTTAATCCCAGCGCTTGGGAGGCAGAGGCAGGCGGATCTCTGAGTTCGAGGCCAGCCTGGTCTACAGAGTGAGTTCCAGGCCAGCCCGGGCTACACAGAGAAACCCTGTCTTGAAAAACCAAAAAAATAAAAATAAAAATAAAAAAAAAATAAAAACACAGAAATATTATAAGAATATGTTTTCGTTTTAATCCAAGATGGAGGACCTGGGGCTGCTTTGCAGCTCCTATGATTTGCCTCATGCTCTGACAGACATGTGGTTTTATCAGCTGCAGATAGTTTCTGCAACTGTGTGATGTTTGGAATCTGGGAACTTTTCAGATGGTATGTGTGGTGGTTTGAGTATGCTTGGCCCATGGGAAGTGGCACTATTAGGAGGTGTGGCCTTGTTGGAGGACATGAGTCACTATGAAGGTGGGCTTTCAGGTCCCCTAGTGCTCAGACTCCACCCAGTGGGAAAGAGACCCTCCTCCTGGCTGCCTTCAGTTTAAGATATAGAACTCTCAGAGCTCTTCTAGAGCACCATGCTTGCCTGGATGCTGCCATGCTTCCCACCATGATGACAAAGGACTGAACCTCTGAAACTGTAAGCCAGTCTCAATTAAATGTTGTCCTTTTTAAGAGTTGCATTGATCATGGTGTCTCTTCACAAAGTAATGAAAACCTCACTAAGACAGTATATAAATGCTAGGACCCTAAGGGTGGAGTTGGTGGTTGTTGGTAGTTTGTGGGGTTGATTGCAGTTTGTTAGTAGTCATGCTCAAAGAAACCAAAAGAAAAAAATTAGCCTCAGGGATCTCTCTCTCTCTCTCTCTCTCTCTCTCTCTCTCTCTCTCTCTCTCCCCCCCCTCCCTTCCTCTCTCCCTCCTTCTTTCTCTCCTATCTAGTGATAGGGAGTGAAACCGAAGGACAAAAGACAGGAAAAGAAGAATCCACAAGGTAGCAAAGATCAGCTACAAGTAGGGACCAGCATGGGGCATGAAAGTTAAGGATAAAAATGGAAATTTGACTTCTAATACTGTAGAGAAACCAGCAGGGGATGAAGGAATGATTTGATTTGTTTTGTTTTTTCAAAACACCAACAAAAATTTTGTTGAGGCTGCTACTGCTGGAATATCCCCCACTTTGCTCCCAGAGTGGATTTCTGTTTTTTATTTTTCTTCCTTTTTCTTCTTCATATATACTATTTTTTAAAAAGATTGGAAGAATGGCTGACCAGTTGGAAAAATTGAAGGTGGAAATGAAGAAGCCTGAGAAACAAACAAACAAAATGGCTGAAATGAGAAAACAAAAGGAGGCTACTCTACCCTCTCTTTTCTAAAAGGGTTGCAGGATTGTGCAACTAGAGAAGTTGTGGGCAGAGGAGACGCTCTTGAGGAAAGAAAAGCATCAGAAAAAAAGAGAACAAAAAGGCTCAGTCCCAGAGACTGAGCAAGACAGCAGCAGTTTCCTACAGGTCTCCCAGTGACACACAGTACACACCTGCCTGCTAATGATGTAGAAGAAGGTTACGAGGAGATAGGATGAGTCCTGTAGAAATGATAAATCTAAGGCATTTTTTAAAAGGCTATGATTTCATATGTGATACACTCGCCTTATGTGAACAAATTCTAAATAACTGGGCTACTCAGAATTATTCTCCAAGACTGGAAAGGATTATAACAGCTGTACTGTAGGCTGATCCACAGTTGCAATGATTAACATTGTGGAGGGAAGAAATGAATATTGTGAATATTGAACAATTAAATAGAGCGAGGGGAATGAACATAGTAAAAGATCAGTGGCTGGATGCTGGGTGGTGTTGTGATAAACAAGAACAGATGCAGTTTGATAATGTTACTATAGAACAATGCTGTTTGGAAGCTTTAAGGACTTTGGGACAAAGTCAAGGAGCCTGGAGAAAACTCCACCTCATTTACAAAGATTATACAAGTCTCTGGAGAAGCCTTCACAGATTTTTTACAAAGATTAGTCTCAGCTGTGAACAAAGCCATATCTGACTCTGACACAGGACAGGTGCTGATAGAGACCTTGGCATTAGAAAGTACAAATATCAAATGTAAAAGTTATTAGAGGCCGGGCGATGGTGGCGCACGCCTTTAATCCCAGCACTTGGGAGGCAGAGACAGGCGGATTTCTGAGTTCGAGGTCAGCCTGGTCTACAGAGTGAGCTCCAGGACGGCCAGGGCTACACAGAGAAACCCTGTCTTGAAAAAACCAAAAAAAAAAAAAAAAAAAAAAAAAAAAAAAAAAAAAAAGAAAGGTAAAAGTTATTAGATTATTAAAGGGGGACAGCACCTGTGGACAAATGGATATGGGATATAACTGATATTGGTTCTAGCATGTATAATGCTAAGAGGTCAAGAGATAGTTAGAGATCTCCAATATCAAAGTATCTGGTGCTTCAATTTCGGGAAATACAGTCATTACTGCGCTGTGACAGACGAAGCCCTAAAGGTCTCAGGTCTCAAAGTGCCCTGTGCTTTAATTGTGGGAAATTTGATCATTTGCAACAAAACTGTGAACAAGGCATCTCTAAGGGCAATGATTTTTCTAAATATAAACCAGAAAGAAGGCCTAGGCTTCCAGAGGTGTGCAGGCAATGTGGCAAGGGTTGCCCCTGGACCAATGAGTATAGGTCCAAAAGAGATATGCAAGGTCATTTCTTACCATCAGGACAGCCTTGGGGGCCTGACTCAGCCCCCGACACCACAGCAAAAATTACTAGCGATTTCAACCAAGGAGTAACATGCAGACTGAACAAGCTTCTCTCAGCTTTGGAGATTTAATGCATACTTCTGCAGGGACACAAACAAACATCTTACTCTATCCCCCCAAAAAATCAATGTTATAAAAATAGCTATTGGAGTTTACGGTCCTTTGCCCTAGGGACAGTAGGGATGATCTTGGGAAGGAACGGATTGACTTCCTGAGGATTCATTGTGTATCCAGAAATTATAGATGAAAATTTCAAAGGAAAATAAAAATTATGGCCTACATAAAACGAGAGCTGAAATTTATCCCAGGTGATAGGATTGCTCGCCTGCTACTGTTTCCCTACATCAAAGACAAAGCTGCTCCAGTAGAAGGAACAGGAGAGGTCTCCCAGAAACCTCGGCTACTGACCCAAAAAGCACTTATTTTATTGGAAATGTCTCTGTTTATAATTTCTGTGTACACACAATTAATAGCTTAAAGCAGGAGGGTAGAAATGTAGTGACATTTTTAGAATTTTGGGTTCTTTAAAAAAAACACAGAAATATTATAAGAATGTGCTTTTGTTTTAATCCCAAGTGTAGGACAGTCAGAAGCAGATGACTATGATTTGTCTTGTGCTCTAGCAGAAGTGTGATTTTGCAGCTACAGATACTTTCTGCAATTGTGTGATATTTGGAATTCTGGGAACTTTTAAGAGAGTATATAATTGCTAAAGCCCTCAAGAGACAGGTTTGGTGGTTGGTAGTCATTTTTGGGGGAGGGGGATTGGTGGTGGTTTGTTAGTAGTCAAGCTCAAAGAAACAAAGGAAAGAAATTAGATTTGGGGATCTCTACCTCTCTTTCTTCCTTCTATCCTTCTTTCTCTCCTACCTAGTAATGGGGGTGAAATGGGGGAGGGTAAAGGATGTGAAAAAGAAGAACCCACAAAATAGCAAGACCAGCTACAGGGATCCTTAAAAGGATAAAAGCAAGCAAGCATCATAGGAACCAATGCTTCAGGCACTGAGGAAGGAATTTCATGGACACTTAAATGAGAACAGCAGTGTTCTTTCTCTGGTTCTTCAGAAGACAGAAATGATTTTGAAATAGATGCCTCTACTATCCCTTCATGAAGGCAGAACAGCTAGCATTAAATCATAGGGAAAGCACTTCTGTAGTCTACAGACTATTTTCTAATATATTTTCTACCCACCTGTACTAGTTTTATGTGATAAAATACCCTAACAATAGCAACTTTAAGAAAGGATTTATTTTGGCTTAAAACCTCAGGTTATTGTTCACTGTAGGAAAATCAAAGCAAAAACTTGAAGCATCTAGTCATATCCACATTCATGAGAAGAGAAAAATCAATGCATATATGCTTATTTGTGCTTAAGCCCTCTCAACCATCCAGGGTCCTGGATATAGGGAATAGTGCATCCCACAATGGGATGTGCATTCCCACATTAATTAAAACAATCAAGACACAGACATGCCCTCAGGCCATCCCTCACTGAGACTCTTTTCCAAGATGGTTCTACATTGTGTCAAGTTGACAGTCAAAACTAACCCATCAACCATATGACCATAGAGATGGTATTTGCAATGGCTAGAGAGATGGCTTAAGAATTAAAAGTTGGTACTACTCTTGCCCAAACCTGAGTTTAGTTCCCAGCACCTGCCTTAAGCTTTAGGGGATCTGATATCCACTTCTGGTCTCTACAGACACCTGCTCTTGTACACATATCACACAGAGACACATAAACATATAATTTATGAATAATAAAAATAAATATGCTTTTTAAAAGAGATGACATTTGGAATTCTCACCACAGGGACTCTGCCTATCATTAGGCTCTCCTGGGAACCCAAAGTTGGGAGCTAGTATTCCTCTCATCCCAGGCAGACACTAAGCTCCTTGGCATAACAGTCTCACCTCATGGCCATCACATAGTAGGTTCTTTATAACATTATAAAAGCTAGTAATAGATAAGCACATAGATAAGCCAGAAAAAAAAATGGCACCCTCCCCTATTGTACCTTGGGCAAGCTAGAGTCTGGCCCAGTGTGGCCTAGCCTCCGTACTTTACCCGTGCAGGAATTCAACCCCAATAGGAAGCAAATAAATCATATTTATTAATGTCTACTTGCTACTAAGTACTCTGATAAGTACATGGACTGTTTGTCTGATCCCCCCAACCTGTCTCCACCTGATAGACACGGAAATGGAAGTGTAGCATGTGGCTGGCTTGCTGAAGGTCCCAGTAAAGCATGGTAACTGAGTGGACCCAAATCCCTGACACCAGGGCCTATGGTTTGGCCATTATGTCCCAATATATGAGTGCTTTGCTCTGTTCCTCTGTGGCAAAGTGGCACTCCTGGTATGTGGGTGCCCTCAGATTCCCAGGAGGTGCTCCAGAACCCACCGTCTCTCTTCTCTCATGCCCAGAGCAGGCTGCTTCCCAGCTCCCATCCTGAGGGAATTCTGAGGTTTCCACCTTACTATTTGGGTGTTTGGCTTTATTTAGCTTTTAGTTTCATTCGGGTTGTTCTGATTTGGTTTTGTGTCATATAGAAGAGGATGGATTTGAACTCCAATTCCCAAGTACTGGAACCACACACATGTCAGCTTGTTTCTCCGTTTTTAACCTCCTACTTCCTTTAGAGTCTAAGTTTGTTCTCTCCTGTTTGTAGCCTTGAGTTGGTTCCTTTAGCTCCTCCTGACTATAGTCGTCTGGGTCTCCTCTTTATACATGCATATGCCCATATGCATGTGCATGCACACTCATAAGCACACTTATACACACTCTCAAACACATGCACGACCACCACTCACACATGCATATGCGCATGCACACACATAAGCGCATGCACACTTACACACACACACACACAAGATGGCTATTCTTGCAATTCCCTTTTAAAACTGAATGAAATTCTCAAAGAAAAAAAATGTCACCTAACATGTTCAGTGCCTCCACTGCTGCTTGAAGTCTCCTGGATGTCTTTCTCCTGTAAAGTCATTGGTGAGTTTGGTTCTCTCTCTTACTCCAGACAACGAGAGGGACAGGCTTTCCCATCTTAGGTATCTGTGTCACCTGGGAGTGTGTCAGGGGATTTGCGGGCGATCTCTATGTCCCCCTTTCTCTCTCTCTGAGGTCTCACGCCTCAGTGCCTCTGTTCAAGCTGCTGATGGCCCTGGGACCCTCTCATCCAGATGCTGCTGTCTTCTGAGACCTCCACTGACCCACCCGACTTACCACAACTGCCTTCTTCTCCCTTCCCTTGGCACCCCACCCCCTCTGCCTGTTGTTTATTCTGTATTCTATAGCACTCAGCTCCATCACACTGGTAACATACCTGCATATTGTTTGTGGTTTGCCATCCATCTTTCACACTTGGCTGTAAGTGTCATAGAGCGGTGAACCATTTGGCTCACGAATGACTCTCACAGTCCTGGACCAGTGCTTGGCAAACTCTAGGCCCTCAGGAAGTGTTTGGTAAATGGCAACAGTTCCTTCATAGCTTCCTCCCTTTCCCCTCTGCTTGCTGGGCATCTACTCAGACCCAGAGGCACCTCCTCCAAGAAGCCCTCCTCCCTTCTCTCAGAGCTTCCTGGCTTCCTTTGCAGTCATTTCCATAGGTAACACCTTTACTGTCACCAGGCTGGACCTTAGAGTATTATATTAGGTCTTCTTTATTATCGATGGAATATTAGCTTAGTGGTAGAGCACTTGCCTAGCACATGCGAGATTGTAGGTTTGTAGTGTAGTCCTCAACCCTGCAAAAGGACAAAAGCAAGAACAATCCCCATATGTACCCAGAAATGTGAAATATTTATAAAAGCATACAGAAGAAACCTATAATGAAAATCATACTCTCAGCACCCAGAGATATGCTCCCCCTAGGAAAATAGTGCTTATGTGCACACACCTGCACATACACCAAATAAAGCAGACATTGAAATGAAAGTTCTAGAATGGATGGCAGCCCACTGGATGTTGCCATGGGACAATGAGGACAGAGCTGTTTGGTGATAGACGAACACAGCTCCCAAAGCCAGAAGCTTGGTGCTCACAGATGGGCTATGCTGCCCTGTGACTGAACAGAACTCCCATATTAGAGGAGCTCACCAAACAACCATAACAGAGAGAGCTAAGAACAAAGTCCCCCTAACCAAGTCCTAACATAGACCACAAGGGCAACCAAGTGTTCTCTGTCTGGCTCTTTAAAGTGAATGGCAGTGTTCTGTGGTTCCCATCTGCGTGCTAGGAATGAATCAGGTACCCATCATCGGCTTGCTTGACTCCTTGGCAATGTCCAATCCAGATTAAAGCCTGCTGCCTTCCCCCATCCTCAAAGTCAAGCCCAGATCACAGGATCAGTTCTCTCAGGTTCCTCTCACAGACACGCTCCCATGTTGTGCCATGAGCCCTTGTCACAGTATGCCTGCAAAGCCAATTTGTTCAGCAGGTGCTTTCCCGGTGTCTTTGACAGTTTGTAAATGTTATCGATCACAGTTGTCCTTCTTCCCTACCTTTAAGTATCAAGACCACAGCACGCAGAGAAGCAGTTTCAGCTCAACGCCCAAGAAACACTTTAGAAACTCATTAAAAGAATGTAACACAGAAGCCATGATCCTGGAACAATATCTGCTGGTGACTGACAGAGTCAGAACTATTCCCCAGGGTGGGAAGAAGCCTGGAAATCGTGCATCCTCACTGGCCAGACAGGATGGAAAAAACACAAAGGGCAATAGCCAACCACAGATCAGAAGCATTCACAGTCACCATGGGACTAAACTCCTGAAGAGAAGAAAGGACTGCTCAGTGGGCCAGTGAGATGGCTCAGAGGATAAAGACATTGCTGCCAAACCTTAGGATCTGAGTTCAGTTCCCAGGACCCACATAGTAGAAGGAGAGAATTGACTCATACAATTTGTCTTCTGACCTCCACACTCAGGCCATGGTATGCATGTACCCCCAATAAATAAATTGAAAAAGACGTAATAATAAAAGTTTCAAAACGTGTCACCTGATGAGTCGATTCTCAAGGTGAGGAGTGCAGGAAGCACGTCACTGCTGGTTATGGAAAACGGTCGGAACTCAGACAGCCAGAACAGGAGTAACACCGTCAAGCTGTGCTTCTGGAAAACCCACGTGAGGTGAGGTAGTATGCAGAAGGAGGCACAGTGTTCCCAGGCTATCTATGTGCTCACTGGGAGAGGGAAAGGCTGGTCAGTGAAAGAGGGCCTTGTCCAGTGCTTTATTCACCAAGGTCATTGACAGCTCCAAATCTTGGCCCCTGTCTTAGTCAATGTCCTCCTGTTGTGAAGAGACACCATGACCACAGCAACTCTCATAAAGGCAAACATTTGACTGGGACTTGTTCACATGTTCAGAGGTTCAGTCCATTATCATCACGAAGGGAAGGATGGTGGCATGCAGGCAGACATGGTGCGGGAGGTTTACATTTCAGCAGACAGCAGGAAGACAGAGTGACACTGGGTCTGGCTTGAGTATCTGAAACCTCAAAGACCACCCCCAGTGACACACTTCCTCCAATGAGGCCACACCTACTCAGACAAGCCCACGACTCCTAATGGCACCATTTCCCTAATGACCAAGGATTCAAATCTGAGTCTATGGGGGCCATTCCTATTCAAACCACCACAGCCCCCATCTCCTTCCACCCAGAAGACAGCAAACTCATTCCACAGACCCAGGGTAGCATCCTGTCCTCGGCAAACTTCCAGATAGTATGATCAAGTATGTGTTCTGAAGTAAAATCACAGCTTTATCCTCTTACCTGCAGGCTGGGGGGTGGGGCAGGGCTGAGTTCAAGGAGACAGTGGAAAGGCTTTGGGTGTCACAAACTGTGCCCTGTGTTCTGTTTCTTCTTTCATGCATGTTCCTTTCCCAAGCCCATGTAATGACTCTGAATTGTACCTCCAAAAGCACTAATGGAGCATTAGGCCTGAGGTTCCACCTACTTCCTATACAATGAATGGTCATTGATTTTCCTGTTACAGTGACTGAGAGCAGAATTCGCTTTTAGAACCAGCCCAGCCTAGGTCCTCAGCTCAGCCATGACAATCCCACCCCTGCTGACCCCTGCCAGGCTCTAAGGGAGGCTCTGAGCTGACACACTCTGAGGTGATACAGTAGTTGCATTGATGGACATGTCTGCCAGCCTCTGGACTGGGCTTGTTAGCAGGCTGGCAGGACAGACCAGGATTCTCTGTGGACTCTCCTGGCTGATTCTCTGGAAGCAGCTTTAAAGCTGTGAGTCTGTTTTCCTTGTGCCTTCTTGTGTACTATGAGCAGTCAACAGACCATCATCTGTGGGGGTTGCTGACAGATGTAGAACACCATAGTCAAAAAAGACCAAGACTGTGCATCTCTGAGGGTCACCAAGGCATCCCTAAAACTTGAGAGCTAGCTTTTAGGGTCTTTGTCCCTCTCTCCTTAAGTATCACGTCTCCTCAGCCTGGACACAGAGGCCCTCAAGGCAGCCTGAGGCTATGCAGGGGGCAGGGAGTACTTCTCCACTTCTGTAAAGACCTGGCTGAGTGGAGTTGAACCTTCCACTATGAGCAGACTTCTTTGCCTTCTAGAACCATGGTGTTTAGGGGCTGCTTTCTCCCATCCCTTCTCTGTCTCTCTCTCTGTCTCTCTCTCTGTCTCTCTCTCTGTCTGTCTCTCTCTCTCTCTCTCTCTCTCTTCTCTCTCTCTCTCTCTCTGAGGGGCAGCCGGACTCTTCCTGGTCATCCCTGGAGCACCATCAGAGTGTTCTGAAATGGGAAGATCAAGGAGCAGGGCTTAGCAGGCAGCAGGACAATGCTGCAGCCAGCTGCTTCTAACCCTGGGCTCTTGTTGGCCACAGTTCTGCCTCAGCCAAGGCTTTGTCTGGTTCTAGGTTCTGTCTCTGCTCAAAGTCTTGGGCTGAGGCTGGGGTTCTGCTCTCTTGATGGGGGTGCAGGAGAGGCGGTGATCTCATCCTTGAAGGAGATTAGTCATCAGAGAGACAGGGACAGAGCTGGGGGGCAGGATAGAGCCTGACTCTATGTAAATGAGTCATCTTCCCTGCCAGCTCCACAGGGCCTATGTTTGACAGCGGCTCCCCAAGAGGGATTGTGAAGCGAGAGCTACCCGGAGGCAGGAGTAGTTAACCAGCTTTTAATAACTCATTTTGTTGAATGATTTCTGGTGAGGAGAGAAGAGTTTAATCCCAGAGACAAGGCACAGAGTGGGGGTTGAGCACAGCCCCAGCAGGAAATCTATGCCAGGGCACAGAGCTCCAGGGAATTGCTTTCTGTTCACAGCTTACCAAAACCTTTCAGATGTTGAAAAGTGCTGGCCTAGCTAGAGGCTGGGCTGTGGCTCAGAGGTAAGAAGCTTGCTGCGCATGTATCCATGTACAAGGCCTTGGATTACATTTTCATCACCAACAAAGAGAAAACACTGGCCTGCACCATGGATTCAGTCCCATCTCCCAGCTTCCCTGGCCCCTCAGTCTCCCCAGCCCTCAGCTCCTGCCATAAAACAAAGAAAATCATCTTCAAGGTCCCAAAAGGCAACCCTACCTAGGATGATGGGAGGTACTTCTGTCACCAAACACTGAAGTGAGACAGACAGGCACCCCTGCACCCACAGGAGAGGCCAAAGTCAGACACCCCTGCTTTTCAAATTGGCCCAAGCACAAGCAGCAACTAACATGGAACACAAGGCTTTGGTCTCAGCTTTCCCACCAACATCTACCTACTGATCATCCATCATCTACCTACTGATCATCCATCATCTACCTATCAATCATCTATCATCTACCTGTCTATCATCTACCTGTCATCTACCTATCTGTCATCTGTCATCTACTTATCATCTATCTATCATCTATCTACTTATCTATCCATCACCTCTCCATCTATCTACCAGATATCTATTATATATAGATATCTATATATAATAGATATCTATCAGATATCTATTGATCATCTATCTATCTATCTATCTATCTATCTATCTATCTATCTATCTATCTATCTATCTATCTTTTGATATTGACAAAGCTGGTGCTGACCTCTGCATTGGACCTCTTACCCAGCAGAGAGCCCAGAGCTGGCAGTGAGCGCAGAGGTGAAGCTGACCTTAGCAAAGGGAAAACGGGCTGAGCTTGTTTCCAGTGCCCAGATTCCTACGTAACGTTTCAAAATGCACTTTTCTCATACATCTGCCCTGAAGCACTTTAGCTGTGATATAGGGACCATGTTTGGCCCAAGGTGTTTCCCACAAGGCCCTTCTATCACTCCCTAATCCCCATGGAAACCACACCCTCCTTCTGTACTCAAAACCACAGTGAAAGATTGGCACTGGGTTTCATGTCTGTGCGGTCTCACTTGTAGAGGGAGCATCATGCCGGCTACCATAGATCCTGCAACGGCTACGAGGTGACCAGCAGCCTCTCCCAGCATTCTCCTTTTCTTTCCCCCACAGATTTACATACTCCAACAGCCGCATGCAAGCACCAGAAGGCTGACCCCTACATATGCCCCAGACCCTGTGTACAGCTCCTGTTAATAGCATGCCTTTCTCAATCCTGGAGTTTGGCTACTACGCTCTTGAAATTCCAGTCTTCAAAACTGAGCACAAACACTCCTTCCACTCACTGGGTTTTCCTGGTCACTCACTCTAGCGTGGTGGGGAGGGGGAACTTCCTTCAGGAGGCGCTACTGTGGATGCACCTGACAGCTAAGACTGTGGGTTGCCCAGGTGATGCTGCTGTGTCCCTAGATCTAAGCACTGGGCACAGCCTTCCTTATCTTCCAAACTTTCTCACATGAATCTCTCTTCCCTTGTCTTATCCCAAGTTCTTCCAGCTATGAATTATCACTTGTGCCGTGATCTTGGGCAAGTTACTAACTTCAGCATCTTTATCCGTTGGGTGGATCCCATTTATGAGTCTCATACATGGGTATGATAGTAATTCCCACCACAGACCATCCAATCGAAGGGGTATGGATACTCTCAACCATGTATGTATCATAAGGAATTTAAAAAACTGACAAATAATGTATTGTAAGATGCATGACAATTTGAGACATGTTAAAATGTAGAGGGTAGGAAAGACTGTGAGTTAAAATCAAGGAAACCTGTGAGTGCCCTAGAGTTATGGTAAGGGTTAAATGGATTGCTAAGCGTGTAGCACTTAGCACAGTGCCTGGGGTTGTGAAGGCTCAGCTGGTGTCTGGGGTCCTTTGCCTTCCTCAGGCCCAGCCCTCGGTGAGCTCTTCTGTCAGTAACCTTTCCCAGCCCTCCTTAACCCTGGAAGTGTTGCAGTCCTGAAATGCCATGTCTGCAGCTCAGCTTGTGCCCTGGGAAGTCTCTGTTCCTGTCTTTCCCAACTGACAAGACTTCATCCATGGAGCACAGCTGAGAACCTCTTTCCTCTCTCCTTTTTCATAAGTTTCTTTATTTTTATTTCATGCATGTTGGTGTTCTGCCTGCATGTATCTGTAACTCTGTGTATCATGTATCTAACTCAGATCCCCAGGAACTGGAGTTACAGACAGTTGTGAGCTGCCATGCGGTTGTTGGGAATATAGCTCGGGTCCTCTGGAAAAACAGCCAGTGCTCATAACCACTGAGAAATCCCTCCAGCCACCTCCTTTCCTCTCTTATGGAGTCAGGCTGTGTTCCATCCACAGTGCAGCCCCCTCATTTCACAGCACACCCCACATCTCCTTCTCTTCTGCTCCCAGACAAAGAGACTCAGCAGAGCTCATTCTTGCATGAGCCTTGGAATTCTTGAGAATTAAATTTGAATTTAACCAGTTCAAATGTGTCAGGGTATGGTGGTGCATGCCTATAATTCCAGTACTTGTAATCCTGGTCCTGAAACAAGGGAATTGCAGAAAGTTTGAAGCAAGCCTGAGTCACAGAGCAAGATTGTCTCAAAACTGTGTCAAATGAGATGGTACTGTCAGGAAAGACTTCCTAGGGAAGTATCATCAAAACAGATGGGACTAGCAAATCAAACGAAGGGACTACAACTCCTGTTCTAATTCACACAGGGAACTTTCTTTTAGTAAAAATATGCCTGAGTGGAAATTCTAATTAGCTCTCAACAGCTGGACAGAGTCCAGGTAAGAAATCCTCCAAGATACCTACTGACATATTAACTTAAATTTAGCATCATAATGACTTCAGTTGTTGTATAGCAGATTCATATGAAGATAGATATTTGTTAAAATGCAAATTACTGGGCACTAATAGAACCCCTGGAATGAGCCATGTCCTGGAATCCGCACTGAAATCATACAGTCAGCTGCTTGTAACACCCTGATGGTTAAATCATCCTGGAGAAATTCTTAGTGGCAATTTTAGTCTCAAAAGCATGCCAGACTGAACTATAAATTATACCCCTTTCCCCAGAGTCAACAGTGCAGCAGCTCCTGGCAGAAGGTCCCAGAGGGTAAAAGGGCCAAGTCTCCCATTGCCTAGCCCAGTGGCAAGGGCACAAGCCCCAGGGCAGTACAGCTTCTAACAAGTGGGTCCAGCAAGCACTGTGCTTCCATATTGACTTCCTTGCTTGTGTTCAGGCAGGCTTGGGGTTTGCTTACACCTCTTCACAGAGTGGCTGGATAGGAAGAGAGTGTATCACACAGAGACTGTCACCCAGGGACACATGATGTCCATTAGCAGTGTCTGCTCTGTCTTGGTCCCAGGTGCCTCAAGCTAAACTCAGGGACCCTAGCAGCAGGGCAGCATTTGTGAAGGCAGCAGCCTCACAGCTCTGTCAGAGTGACATGCTGAAGCCCTGGGTGACTGCTCTTGCAGACTGGGATGGCAGATCAACTGTGACTTAAACAACACAGCAGCCCTGGTGTGAACCTGGGGACCGACTCACCTCTACAGAGTGTGACATGTTGGCGAGAGTCTCCCTGGTAGGGGTTGCTTCCTCTGTGCCTGGGGCTTCAAGGTCCTTCTCCAGACTCAGTTTGGATGCTCATGAGCTGCCTGGGTTTGAGGGCCCTGCTACTCTACTGAGAAAGCAATGTCTAGGCTGGCTCCTCAACCTTTCCTAAGTGCCCAGAGCCCTGAGTGTTAATGGGAAAGGAGAATGTATCATTCCCTGCCTTATCTACTGAGCTGAACTAACTATGGTTTATAAGAAAGTAAGGGAGAGAAGTGAGCCCAATGAACAAGACAATAAGAGAGATGTTCAGTGGCTGTCCATTGATCAGCCAGAGACCCTCCATACCTGTTGTCACCTATGTCCATAGAGGTCCACAGTGTCATTGCAGGGGCACAGTCGTTGCCCTCCCAAGTAGTTGTGCTGAGTACAAACCCAGCCAGGGCCACAAGACAACTCCAGCACAGGTTCTGGCCCTGCTATATGTAGTGACAATAGGAACAGGTTGTGCACAAGTACACTGGTATTAAAGGCCACTTATCTGGTATTGGTCATCTTGATGGGGCCCTTGGGAGGTTTGGCTGTCCAAAAAGAAGCCAGATCCACACCCTAAATCCAAGTGCTAAAGGCAAGTCTCAGTGGAAGCTAAGAATCCAGACATGGGTTGGGGGTGAAGGGTTAGGTATCTGCACCCCCCCACAACTGGAGGGTGGAAGAGAGACAGTCTTGGCCATATGGAGCAGGGTTGGCCTGTGGGGACCCCAGGGGAGAGATGAGTATCCTGCCTGTGGTTATCCAGAAGCAACAGACATCTGGTATGCTGTGCCCAAGCCATGGGTCAGATCTTATCTAAATGACCAGCTTGTGTCATCCATGCAACAGAGGAAGAGAGGTGGCACCACCACATGTCCAAGTGAGACGGTAGCCCCGATGCAGGAGAGCCACAAAGACTCCTAGCAACAAAGTCATGACACTTAGGGCAGATATTCTTCTCCATGCCTCCCCTCTCCCTAGATGTGGGGCTCCAGCAACTGCTTCCCTGGAACCTGAGTTTCCCCTGAAGAGTGGGGCCTGCTTCTTTATAGGTTGTAGAGACACTGCGAGCTGATGCACACTGAGTTGATGCGGTGGAACTGGTTTGTTAAATGAACCAACACAAAGAGTGGCTTCGTTTCCTTCTACTGTCTTTAAGAACTTCCTTTTGCATCCTTAACAGCATCCTCCACAAACACCAGAGTTTTCGGTAGCCTTCCCTTTTGGTTCATCTTAGAGTGCCACTTTTGAGATTGAGACCCATCCTCAGGCACCAAATCCAACCTTCTAGTTTATCTCCCATCAAAGTTTAGCCATAATAGCACTGGAATCTTGTCTTGTGTCACCAGGCCCTTAACATCCTCTTTTAGCTCTTGCTGGTGGGCTACACTGCCCACTCTAAGAGCAGCCGTGCCCTTTCTTAGAGGCCTGAGTTCAATTCCTAGAATCAACCAATCGGCCATTACTCATGACCAAAGAACAAAACAGAGCGAGAAAGGTTCCATAACATGCTTGCAAGGACATGCCCGCCCTGGCCTAAAGGCCCATCCAAAGGTTACACAGCCTCCTAACAGTGCCTGGGGAGCAAGCATATGATTAATGGGGATTTGGGGGATATTCAGGATCTAACCTAGCCAGGCACAGTGGTGAATGCTTATAAGCCCATCACTTAGGCTGTAGAAGCAGGAGAATTAGGAGTTCAGAGTAGTTCTTGGATGGATAGCAAATTCAAGGCTAACTGTACTAAATGGTAAATTGCTCCCCACCCTTGAAAAGATCCCAGTAATAAGCCAGGCACAGTGGCACTAACCTAATCCTAACCCACAGGTAAGTAGAGGCACGTGGTGGCCTTGGATAAGGTCTAAACAAGCCAATCTACACCACTGTCTTAGAGTTTTACTTCTGTGAAGAGACACCATGACCAAGTCAACTCTTTTTTTTTTTTTCCTTTTTTTTTTTTTTTTTTTTTTTTTTTTTGGTTTTTCGAGACAGGGTTTCTCTGTGTAGCCCTGGTGTCCTGGAACTCACTCTGTAGACCAGGCTGGCCTCGAACCCAGAAATCTGCCTGCCTCTGCCTCCCAAGTGCTGGAATTAAAGGCGTGCGCCACCACTGCCCGGCCCAAGGCAACTCTTATAAGGACAACATTTAATTGGGGCTGGCTTACAGGTTCAGAGGCTCAGTCCATCATCATCAAGTGGGAGCAGGGCAGCATCTAGGCAAGGAATGGTGCAGGAGGAGCTGAGAGTTCTACATCTTCATCTGAAGGCTGCTAGCAGAATACTGGCTTCCAGGCAGCTAGGGTGAGGGTCTTAAGCCCAGGCCAATGGTGACACACCTACTCCAAAAAGGCCACAGCTATTCTAACAGAGCCACCCTTCTAATAGTGCCACTCCCTGGTCCAAGCATATAGAAACCATGACAACCACCTTTGAGATAAAGGCTGCTTTCATCCTCCCTAGTCCTTTCCTGCCTGGGCAGCATCCTTTGAATTACCACCCAAACAGCTGCCAACACAGCCTCAGACCCTGAGGACACTGTCTGGGTGTCCTGGAGTGCTCCCAACAATCCACTGCAACACCCACCGGAGTTCCTGCAGTCCCAGCCCACACCCAGCCAGGAGGAAGGTCACACCCAACTAGGAGGAGAGCAGCCTATTTGTCATCTGAAGTCCAAGGTTCTCTTGACAGCTCCTCATAATCACGAGTGTCCTAGGGGTAGGGGAAGGTGCCTGCACATAATGAGTCTAGTATCTCAAATCCATCTCCCACTAATATCCAAGATAATCTCTGGTCTTCAGACACCTCGGGCTGTGCAGGGGGTGGGTGAAAGGTTGTCCTAGTTGTTAAACCTGTTTTACCTATTTAATAAACCCAGCATGGATATGTCTAGCTGACTTGCAGTCACACACCTATAATCCCAGCAGAGATAGAATAAGGGATCCAGAGTTCAAGGTCCCTTTGGTTACATAGTAAATATAAAGCCATCCTAGACTACATGAGACCCTCTTGCAAAGAACCATACCAGCAGGAGCAGCAGCTCCCCCAAAAGAGGAAGAAGAATGAGAAATTACTTCTCAGTTCTGAGACTTTAGCTGAAAGACAGAAAGAACAGGAAAATCCAATTCAGCATTCTCTTAACAAGAGTAAGCTCCAATTTTCCAGGGTTAAGATTTTCCATTTCTTTAGGAATTTAACAAAGGAATTCCTCCACCCGAGGCTTTGTTGCCCTGCTTAGGCAGAAGCAGTGTTTTGTGACAAGTGGACGTGGCAGTCTGTTTCCAGACAAGCTGCAGGCCAGTCTCTCACTGCCCATCCTCGCCCACCAACACAGAGAGGGACACGGGACAGGTCAGAGAGCTCAGTGGTAGAGCACTGTCCAGCCTTGTCCCACTGGCTGTAATCTCCAGATGTGACAAAAGAAAACAAAACATCCCATTGGTTTTCTCCCAAACTAATAAAACAGTCCTCAAGCTTAAATATTAACTTATAAGAAAAGGAGATTTAAAGCCTTCCACTTGTAACACTCTAAAACTCAAGATCTTTTTTTTTTGGTTTTTCTAGACAGGGTTTCTCTGTGTAGCCCTGGCTGTCCTGGACTCACTCTGTAGACCAGGCTGGCCTCAAACTCAGAAATCCACCTGCCTCTGCCTCCCAAGTGCTGGGATTAAAGGCGTGCGCCACCACTGCCCTGCAATATTTTTTTTCTTAACACAGGAGTGTAAAAAAACATAGAAGATACAGTTTAACACACTTGACACAGCTAGATGTGGTACATTCTGAGGACCCCTGCATGGAAATCCGATCTCCTACACCCTCCCCCAAGAAAGCCTAAGCTCTTATAATTTGATCAGCAAAGTAGGCATCCCTAAAAAAAAATTACTATATTATTAAAGTAGATTATTTTCTTTTGCATACAGCTTCTTTTGTTCAAAGTTCTTTTCTGTGATGTTGATAATATTATAAATATCTATGGCTTGTGCTTTTTTTTCTTCAGTGTGTGATGTTCTTTGTAATGAGTATAGCATGGTCTAGGCACGTTGCTGGACACTGGCTTACCAATTTAGGACTTTAAGGGATATTTGAGTGCAGGCGCCCAGGGCTTTGAATGCCAAAGGTTTTTAATCCTCCTGGAGCCAGAGTTACAGGTGGTTGTGAGCCACCTGATGTGGGTGCTCTAAGTGTTTCTGCTCAAATGAAAGGGAATCCTGGAACTCAGAAGCCCAGCATCCACACAGCTCTGAGGTGGGACAGTGTCCCAGTGGAAGGGCATCCTCAGGCACGAGAGCCCAGGAAGCGCAGAGCTCTGAGGAGCCTCCTCAGCAGAGGTGTTGCAGCTCCCAGGGAGGAGGCTCTCAGGAGTCTCGGCCCCCACTCCACTTCTTCCCTTCTTCCAGTACTTCTTGGCTTCTTCCAATAAGCAAGTCACATAGGGCAGCAAATCTCATAAAAGAGATTTATTGAAGGGTCCAGGATGTAGAGCCAAATCCAGGAATGCCTGCCTCTGCTTCCTGGAGTGGACAAAGGCAGAGCTTATATAGGATTTCTTAGTAGGTGGGGCTTTTCAGGGCAGAGATTTCCAAATTGAGGATTAGTGGGATTTCAAGTCCTGAGCTTGTGGAGCTCAGGGATTGGTGTGTTCAAGAGTTGCTGGTTTCTCGTACTCAGAGACTGGTAGATTTTTGTGGGAAGCTCAGGGATTGGTGAGGTTTTCCTGCTCAGGGATTGGTGACTTTTTTTTTTCCCAATTGGGCCCATGGATGAGGGTGGGAAGTCCCTCCAGGATGCAGCTGGCTTTAGCTGAGGCACCATCTTTGTAGAGCTTCTGGGAAGGCTGGAAAGAGGGTTATTCCACTGTGGACAGCTCCTGTGATGTCTACAGACTAAGGAGGAATCGTGGTGGTGCCAGTTTTTACAGGAGCCCCCATTTCAACAGGCGCCACCATTGTAGCAGCTCCTGCGGGGGAATTCTTACAGCAGACATAGGCTGCAGCTGGAAGGAGGGGCCATTACACCACTTAGTAGCTACAAGTATGCAGATATGAACTGCTGCAAAGCAGTATGGTGCTCTTCAGTCTCCAATCTACGACTTTCTAATTTTACTTTATTTTGCTTTTTGAGACAGGGTCTCCTATATCCTAGGCTGGCTTCCATCTTACTATATAGCCAAAGATGATTTTGAAGTCCTAATTCCCTGCCTGTACCTCCTAAATGCTGGGATTACAAGTGTCTGTCATCATGCCTGCTCTTACCCCCACACACACCAGTCTACACACAGCATTGATGTCTTCAGGAACCCAACAACTTGAGTTTGGCTTTAGAGTATTGTAAAATTCTTCTTTCAAATTCCTGGGTAAATCACTAACATTTTGTTTGTTATGTTACTGTTACTTGCTTATGTTACTTGTTATGTTACTTGTTACTTTAAAAATTCTTTTGTGGCTAAATTTGGAATGCAAAGAATAAACCCATCTTTCTCGACGAGCAATGTCACAGGATTTTCCCTGAACTTCAGTCAGTAAGCATAATATGAACAGGCAACTTGGGCATTTCCTCCAGGGAATCAAGAACACGATTAGCATCCAAGCTTAAGGAATTTGCTCTGCCAGTGGTAGGTGTATGTTCTCGGGCATATCTAAGGAGATAATAAGTCAAATGGGACAAAGTATTCTTGACTTCCTCCTGGAGCTGGGCCTACTGCACAGCAGCACACAGATTTTTCCTTTCCGCTGGGTGGGAAGGAAGTGGTGTGCCCCGAAGGTCTGCTCTCGTGGATGTGGAGATTTCTGATGATGCTCAGACAGCTCAGACTCCAAGAAATCACGAAAGCTTTCTCCCCAGCCGCCACTCGTGGCAGCCAGGCTTTCTGTGGGAATCCATTAACAAACCCTTTAAGGCCTGGCTTTCAACAAGTGGACAGGTTACCCTCTTTAATTACAAGGGTTCAAAGCACTCACCTGAGATAGGCGACCTTCCAGGACAAAAACCCAACCACACATGGCACCCACAGCGCCCAGCTAGACCAAAGCATTTCCCCCTTGGCCATGATGTGAGCAACAGTGAACGATGGTGGTCCTGGAGAGGAGCTGAAGCCCAACGGCAGATACCCAGATTTTGCACTCTAAAGGCTGGGAGGAACTGGTCCCCAAATGATCCTTGTGTGGACTTCATAATGTAACCGGGGTGCTATCAGGCCATTGTCTCTCATGGTCTCAGAGTAAGCAATCCCGTTACAAGATGTTCTTCTGGAAACCCAACCAACAAGCACATCTGCCCGACAGAGTTCCATAGATAATTCAGTTAGGGGAGCAGATGTCAATCGTTGGCTTTGTGGGCAGCACAGTGGTTTGCATCTGTGCACCTAGTGCTGTCTCAGTGCGTCCTACTGGACCCCTCTAGTTCCTATCTGCCCCACCCGTGTTGTTTAAATACCCCCAAGGCAAGAGCAGAACTCCATCTTGTTGGGATTCTCCATGATCCAGAGCCACCAAAAGAGGGAACCGTCTAAGTACTGTCCCGCCCCCACCTGACTTAAGTCGGTGAGCAAATTGAGTTAATTTCTGCATCCTGCACTCGCCTGCCACAGCACAAAGCGAACCACCAGCCCTCGCTGACCTGGCTGTTATCTCCGCAGGTTTCGGCATGACCACCCCAGCCACAGTGGGCGGGAAAGCCTTCCTCATCGCCTACGGACTGTTCGGCTGCGCGGGGACCATCCTGTTCTTCAACCTCTTTCTGGAGCGCATCATCTTCGCTGCTGGCCTTCATCATGCGCGCCTGCCGGGAGCGCCAGCTGCGCCGCAGTGGCCTGCTGCCCGCCACCTTCCGCCGCGGCTCGGCGCTGTCGGAGGCCGACAGCTTAGCGGGCTGGAAGCCCTCAGTGTACACGTGCTGCTCATCCTGGGCCTGTTCGCCGTGTGCTGGCCTGCTGCGCCTCGGCCATGTACACCAGTGTGGAGGGCTGGGACTACATGGACTCGCTCTAACTTCTGCTTCGTCACCTTCAGCACCATCGGTTTCGGGGACCTGGTAAGCAGCCAGCACGCCGCCTACCGGAACCAGGGGTTACCGCCTGGGCAATTTTCCTCTTCATTCCTGCTCGGGGGGTGTGCTGCACTACGCTTTCCCAAAGTCATCTCCACCCTCATCAAGCGGTGCTAAACTGGTTTGCTTCGCAGCTGAGCTGCCGCTGCTGCACGCGCTGCTGCCGGTCCGGCGCGCCCCTCCCCCGGGCCCGCAACGCCATCACCCCCGGCTCCCGGCTGCGCCGCGCCTGGCCGCGCTGGGTCCCGACCGCTACTCGCGACAGCGACGCCGAGGGCCGCCCCTGTCCGGGGCGAGCTCTCTCCATGCGCGACCTCACGGCGTCCAACAAGGTGTCGTGGCGCTGTGCAGAAGAGTTTCCCGGGGAGACGGCCAACGGTACCCGCGCGCGTGTGCGTCAACACGCGCCAGAACGGCTTCTCGGCGGCGTTGGGCGCGCTGGGCATCATGAAAACGGCTGGCAGAGACCAGCGCCTCCAGGTAGAGGGCCGCCCGCCCCAGCGCCGCGGACCCGGCCGGGACTGCGCGCCGCCGGGCGGGTTTGCCCCCTTCTCTCTGAGATGGGCGCTTTCTTAATCTTTTATCCAATAAAACGAACCAAAAAAAACCACAAAACAAAACATATTTTTAAAGAATCTATTGGGCGGCCTAAGGGTATCAAGGGCAAGTTTTAGATGAGACTGTGATTTTTTTTTTTTTTTTTTT